>CM029459.1:62486048-62815202 GCA_017140185.1 Eucalyptus polyanthemos subsp. polyanthemos | reverse complement strand
CATGCGTAATGTTTGTTTGCCTCTAATTAACATAATTGTTCTTTGAGTGGAGGTAATGGCCTTTAGAAGTTGTATAATTTTCAACATTCTTTTTCGTGAATGATTAAGTTGGTTTAAATAAGATGATTTTGTTCTAAAAACTCTACCCAGGTTACTTGTCTGTTGATTTTTCTGTTTGCAAGCATTCATGTTGAATTGGCCCAAGTGGGTTTTACTGAACCTGAGCATTTTGAAATAGACAGAGCCAGCATGACGAACTGGAGAACCAAAATTCTTTGAGGAGAGAGCTGCACTGGAAGCGAAGTATCAAAAGCTGTATCAACCTCTGTACACAAAAGGTATTGTTTTCGTTTTCTACTTATTGATTCTGTAGAGTGAAGAGGAGATATCCTCTCTCAGCTTTACATATTTATAATTATTATCTCTCATACTCCTTTTTCCTATGTGTTTGGGGTTGGGGATGCTGAAATGCAGAGATATGATATTGTGAATGGTGTTGTGGAAGTTGAAGGAGTTACTAATGAGGCACCAAAGGATCAAGAGGAGGACAAACCCGATGAAGGTATCTAGTTGAAGTGACCTCGCCATTATTTTCGCTTGGTGCAAGTTATTTGACATGCCACTTTTTTTCTCTTTGCAGAGAAAGGAGTCCCTAATTTCTGGCTTTCTGCTATGAAAAACAATGAAGTCTTAGCTGAGGAGGTGTGTGTAGATTGCAAATGCTTCTTTCAAACACTGACACCAGATATTGACTACTTATCTAACTAGATTTATCATTTAACTTTTGTTGATCAGATCTCTGACCGGGGCGAAGGCGCTCTCAAATATCTCAAAGATATTAAGTGGTGTAGAATAGATGAACCCAAAGGGTTTAAACTTGAGTTCTTCTTCGATACAAACCCCTTCTTCAGAACTCTGTCTTGACGAAGATCTATCACATGATCGATGAAGCGAACCTATACTGGAGAAAGCAATAGGGTAAGTGGCTTTTCTTTTGCGTAGTGGAAGTGTGGTTTTCCTTTGCTTCTGAGAAGAACTCTTTTTATCGTTTGTCTTCAGTTTGAAATTCTAATATTTACGGAAACTATTCGGTTCTTATAGGACGGAGATCGAATGGTATCAGGAAAAAGCTTGACGCAGAAGCTCCTCAAGAAAAAGCCAAAGAAAGGGTCAAAGAATGCAAAGCCTATCACTAAAACAGAAAATTGTGAAAGTTTCTTTAATTTCTTCAGTCCACCTCAAGTCCCTGAAGAAGATGAAGACATTGATGAAGAGACTGTATGGCAGCAGAATTGATTAAGCAATATTTGCTTTATTCTTCATTTTCATTAGGTTTATTTGATCTGTGCTATTTCTTTTCAGGCTGAGGAACTTCAAAATCTGATGGAACAAGATTATGATATTGGGTAGGTACCTCATGACTTGTCCTAATCCAAGATACTTGCATGTCATTTTTTAGCTTTCTTTGGTGGTAGCCAGCCTATGTTAATGGCAGTGAATGAAATGTGGTATTCTTTGATTTATGCTTGCTTTGACAGTTCGATTGCTTCCTGTGGTTGCTTCACACTTATGTTTCTGACTTGTGTGCATCTTGCAGGTCAACCATCAGGGACAAGATCATTCCACATGCAGTCTCATGGTTTACAGGGGAGGCTATTCAAGGAGAAGATTTCGAAGATCTAGAAGAGGAGGATGAGGATGAAGATATCGACGAGGATGAGGATGAGGATGAGGATGAGGACGAGGACGAAGAAGAGGAAGACGAGGATGAAGAGGAAGACACAACAAGCAAGAGTAAAAAGAAGGTGAGATTCTGTTTGATAATGGGTATTTCTATCTGCTTATTATCTCACAGCTTGATAATTCTGATTAGAGCTGAACTAATTTCTATTCATATTTCATGAACTTTGGGAATTCACTGCAGTCATCCGGACAGAAGGTATGCTGATTCCCTTTATACATATACTTTTACTTGGTTCACTTTTCATACCAACTGGATTTTGTCTTTGATATCCTAAATATACTGGTGTTTGGTAATTTACAGAAGGCTGCCAGAGCAGTGGCTGGGGATGGCCAACAGGGAAGAGAGGCCTCCGGAGTGCAAGCAACAGTAATGCTTTGCTTGATCGAAATCACAAGAGTCTGAAGCGGCTCATCATCAATTGAGGGAGTATGGGGGTGAAGTGTTTGCAGTTTGGTCGGTCTAGTTTGTTTCTCTTCTGGTATGTGGGGTGATTGATTGAGGGGAAATTTCTATTGTGGTATAGTCAGTTCGTTTGATTGGGGAGGTGTGGATTATGTGTCACGCCGTGCGCAGGGAAAAGCTCAGAGCATGTCCAGGAACATGAAAATGATAGTAATCATGTGTCAAAGTCGTCTGCTTTTAGGATCTCCGTATCTTCAATTTTGTTCCAACGAAATGTCTCCTTAGTGCTATTGTATTTGTGATCGTCGGACTGCCTGCCGATTATTTGGTATTAAAAAGTCGATTCATAGTATTTCTTTCTGAATCTCTCCTCTGGACTCCACCTCTGCTGTTGGATTTGAGCAAATCATGACTCCCATCTTTGCCCTGCCCTCTGATAATGTTCTCTTAAGTGTTAAGGGTATGGAGTGCTGAAAATTCAAATCATGCTGTTGCCAAGGTGGGCAAGAACATGATATATTCAATATGATGACATTATGGGCAAGAGCATGATTTATTCAATGTGATGACATTATGGACACTTCGAAGGCTCTATATCTTGGCTGTCCTGTCTGTTCGGAGGGTGAAAAATGATGACCCAAAAGTTGATTCCCCCTCTGGGTTGGAGATGAAATGGGGGCGCAATTATCTCCTTAGGATGATGATTACTAACCCGAGGTGCACTTGCTCCGCAGAAAATGAATGATTTCGAAAGTATTTGCGTGAAAATGATCGCTTTTGTGACTCAAGAAAAAGGAATGAAAGAAGAATGCTTTCATTGTATCGTTGCGGAAGTTAAATTTTTATTTTATGGAGTAATTGTTATTTTTTTGGTAAATATAAGGTGCAAAACTGAAAAAAAAATTAACATCTAAAATCTACTTTTTCAACTTAATCAGTGAACAAAACATGATCTAATTCTCTAGGAGATTGCAACTATAACATAGTATCTAAACGCTTCATTGTCAAATATTAACAAGTATATCAGTAAGGCGATTGTCAATAGGATAATTAGTCTAAATGATCTAAACGATTATTTTTAAGAAAATAATTTTTAAATTATTCTTTTTTTATGAAAAATTTGGAATTGTAATAACAATCGATATTGGTCTAAGGATGGAATCGAGCGACATCATGAACATTTCAGCGCATTAGTTTACATTTTGTCAAAAGCGCAAATGACAAAATCATCTTCTTGCCATAATGAAAATTTGGAAATCCAAAAATTAGACGTGAAGCGGATATCGCGAAAGTTTTCGGACGTGATGATGGGTTAAAAAAAAAGGTATGCCCTTCATAGGATCTGAATAAAGTAAAACAATGTAGAAGATTTAAAATATATCCAAATGAAAATAGATATGGAGCAATAATCGCACATTATTTTTGGAAGCAATAATTGCACGTGAGTTGGCGCTTAGTTCACGGATGGGGTCGCTCCAGCCGAAGGTCTAACACGAAAAATATCAAAAGAGAGAGAGAAAAAGAGGACGGCCATGGAGTTGTCAATGCCATCACGGATGCATTGATAATTCATCGCTTATACACTTTCACGCACAGTCGAACGCATTTCCGACGCCTTATAACTTGGCTTTGGCCTCGACTGTAGCTTCACCGGAGCTGCGCACCGGACGAACTCGTACTATGTCGCGATCCAGCTCGAGACCCGGTAATCACTACTTCAAAGAAAGAGTTTTTAGAGCATTGATAGGTGATTTTATGTGAGCCGAATAAGAAATCAAAACATGATCTTCAACATGTTTTCCCCCCATTTCCGTTGGGACCGAACCCCTCTTCTTTTATTGACTCGTCCTTCTATCCTCACTTTTGAGATGTAGGGCCTGTTTGTTTATTTTTGTTTATGTTCTGAAACAAAAATTTATGTCTTTTATTTGGAAACGAAAAAAAAGAATGAAACTAGTTTAGTAACTTATTTTTTTATTAGAAAATAGATTTGAAATAGAAATAAGAAATAGAATAAAAACTGTTTGTTTACTGTTTTCGGAAATAATTCGAGAAACACTTTTTTTTCTTCTCCTTCCCCTTTTCTTTTTTCTTTCATTCTTCTTTCTTTTAGTTATCGTCGGCGCTTATTAGTGGCCAGATGGACCTCGCCGGCCCCGGCCATGTTCGATGACCTTGCTGGCCCTTGGTGAGGCCAAGTTTGAGCTTGCCCAACCATCGATGAGGCTCGACCTCGCGCTACTTGGGTGAGGCCAAGCCTCGTCAATGGCCTCGGTGGCCAGGCGAGGTCACCGGCGAGGCTCAACCTCGCCTAGGCAGCATGAGGTCGACCTTGCCTTGGCCTGGCGAGGTTGAGCTAGCGTCGGCAATGTGCGTTGGTCCTCGTCGGCTAAGGCCCCATATGGCAAAGGTAAGCGAACAGCCAAAAGGAAGAAAGAAGAAAAAAAAAGAGGAAAAATATAAAAAAAAAAAAGTATACAAGTTTATCAAATGCATTTCTATTATTGGAGTAGAAATTTTTTGTAGTTACCAAGCGCATCTTTATACTTAGAAATTATTCCTTGAAAAAAAAACAAAAAAAAACTATTTTTATTCAAAAATTATTTTTCGGAACAAAAACGTTATTAAATGCGTTCTTAACTATCAAGCTGACTACTTAAGGAGCGAACTCGCTCATTATGCATATTAGTCCGAGCATAGGCATCCCTATGACTATCTGAAGCTATAAATTAGAATGTTCCATCAATTTTTAGGTGAGGCTCATTGTATCTAACGGCTCAGATAATCTCAAAATACATGATCCCTAAATTACCCAATAATTTATCAATTCCATGACCATTTCATACTCGATCCTCGTCTGCGAGGCTCCTATGGCATCTTCAATTTCGGAACCGTGACAAGGCACATCAATCATTCGATGAACCTATAAATTCGACGTATATCCTAATACTGGGAATGCATTTTAGTACTTCCAAAAGCCTTCTTTGTACCCCGTATCCAGTCCGAAAGTTCATCCTACGGATCGTCGCACGGAAGAACAGCAAAGTCTCACCTTTTCGGCTTCGCTTGTCGCACGGAGAAAACATCGACGGCATCGAAAAGGCTCGCTGCTTCGTCCCTACAGTAGAATTCGAATCGCAGCATCGTCGTCCTCCTTTTGGCGGCAATTCGAGGCTTCGACGCCAGCTCGACGAACCCACGTCTTGATATTCCATGGTGGGGCTGCGTGCGATCGCTTGATGGCGAGGCCTCTGCGGGGCGCTTGTTCGCTCGTACGCTTCTTGCTCGAGCCGGAGGTCCCATCTTTTCTTGTCCCTGTTCGTGTACTTCGACAATTTCGAGCTTACTGTGTGATCGTTCCGCAGTTGACTGTTGAATTTGATCGCGTCCGTGGTCTTACTCTGTTTGCGTCCGTGGGATTGTGGAAATTTCTTTTGACCCTTTTTTCTGTTGAATTTTCCTCTCTTTTGGTTGAGCTTGCTGAAGTTGCTCGCTTGTGAGAAGGGGGAAAAGGGTGAAGTTGTGTTTGGACTGCTCGTGCGTGTGGTTGTAATGGTGGGTCTTGACTGACTGGAAAGAGTGGGGATTTGTACCGTACCGAGTTTGGAGATGCTTTGTTGTCGATGCCCTTTGCACTGATCTGAAGTCGGAGGTTGTCCCTGCTCCTGTTACTTTCTGGGAGAGGGAATTACTGTGTCGTGGGTTCACTTCACTCTTGCATTGGTGGTCTTGTTCTTTTGGGGTTAGTCATTCTACTTTTTCTCGGACTGCAGGGCCGTTGGGGAGGGCTGGTGAGAACAACTTCTCAGTTTCGTGACTTCTCTTCCGGAGGTGTTCTTTTTTTCTGATGAACCTTATTAGATTTCACATTTGTTTATGTTGTGTGACGAGGCCACGCTCTTGGGCTGCACCAGTGAAGTCTCCTTTAGTGTCCATTGCTCAAAAAATTTTCATGGTTATATGACAAGTTGCTTAATTTGAATGGTTATGGCCGTGCCTTTAGAGGTAGTGCACCTATTTGGCAAATATAAGTAGTGCCGCCTAACATGCATTAATCAAGAATGCATATGTCCTTCATAGACGTAAGTCACCCTAGACCATGTAGTGTCCCCAATTCTCTTTAGTTGGAGGGCACTCTCAGAGAAAAAAATGTTTCATTGTTCCTGGTAGGGCAAGAGATCTAATAAATTTTGTCACAGCAACTCAATAATAGAATGAGACAGGATTATGCTGGATCAAGAGGCGTTCACCCTTTGAGTTTACACATGAAAGCTGCTTTCCATCTGAGCGGTCAATTTCTGCCTGCGAAGGTAGGAGACGAGATCCACCTCTGATGGGAGGGAGTCTAATGAGGAGAACATGTCAAGAAAGATTTGGCCTTGCAACAAGCTCTGGATCAGATTACCTCCTCCTTTGGAAAGGGGTCAATCATGTGGCTTGGTCGATATGTCTCTCACAAGCAAGTTCCAGTCATTTCCACGGGCTCGTTTGCTTTGGATATGGCTCTTGGAATTGGTGGACTTCAAAGGTACTTGGAAACTCTTTTAACGCGATAAAGTTTCTGGTTCATTTGATGGAGGTGGCTCTCAAATTATATGTATTTCTTGCAGAAAGTATAAATTGGATATGTAATTCTCATATCTGATATGTTAATAGTTCCGTGATGCTTCTTGAATTCCATAGGGGCGTGTTGTAGAGATATATGGTCCTGAGGCTTCAGGAAAGACAACACTTGCATTACATGTGATTGCTGAAGCACAGAAGCAAGGAGGTGACTCTCTAAATTCCTACGGTCTCTCTCTCAATTATGCTGGCTATTAAAGAAAAAGAACATGATTATCCAGTGTGTATATGTGTTCAATGGGCAGCTCATTCAGCTTTACACTTAATGCATTCAGTAGTCTCATGTTCTCTTCAGTTTATCCATGCTTGTTACTATGAAATGCTTATACTTTCTTTGAAGTATTACAACTAGCACAGATTGATATGCTGTTGCTATCGATAAAACTTGTCTGAATGCATAGGAAAGTGTCAATTGCATATTTAATGAGTACGCAATGTATTCGTTGGTACATGTAACTCAGGAAATCTGAGGATTTGCACATTCATAGTTCTCGGAATCCCTTATTTTAGTGCTGAACTGGAGCATATCATAATAACTAGTATCTCATAGTGCACTGTGCTTAAGGATAATCATCATTTTTCTTTATTTGTAGTGGTTGAGTCAGGAGTGAGGCTTATTGGCCGACTCTCAACATGTTGAAACTTTGCCTTATGTGAGCAAATCATTATCTATAGGTTACTGTGTTTTTTGTTGATGCGGGCACGCTCTTGACCCTGCACTTGCTGAGGCTATTGGAGTGAACACGGAGAATTTGCTTCTGTCCCAACCAGATTAACGGCGAGCAAGCTTTGAGTCTTGTGGACACTTTAATAAGGAGTGGTTCTGTAGATGTTGTTGTTGTGGACAGTGTAAGGCCTCTTTACTGGACGTGTATGTAGTTGACACTGCCAGATCCATTACAAATAGTATATGAAAATTCTGTTTGCAGAAGGTCAATACTTGGATGACAGAAGCAGCGCCAATGTTGGTGTAGGTTTGAATAACTAAGTTATTCTACCATTTTAACTGTTAGAATCTTCTTTTTATCACGCAACTAAAATTCAAGCTGAGGTATATGAGTATTACATTAACTTTACTTGTAGGTAGCTGCACTTGTGCCAAAAGGAGAACTCGATGGTGAAATGGGGGATGCTCACATGGCAATGCAAGCTAGGCTGATGAGCCAGGCACTTCGGAAACTGAGTCACTCCTTATCACTGTCACAAGCTATATTAATCTTTGTAAATCAGGTATACCTTCTGGAGATTGGACAATTGTAATCATGGTTATAAATTCCTAATGTTAAAAGCTAATCTGTTATATTCAACTACCTTCATGGATGAGAGTTTTCATTAAGGGCATTCCAAGCTGTTTAAATGTTTTCATTCCTGGTCTGGTCCAGTTCCCAAAAAGCAGAACCAGGGACCAGTCTGGTCTGGTCCAATAGAACCAATCACTTATTTTTTTCCACTACTTCTTTTCCCACTACTTGAAACTAGACGGAAATAGTGTTTAGTGCAGTTTTTATTTATTATTTTTTATTATTTAAGAACTAACAAAAGTAAAAAGTATAGTTAATTGGTCCAGTCCCGTTCCCCATTGGAGCCGGGAACTGGAAGGGGGAACCAAGAACTGAACCTCTCAGACACTGGTTTCACTTTTGGGAAGTGGGAATCAGACCGACACTCCCGGGAACCAGATCAAACCGGCTGGTTTGGTCTGGTTCAGGTGGTTCCCGGTTCGGGCAGTCTGTTTTATACACCCCTAGTGAGAGCACAAACTATATTTTTGTTTATGCTTGTGCGTGAGATATGATCGGTCCAGCTAGAATGAATAGTTCAAGCTTGCTTTTCAGTTGATCAGAAGTATAACTTGGATCTATGCTTGAGTATTACATCTGGTTGGTTCCCTGTTGCTGCTTTGAAGAGTTTAAGAATCCCTAACATCATGGCAGATGTATGCTGACAAAAATAGAGGCGCATCATAGCACAGGAAATTGCGATAACCACCATGAATTTTCCCTTCACACTTCCTTTTCTTTTCTTTTCCACCATGAATTCTCCTGCCATGCTTCCTTTTCTTTTCTTGTCTTCTTTTTAGATCTTCCTGTGTGCTTGTGGTGCAATTGATGGAGTGAAGTTTTCAATTATCTAACTAGCTGAGTTTCATTTTCTTTCAGGTGAGATCCAAGCTTTCGACCTTTGGAGGCTTTGGTGGACCCACTGAAGTTACTTGTGGTGGAAATGCCTTGAAGTTTTATGCTTCTGTGCGCCTAAACATTAAAAGAACAGGGTTTATCAAAAGGGGTGAAGAGGTATTTGATCTATAAATACATTTTCGCCTCTCTTTATTCGGATACGAGGTTGGCTGAAATATATCATTCTACTTCGATTCTCCTGTACTTCAAGTTTGGATTCTCTGAGTAGTCTTTTAATTGCGTGATCGATTATATCATTGCTCATATTCATAGTCATTTCGGGAGCATTTTAGTATATTGTCTTCCGGGCACTGTATTCTAATATTATTCTTCATTGGGGTTCAGATCATATTTGCTTATTCCAGAATTATTGTGTAGACTACAGGCACACAAGTCCAGGTCAAAATTTTGAAGAACAAGCTTGCCCCTCCATTTAGAACGGTACAACTTGAACTGGAATTTGGCAAGGGGATATCTCGGAATTCAGAGATCATTGATCTCGCTTTGAAGCACAAATTCATCACTAAATCTGGGGCAACATATGGACTAAATGATCTGACTTTCCGCAACAAAGAAACTTTGAAACAGTTTTTGGATGGCAATGAGAGCATCCGAGAAGAACTCACAACTAAACTCAGGGAAAAGCTCGCGGCTGAGACGGTGGTTAAAGATGCAGAAGATGAAGGCCAAAAGCCGGAGGAAATAGTTTCCACGGATGAGGACTTGGCTTCTGCAGTTCAAGCCTAATTATGCATGCGGTAACATGGTAACATAACGGTTTCTTTCCTATGCTGCATCTTACTGTAGATATTCTGCAACTTGACTGTCAATAGCTCAAGTTATACATTGACAGAACAGCAATTCCAGCTAATATAGTACATGTAACCAAGCTGGTAAGGTCGTTTTTGGTAGGAACTTAGCGCAAGAGACGGAGGTCCTTACATGGTTTCCCACAGCTGTCACTGTTGTTTTCCCCTTCCCTCTTTTCCTTCTAGTGAGGATGTGAATGTTTCAAATGTTTGGGGAGATATTAATATTCCAAGAACTCCTAGATTCTGCATCCAATATATCGCTAGAGATTACAGGTTCAGGAATCGCGGCAAGACTCGAGATTTGAATGATCTGATGAGCTTTTCCCTGCTTCATGTAACTGCATTTCCGGTCGCCCCTCATATTCACTGAACACCGATCCACATCAAGAGCCCCATTAATCAACGACCAACTTCGGAACCTTCTATTGCCAAACGCAACGCAACACAAATGCTCCCATCATGGGAAAGATTTCAAAGAGTCGAGTTGGATTCAATGTACTTTGCAGGATGAGTAGCCGAGTCACGAGTTAATTAGGTCTATGCTAACCATCTTACATCGCATTGGATAACCGATGTCAAACTTTCCAAAAATACTCCCCGGCCAGTCATCGATACTTTAATGTTCGGCTTGTGACTCGAACATCACTCTCCCTAGTACTCTCTCAGGGTGAGGCTGGCAGCATCGATTGACTTCCGGGACTTCGAAGTATTTTCCCCTAGAATCCCCTGTTTGAATTCAACAGAACTGGTCAGTTTCATGATCAGACAGCATCTCTCTTTCAGTGCGATGTATACGCATAAGTATCTGTCTTTCAAGGCTCCAAACTGGTCGCCAAAACCCAGTTCACAGTCAATTACGTAATTGCGCTCTCAACCCAGCATACATCAGCAACTTTCAATTGGCGACGGTCAACCTTGTTGAACGTAACCCCTTTTTCCGGTCAAACATTCATGCACATGAGCAGTCGATGTTAGTGATTTTGGCGGAGCGATTGAAGTCAGTAAGCGGAAGAGGACATTACACAAATCAAAGGATATAGCATCTTCTTCTTCTTCTTCTTCTTTCTATTCATTTTTTAGGAAACAAACAAACCCAAAAGTCTATTGATATCAATCCTTGAGATTTTTTAGTTTCTCGAGGGACTATAGGAATTCCCAAATGATGAATACATCTTTTTCATATTTAGTGTTTACACCGAACTTATGGGCGAAAAAAATTATCCATGCTTTACTCCGCAACTCAAAAAATAGTTCAACCATGCTCTAAAAACATTCAAATTTATGCTTGATTTTTATTGGTGAGATTGTCCAATCAAGACTAAACTTATTGCACGAATGCCAATTAAGTCATAAAATTTTCAATTTTATAAATCAAACCTGAACCTTTGCGAAATTCTAATGACACAAGAGGTTCAGAACATAATTGGCAAAATTGAAATGTTTAGAACTGAATTGACATATATACAATGGGTTAAAGATTGATCGGGTAATTTGTCCGATTTTCATGCCATGCCAATGATTGAAGTCCATTTGATAGAAGATTTGTTAATTTGAGTTAGAACTTTCAAAACTAAGTAAGATAGAAAAGATACTTTTATCTATTAAATTGAGCACAAAATCCAAAAAAATCGTGCAGCACGAACCTCCTTCACTTGCTTTAACATAGCATATGCAATCAATTTTGGACTTTGCTTCATCCCCTAAATAATTATATAATAGGCACGTCCAAATTTATAATTATCAAAATTTAGGAATGGTTAGAATTTGACTGAGAGTCACATAGTCAAACTCAACCTAGGTTACACTATCCTAGTAAGCTTTGCCGCTTTTTGCTGATTTTGGTCTCAAATGCTCTTATTTTCTTTTTGTAAACTGTTGAAACACGAGGGTCAATAAAAACTTTATATTCTCCATAGAAAATTGAAGTTGTATGCTTCCTCGAAACCGCGCAAAGATAGCAATTTTGCCAAGAGGAGCCAGCTTCTTGGAAACCCCATCTTTGGAGCTGCTCCTAATTTTCTTCCATAATCATATTTCTTGTTCCCTTTGTCAATTCATGATGGGGACATGTGGACTCTAGACGGAAGAAAAGTAGAAAAGACGGAAGGGGTTTTAAAAACAAAAATAAAGGAGGGTGTCGCAATTGAATTTCTAGAAGTGGGATCCACCACCTTTTTATTTTATTTTATAGGATGCCTTCAAACAAGGAAAAATATAACTTTTTTAATATATTATGCATGTATGCATTAATAAGCACAGGACATTGCTAACCATCTAATCTAACGTTGTATATTGCCCTAAAAGTTGATCGGAATAATTATATTGAAATTTTATGTAAACATAAATTGATAAATTGAAATATTATGGACTCAATCGATGTTTATACAATAAGTTGAGGTGGTTTGACAATTGTCCTATTTGACTTATCATGCAAATTCCTTGCAAGTGCAATGTCTTGGGACTCTTTTTTGGACATTTTACTTGTATACAATGTTCTGCACAAATTTTTGTCGCTATGATAGGATATAACTATTTTATGGCTTTCCATATTGGGTGAAATGCAAACCTAACTATAGTATATAGTGAAATACGATGTGTAGGATGGGCGACAATAGGACAATTCCAATGATGAATTGATAAATGAAATGCAATTTTGAATGAGATTATTTTTCGGATGGGGTTACGATGATGTGATTCTCCAACAATCTTCTTTGAGGCAGATGTGAATGACTAATTCTAGCCTGCCTCCAAGAAAACAAGGATCTAATTCGGTACACGATATTGTAATTTAGTACGTCACTTTAAATTATCTTATTATTCCACAAAAAGAATGATAGCACTTCGTGGATCATCACAGAGGGCTTTACTTGTTTATTTATTTTTTTCATTCAATGAACTCTCTCCATTTGTTCTCTTCCTGCACAAGCGTTTCCCTTCTTCTAACGTCGATGGAGTTTTCCTAGGCTGATGTAGACCTTCGCGCACCGTCACATATTATAACCAAAAGCTGTGCCTATATATTATATAGTTTGGAAGAATCCGACGCCGACGCTTGTTCATAGGATTTACTGTACGTGCATCTCTATCTACCTAATGACTTAGAGCAATATATAGTATTATAGTCGGGTTCCACTCCGGTTTATTTCGCTTTTGAATGAACTTTCCTAATCGAATTTCTCGTACGCTTTCTATATACGTGCTACCTCTCCATCGGCCCTTTTCGTCTTTTGGTCTATATGTCGATAATGGACGGCAAAACCCTAAATTTTTGCTTGAACAGAAGTGACGACGGACGTCACCTTTTGTTTTTTTTTGGGTTTTTGGGAGGTCCGGTCAATAGCGCCGTCTGAAAGTCCTTTTGATTTGTATGTGGAAAACAAGGAAAGTGACCGTAATTTTTTTTTTTTTTTTGAAGTCCCCGGATGGGAGCACAGCCAAGCGTTTCGAGGTGCCACGTCACGGGTCCAACCCATGGAATATTATTCCTCGACAAAGAAGCCGCGAGGGATGACGTCATAATTTGATAAACTTTTTTCCCCGTGGCTGGAGGGTGGGCCCCACTCGAGGAAGAAGTGTCCCCATTGTTAAATTTTCCAATCTTTTGACCTTTTGACCGGCTTTGAACAACGACAACATCTTCAGTTCCATCCATGTTTTTGTCCATGTGTTCGGTGCTCTCACATATATTGGTCTCCTCTCCTGCGAGTTGCAGTCAATTTGGGCGACACATGATGGGATTTTGAAAAGTTCCCTTTTTTTTTTTCTCTTTTCTTTTTTTCCTCTTTTCCCTTTTTTATTTTCTTCCCGGCGGCTAAATCTCGCCCCTAATTCCCAACAAAAACGATGACATTTCGTTGTCTATGACTTGAGAATGCATTAGGCATCTTTATAACGGCTCGAAGCAATTTTTTTTTTTTTGTTGCTTGATTCTATTTTGACCCTAATTTTACGTTGTCGGAACGAGACAAAATATCTAAGTGAATACCAATTGCTTTTGTGTGGAAGAATCGGACATATTGATTTAGTCTATTCAACATGCAAAACTAGGCATCGGTTGTCATGAAATCGTGAATGGAACGGGTAAGAATCTCACATAATCAAATGGATACTGTACGTAATTGATCCAAATATTTCTCATAGAAAAAGAATACTTAAAATTGATTATCTATTGGCTATATTATCCCCAAGAAGAAAAAAGCTATGTTATGGCTACAAAATCAGAAGGGCGGCACTCCACTAGTAAGCACTAGAACGTTTGACAAGGAAGGAGAAGAGAATCATGAAATCATGTATGATTACTTCGTGTGAGCAAAAATGGACGGCCGAGAATAGGTGACGGCCGGTTGATGAGCGGTGGAGATGGGCTGGCCGTGTCAAATACCGGGGGTGCGCCGCCGCATGGTATAACTACTACCTACCCCTTGGAAAACCTGGAACTGGTTCAAAAGGTGGGGAAGAAAATGTCATTGTGCCAGGTCAGCAACCACCCTCCTCACTGCTTCCTGGAAGCCCGGCTCGTCCCATTCGCCTCCCTACAATAATGTAAGGACAAGATTTTTGTTTAACTTGCCATTAAAATAAATAATTAATCTAGAGATTCACATAATTAAGATAATTCTCATAATCTAAATTATAATTAATCTCCCCCTCTCTTTTTCATGCAAGACAAGGAAAGGGAATAAAACAGTTCATTTAATTCACCATTTTTTGGGACACGTGCAGTTCATAAAAATTCACCAATTTCGGGTAATTTTTTTTTGGGATATTGAGTGATATTATTCATCAATGTGAATAGTATGTAACATCACTTACAAACTAACATACGAATTAAACTCATCAAATTGCGTCCTTAAAAGATGCATACAATTGTAATTTGCATATAAATACATTATATGTAGACCCATTTTGGAGGTGAATGATATATGTTTAAGAGTGATGACTAACCCTAAATTTATAATGAGAAAAAAATTGATTATGTTGTTCTTTGATGTGTAAACTATTAAAAAACGTCTCATAAGTACGGAAACGTCCATAAGATATTACCGCTAATTAATAATTACTATCTTGAATTTAAAATTATAATCGGTCCAATATATGACAAGCTTCGCATCATTGTATATCGCGCATACCTCGACGTTTAGTCTTAGGTTGACCCGACTGACGATGTTCGATTCGTGCACTTGGGTGTCGGCATCCATGGACATCAAGCTCACGTTCCTCACTTGCCTCAAGAACTCGAGGATTCGAATCACCAAGCTCATCGCTGGACAGTCTCCCCGCACGGTCACTTGCAGATCCACGGTCCGGTCCTGCGACGTGGACTCCGAGACGGTTCTCGTCTGGACCTCGACCCTGGAGCCGTCGCCCGGCGAGCCGCTGCTCGTGGGTTCCTTGGGTGGCAAGAGTTGGGCTTGGAGGACCGTGTTCTTTCGCCGGAGATCCTCGACTTGTTCCTTCAACGAGCCGAGGTGCTCCCTCGTGGTCGCGAGCAAGGATGCTTTGTCTTTCTACACAATGTGAATGCATCTTGAATTGGTATATAACATCATAAGCTGATCATTGAAGCAACTGTCACTCGACATGATGAGCTGCATAAGGTTTACTTTTTGCCTTTGAAATTGCAAATGTTCGCGACTTATAATGCGTCCCTTATAATCAGTTCAAGATTTACAAGGTCACATGAAATATCAAATTCGATGTGACCCAGAAAAAACCTAAATTACTTCTTCAAGTCACAACCTCTTAAATAAATGCCAAAAGTAGCAAGACTGGTTTTCTTTTTTTCTGTAAAACGAGAGTCTCAAGATAGCTTACATACCTTGGTTCCAGGAGGAAGGAGTGATCTCAATGCGACGAAGCTCTCGTTGAGCTTCTCACGCCGCTTCCTCTCCGACATCATGTGGTGGAGCTGAGTGGTCGACGGCTGTCGGCTCCCGACTTGCAATCGCTCGCGGATCCGCATCAAGTTCATGCTCCGGCAGTATGCGATTGACCGCTTGAGCATGCTGTGCTTCTGAGGGCCGTGCTTGATCTGCGGTCTTGGAAGCCCTGGTGAATACCTCCTGAACGCGGTTGGTCTTGGGTTTTCGACATTTGTCTGTTGTTGCTGTAGTTGCGACGAGGAAGAAGATGAAGAAGGCGATGATAGAACTGCGAGGAAGGCTCGCGTCATAGCAGCGTGTTCGCTCTCAGGGACAATCGGGAACTGAATGTTCCCGAGTGATCTCGCATATTCGTGCATCGCTTGTAACGGGTGAGAACTAGCACCAGTTGTACTAGTACCAGGAGTATCCGTGGTAGTCATAATTGGCATCGACTGTGTGGTAATAGTCTCTGCAATTGAAGGGTCTCCGAGGGCTAATTCTGGGTTAATGAAGGAACTGGTGGTGGTGGGTATGTTGAAGAGAAGAGACGAGTATTCGGGGCTGTCCATGGAAAGCGATCTTAGAGAGGACGAGGAAGACGAAGGAGGATTTGTCATAGCGGTAGTGTTTGGTTCAGTGGCTCGGGCCAATTCGCGCATCGCCATTTGTCTTGAGAAATCCTCTGGGAACAAGCGCATCATCTGCGTTTGTATGTCAACCTGCAAAAGTAATCAGTTCTGAGATTAATCGTACTGATTTCTTCATTTTGATTCATCTACATAAAACATTGTCCCGAATTCATGTACCTGAGGTATGTTGGAGAAGCCTAGCTCAATCTCTCCGCTACTGCATCCCATGAATACTGCGATCTTGAGAAAGATTTAAGCATCATTAGGATCTGCAGGATTTTTTCGGAAAAAAACTACATAAATGCTCATCAAAAAGCACATTTTTTTTTGCATACACCTACCTTGATGGATGCTTCCTACGGCCAAGATAAGAGAGAGAGAGAGAGAGACAGACAGAAAATTAGCATCTCTGAGTCAGTAAGATGATGCAAAATCATCAGATTCAGCATCAAGAACGAGAATTATGTGATGGGCGTGCGAGGCATTACTTGATAGAACTCTCTTTGACAGGAGTTGGAGGCCAATCTCGAAAGGTCTTCCTCTCTCAATTCAATGTAGGGGTTGCTGTTCCTGAAGGCCAATCCCGGGACTTGGGTGTGGCTGCTGCGAATCACGGAGCGGAAGAGCATAAAAAACAAACAAAGTCTTAAATTGGGTCAACTCCTAAACTGTAACCCGTATAGTTTAGATCGTGCAGTACCTGTTCGGATGAAGGATGAACAAGGACTGCCTATATTCATCGAAAAGTCGCCTGGCTTGAACGTTGTCATCGTTACCGCCACTTGCGGCGGCAGCTTCCTGGAAGAGACCATCCAAGTAGCACAAACAGCTGCAGAAAAGGACAAGATCATCAGCCAACACAAACACCGAGAAAAGTACTAATCAAACATCAGCAGCGAAAGAGGAGACCTTGTCGGAGTTAAGTAAGACCAGAGACAGATGTATCTGCAACCGAACGACTGGGCGATGAGGTGGAGGACGTTGGAGCGGGCATCGCCGTCAAGGAGGAACGCCGAGTCCATGAGATGAGAAGGCGGAGCCGATGGCGATGAAGCGGAGGGATGGAGAGCGAGAGAGAGAGGGTGGACTGATGTTGCATGCACGTAGAGATCCCTTTATATGCTTCTTCAGATCGTCTCTCTCCTCCTCTCTGCTTTCTTCTCGCTTTCAGGCCATCTTGATGGTGGGTGTCCCTACCCTTGTCCAGCTTCTGAAAAGTATTCTCAGGTATATATAAAGGGGGAAGAGAGAGAGAGAGAGAGAGAGAGAGAGAGAGAGAGAGAGAGAGAGTCTAAGCAGCCAAATTTAATTAAGGTTAAGTCAGCAGTTCGCTTCCAAGGGTTAGGTGCTGAGGAGGGATGACAGGGTCCATTCTGGAACAAGGAGAAGAGGAAGAGGAAGTCTTTGGGAGGGTGAGGTGGAGGGCCGTTGAAAAGTACACGAGGCTTTATGGGGGAGAGAGGGTCTTACAGAACCAAAAAAGAAGGAAATTTTAGACACGGAGAGAGCTTATGATAAAGACCGATTCCATTGAATCGAGTTAATCAGAAGTCGAAAACGATTGACATACCCAGGGGGAACAAATCCTAAAAATCTGTACGAGGAAAAAATCGATCGTGTTGTCAATATACGAGAGGGAGAGCTTATGATTCCATCGAATCAAGTTAATCAAAATTTGAAAAAGATTGACATACTAAGTGGGAACTAATCCTAAAATCCTGCACGAGGAAAAAGTCGATTGTGTTGTAAATATACGAGTGGAATTAATCAAACTTTTATTTGATTATGATAGTTGATATTGTCAAAATTAAATTGGATTACATCCAATTAACACGTCAAAGCAAAATGGTTGTGTATTCATGCTCATTTTTACTTCTCATTCTTCTATTTTAAATTTTCTTGTATTCTGCACATAATGAACTTAATCGCATAGTGCCTATGGGGCTCGCTTTAACCTTAAATACGTGGATTGTTTTACTTACTATTAGACCCATTAAATGTATGTTTCTGAAAAAATGACTCCTATAAGTCAAGCACCTCGCACAATGTTTCCTCTTAACCCTTGTAAGTTGCCATAAATTATTGAAAGTTTGGTCAAAATATGATATTAACATGTTTGAATCGCAACATTACTTGTAAAGGTCGTGCTCGCTGCCTTGTGAGCAAAATCTCATCTGATGCACTGAACCAACGCTATTACACGTATCCATTTAGATGAATTGGGTCGGAAAATTCTTTTATTCATTTATATTTTGCCTCCCAATATTGTTGACATGCTCCTTTAGCTGGAGACTGCCCCCACAAAACGAAAGAAAGATCCATGGGAGAGAGAGAGAGAGAGAGCAGCCACCAAACCAGAGAGAAAAGTAGTGGTCAAAGTCCACGGTGGTGAGGATTTTGGAAGAGGGTCAAGGGAGGAAGGCAGCGGGTCCTTTTCCTCTCTCCCTTAAGTTATTCCTGTCCCTTTATATTTTTAAAATTATTATTTGTCCCCACTCCTCACACCCGAATTTAACCCCACCGATTATATTACTTTTCTACCGTAATAAAAGAAAAAAAAACTCAGAAAGGTATTTCACGTTCACACCGGTCATACAAGAAATCAATAGACAATCCTTGTCTTTCCACACGTGCAATTCAAGACTGGTCATACGATCTAGTCATGGTAAGAAAAACCATATACAAACACTATATAATAAAATATCGAGGCCAACCCATCACATAGATTCAATTAACCGTAAACAAGCATGTCTCAAACCTTAATGTAGTAAATTTTGACATAAAATTTTAACATTAATTGTGGCCCCATCATCAAATTTAATTAGTTATTGGACCACTTTTGGAAGTGTCGCTTGAATAAGTTTTTTTCTAGAAAGCCTCAACGGGTCATCGGGTTTGAGTTTACCATGTGATTAGGTCACAATGCAATGTGAACACACAATAATTTATAAATTATTTTCTCTGGCCTTTGACTTTTCTCTGAGTTGTTGAGAATATTATCCTCTCCTTCTCTCCGATATGTGTCTAGTTTGGACCTTGGACAAGAGGAAAAACATGCAATTCATATATTTGTGATATAGATAAGAGTGGTAGCTTATAATGACCACTGCTTTGATTAGGCGTTGGTCAATTAGGGAGACTAGTCATTCTTGAGGACCCTCCCTAATACAAGTGCCTATTCAGATTAGTCAAACGAAGAAACAAAGCAGCCCATCCAAAGTAATCAATGATAATAACAAATTCTTTTGACGAAATGATCTGATTAATTCTAAATCTAGCGCATGACGAAATTCTAATGTAATCCTTCTGATCCATTTTTGCCGGAAGTTGCTAACATGGCTGTATATCACGTTAGATAGCTGGCAATGATCGAATCATCACGTTATTAAGGAGAAATAAAAACATGATATTTATTTTGTGATATTATTGACAATCAATCGATATTGTATGGTTTGTAGTATGTGGTGCCATCACAAATTCAAAGTCAACGGGTTTTCAAGTTGCGTCTATGGCGTTTGTCAGCTGGCACAGTTGGCGGCGAGGACCCCCACGAATCTTTGTCCCTACTTCTCACGAGCAATACCCAAGAGGACTTTCCACTAGTAGAAGATGAATTATACGGGATAGTATAGGTGCAATATTGTCACATTATCTTTTTTGAGATACACAAATTTAGATTATTCCAAGAGTGAGCTTTTGGCTAACACGTGCCTTGAATTTGATACCTCATATGAAGAGATTTTTTAACTTTTGGCACGATAGAAAGATAGTAATGAGCTCATCGATCTTGGACCTTCGTGCTCCAAATTGAATGGAGTAGTTGTGGCTCATATTAAACATCCATAATGAATGTAAAAACCATATAATAACATTTTAGAGCTTTTGCCCACCAAAGAAAAAGTCAGTAGATGGATAACCACCCAAAATTTGGTAAGCTCTTTGATCTCATGCTCACATATCTTTCATGAAGTTTTTCACTAGTCGTATGTACGAACCTTTGGCTAACTTGAGACTTGGCGATTTTACCTCATATATATAGTTACATACTACGGACATGTTAGCAGAGCTATAATAAGGGACTCGTAAATTTTGAACTTTTATGTCTTGGATGATAATGAGTAATTATAAGCTAAATGGAACATTTTTATAGCAGCATTACTTTTACGGTGATGTCTAGAAGGTTATCAACGTTGATCGCCTCCTCACTCCCTCTGACCTTTTCTTTACATCAATAAAATTGTGAGGAGGGACGACCAGCCCAAATATCCCCTTTCAGCTGTATTTTAAGGTCCTGCACCAATCATTAAATGCTCAGCTTGAGTCATAGTTACTTAACTCACCTGTATTAGCTCAACACCACATATCAGAAGTTAAAAAATTTATTCACATGAGGTTGAAAGTAATGTCCAAAGCACAAGCTGGCAAGTGGTTTACTCAAGAAGCGTGAGGTCTTTAATCTGATTTCTATTCGACAAAATTACTTAAACGGCTAGCCTAAAACAGGTAACTCCTTGTAAGTACTCTAATCTCGACATGGATGAGCTACCTTTGGATATACTTAATCTGATTTACGAAAATTGGTTCAGAATACCATATGACTTCTATAACGAATAAAAATTGAAACTCTGAAAGTACACTGAAATAAGCCCATTTCTTTTTTTTGGTTGTCCTCTCTATTTTTGAAAGTCTTCCACAACTGACCTCGAGTTTCTTAGATTTTCACGCAACAAACAATGAATCTAGAGCTTTGTCTAGGTATTCTTATTTCCATTCAACTTGTGTGATATAAAGTAAACACGCTCAACTATCAAGCTGGTGAGGCTGGAAAGCAATTGACTTGATTCATGATATGATTTCTATCGAATGATGAAGCACTGGCGATATCATGGATATGTGTATTCATCAAACCCCTCATTTTCTCCTCCTCCTCCTCCTTCTCTAGGTACGACGAGATATCTGAATTTTAATCTTGACTCATCCCATTGACGTAGCCTACCCTTTTCACCAACGCTAGAAAAGTAGTATTATTGTTGACAACTTGCAAGAAGAGCAAGGAAGCAGAGAACTTCTAGATCTTCCACCTTAACAGCTGTAAACTTTGTTGCATTCCTATGACTCAGAAAGAGTGTTCGAAGCTCTGCAGCTATTCAGAACCGCTCGGATCGCTACTTAGGTTTGGCACTACGTGCACCGCGACATATACGTCATTTAAACCGCTAAATACCGGCAATTTGCAAATTTTTCCTACGCCATTTTTCTCTTCGATTGTACTGGAGCTGGGGAATGGAACAACTCCAAATCAACTAATTACAAACAAATTCATTTTCCCCCCGTCGCCTATGCTTAACTCATGAGAGGCTGCGAATAATCTATCTTCACATTAATCTCATCTATTACTACCCCCTTAATTTTCTTGTTCTTGTTCGTCGTCTCTCGGGCCATTTCGTACAAGGAAAGAAAGACGTGCGAACGGGGCCTACCAAGTCACACCCAAGCTTATTCTCTGGCAATTCCCGTAAAAAATGCGGCACCTCGCGACGGAATGCTTACAGATGTTGACTTCGTCGATGAATGGTCATTAATGGGGTCGGCGAACCGAAGCTCTAAAGAGCGCTTTCTATTTCCCCTCATTAATGGGTTCCGACCGCGGGTGACCCCGCAAGGGAAAATGCCCAACGGAGGGAGACGAGACATGATCATTCCAAGCTCGAAGCTCCCGCTCGAGGCCAAGATGTTATGACTCGTATTGCCATCCGAACAGGGCAAATCCCACTCCCACTTCGTCTAGGGCCCCCACTCTAAACGACGCCCGTTCAAGCCCGATTCCTAGAAAGATTGGACGCGAGAGCGAGAGCGAGAGCGAGAGAGAGAGAGAGAGAGAGAGAGCCACGCACCACGTCGTTTCTGTCGTGTCCACACGTGCTCGCGGAAATCTTGGTGTGAACGATGGACCAAGACGGAGAGAGAGGAGAGAGCTAGGCCTGGATAGTGTAGCGTGTGGACGGGATCGCATGTTCAAGGGAGTTAGTCGAACCCTACTTTCAAGGAACGAGAGACTGGCGTGCATCGTGAGAGCCCTTCGGATTTTCGTATCCACAATTCGCGTTCGTGCCCTTGATCGACTAGTTTTAAGGATCTCATCAGTTCCCTCATATCATGTTTGTGCCTACTCTCCATTGTCGGCAAGTGGTCCAATGGGCTAAACTTTGTCTTAGTTGTTTCCAAAGGCAAAAGGAAAATAAATTAAAAATGTCTTAAATCTATTATATTAATGTCAATTTAGTCCTAAGTTTTTTGACCTAGTGATAATTCAGTTATTTCGGCTAATTTTGGCCGGATATTATTTGTATGAAAGTTAGCCGATTTATGTGGCATTGCTTACGCTGTCATGAATAATATTTTAATATTTGTTCAATTTTTTTTTCCTTTCTTTTTTCTTTTGCCAGCCACTGGCCATTGGCAATCACCGGGTAGGCTAGCATGGCCTAGGCAAGGGTTGCCATTGCTCACTAAAGGTGAGGCAAGGTCAAGCAAGCTCTATGTAGGGCACTGCTGGCCAAATCTAGCTAGGTCGGTCCTCGCCTAGGCCAAGGTGGCCTTGCCGAGCATCACCTTCACCCATGTGACACTCGACGAGGCCATTTGATTTGGGTAAGGGCCAGCCTTAGCAAATATTTTAATATTTGTTCAATTTTTTTTTTTCCTTTCTTTTTTCTTTTGCCAGCCACTGGCCATTGGCAATCACCGGGTAGGCTAGCATGGCCTAGGCAAGGGTTGCCATTGCTCACTAAAGGTGAGGCAAGGTCAAGCAAGCCCTATGTAGGGCACTGCTGGCCAAATCTAGCTAGGTCGGTCCTTGCCTAGGCCAAGGTGGCCTTGCCGAGCATCACCTTCACCCATGTGATACTCGACGAGGCCATTTGATTTGGGTAAGGGCTAGCCTTAGCAGATTGGTGAGGGGAGCTTGGCGACACTACCTTGGCTTGGGCAAGGCTGGCCTCATCGGATCTTGGCGAGGGGAGCCCTCACTGAGGCTCGCCTAGGTTGAGCCACTCCTTCGGTGGGTGACGACAATCCTCGCTCAGGTGAGGCTTGCTCACCCGACCATGGTTGATGGCCGGCCATCGCTTGTGACTGGTTACCAATAAAGGGAAGAAGAAAAGAAAAGATTCGGAAAAAAAAATGAAAAATTGAAAAAACATTAAAATGTTATTAAAAATTGTTAATGTTAATGCTGACCATACCACGTAAGTCAACTAGCGTCCACATTAGCAAATCCAGATAAAATTAATCGAAAGGACAAAATTGGCATTAGATCAAAAAGTTTAGAACTAAATTGGTACAATTAAATGCTTATGACTAAATTGGTATCAATGCAATATGTTAAGAAATTTTTATAAAATTTTTACCAAGGGCGAAATGGGTAAGGCCAAAGAAGCAATTCCTTTCTTGAGTCCGGTCCGCTCAAGTCTAAGCATCTTCTTCTAGAAACATAATTTCCTTTAATCATTGTGGTGCTTGAACATCCCGCCCTACCCATTAATTATCAGCTCAAATCTCGTGCATTCGAACTTTCATTTCATATTTTCGTGTACGCAATGAAGTAAACGAGAAGAGCCACGTGGTGATGGGTTGGCTCCAACTTGGGAGAACCTTGATTTTGTAATCTTCTGACGATGGCCTAGAGGGAACAAGGACCACTTGCTCTTCATGGGGCATTGAAAAATCGTTTGCGTTTCCGGTCAACACATTCAACGGTCTTGATCTTTCGTCGTCGGGAACGGTCAAATTCTCCTCCGGTTGCTTTCCCTCGGGGTCTTTGTCCTTTCATACCATCCATCGTCATGCATATTTTTCTGATTGTCTGAATCTTCAACATCATTTTTCTAATTTAATTTATTGCCCCCTTGTATTATATTTAAGCTCTGACGTCTATCTTATTTCAAAATGCAAAGTCAACGAGCTGTTGTTTCAGATAACGAAAGGTGAAATCTGGTGTATTTACAGAGAGGGCTGGAATACATAGAGAAACAATGTGATTTGTTGGTATAAACACGAACTGAGAGGGATTGACATGATCGTAGGTTAAGATAGACAATATAAAATTGTGATGTTAATGGTCTTTCTCTGATTGGATAATGGACGTTGATTTATATTGATGCCTCACAACTAAATTAGGATGTAAGGGGGGCTTCTATCGTCTCTTGAGAGACAATCCACCGTTCTAAAAGCGTTGTACCTCTAACACAAAATAAAGTAGCTCATAAATAATGTTTCCAATGAACGATCAAGATTTGTTCTACTGACCCTTGAGAGTTTGATCCTTGAGGATTTGGAGAAGTGTACTGAGATTTAATCGTTTGATATGGCAAAGAAGGATGGATTGGATTCATAAAAAGAATGGTTGAAGAAAAGGAGTACCAGAGAGCAATCTAGAATAGTCATTCATTTCAAAACGACCCTAATATTTATCAAACCGAAGTACATCTTGCTTGAATATTTGTAATAGTGTGGATTACACGGACGAAACTCATTAGTTAAGCTACTAAAGTTGTTTTTTTTTTTTTTTCATTTATTGTCATGTCTTGAGTTTATCACTAGTTGTTCAATTTACTTAGCTATAATTCTTTTTGGAACATAAATCATGTTAATTGGAAAAGAAAAAACATCCGTACTAAATACAAAGGATGAGATATCATATTTATGTTGTTAATCGATCCGTTTGATTTCAAATATGTGTTGGGCAAATTTGATCTTATTTGGTCGCTAGTGACGGCTATCAATTATGTCTAAGTTAATGTTAATATAAGAATCTATCAATGTGCTACGACTCATGACGAAAGATGTGATTGGGGCTGGGTTTTGGTAGACTCGAAGAGCAATCTCCATTGGATCTAGTAGAGTTAATAATGCCATTGCTCATTTTTTTCCCAGCTCGTGCTCATAAGTGATGACTTTAATGGTCAATGAATGGGTTTTGTCAAAGCCTTAAGACTGACAAAGTTCTACTTTTTCTCGTGAGAGTGGGGCTATCAAAGATTAGGTAACAGCTTGAATTTTTCCCCTTGGTGGGCTCAACTTGTAACAGAATGGGCGAGGTCGTCGAAATGGGCTGGGTTGATCTTTGGGCCTGTGATTTGAATTTCAGCTAGGAGCTCTTTAGAATGGTTACCTCAACAAAGTGATTCCATTTGAATTTGTTTGACGGGCATTAATGACCTCAACCATTGGATAGACCTCCTCATTAATTCAAGTAATGAGGGTCAATATCTATCACCATTGGATCAGGTAGATCTCTAACGTTGAATCGATTAGATGAGAATCAACATCCTCTACCGTTAGATCACAGAGAAATCAACGGTTGTAGTTAGAACAAATTTTTTATACCAATAAGGAAACTCTATTCTCTCTCAGTCAACTCTCTCCATACATCCCTTTCTCTCTCTCTCTCTAGTTTCCATCCTCGCCACTGCCCTACTCTTCCCGACGACCATTCGTGTCCCCTCTATTCAGTACATTTTCGCTTAGCTAAAGACAATTCGCTCACATCTGGCAATTCCCTCACTCGTTGATTGACCAGCTGGTTGCGCTGAATGGGAAAAATCTCTTTGATATTTCTTCGCTGCTTACTATTATGCCTGGTGTACATCTCCTCCTCCGTAGCGCCCGTGTCCACTAGATGATTAGAAAGTTCCAAATCTCAAGTCAAGCATTTCAAGTCATCTAATTGGGACGAATTTTGAAAAGTAGTATTTATGTAATTTTTTTACAGAATTTGGGCATATGTTGTTAATTATTTTTCGACATCTCATTGACTCGATTTTTTTACTTATGGTAAATATATAACCTAAGTGTTTCAAAGCGCGTTTTGATTTTAAAAAAAAAAAAGTATTGGGATCACAAATTTTTAAAAATTGGATCAAACACACGAGCAATCTTGAAAAAAAATAAAAAAAATCAACACTTTTGCATGTGTTTTGCATGTATATTGCAAGTGTATTTCATAAACCTAATTTATTATGCATGGATATGCATAAAAGAAATCTATATGGATGAAGATGAGCTAACGGCACTGTTATTTGCCTAACGAAAGTGTCTCAGCCACGCATGCTTCCATGCTTAACCGGAGACTTGAATAATCAGTTTGTCCAAAGACATCCGATGATATTCTGGGTTGATGACTGTACGGGCTATTTGGCTGAAAATAGCCCTCGCATCTTCCACACAAAAACCATATTTGAGGATGGAGTTCGGGGGATCCATAGCCTCTGCATGGGAGCTCTAAATCTCATAAGACCAATAATTTCAAATAATCTAATTTAATTTAATTTTTAAAAGTGATTTTTACGTCATTTTTACCAAACTTGGCATATTTTTCCATCTAATCTCCCATTGAGTCTAGGTGATTGGAAAGCTCTAAATCCCACAAGGTCAAGCAGTTCAAATCCTCTAATTGCGATTAATTTTGAAAAGTGGTATTTACATATATATATAGTAAACATACGACCTAATTGTTTAAAAATACGGTTCGATTTTTATTTTTATTTTTAAAAAGGCATTGGGATCGTGAATTTATAAAAATCATACTGAACATGTGCAATATATGTGCAATCTTAAGAGAAAATAACCCTTGCTTTTTCCACTGTCACTATTATAAAACTCAATGATATTTCCATTGTACCAATAGTCAATGATACTTACTTCATAAAAAATAAAGACTGAGGATGTCGAAACAAACCTGTGATGATCATTATCGATCTCGTCTGGATTCCACCGTTGCAACTGAGAAGGGTCGCTGCCACTAGCCCTAAATGTGTGCCTCACTGTTCCCTCGCCATGACTGTGTTGATTGTTTGCAGTTCCAAGTCTCTTGCCACGGTGAATGAGCAATTGTTTGATCTCTTCCCATGTCTGCCCATTAGTCTCAGGCATCAAGCGATGAAGTACTAGCCACTCGATGAATGCGATCCCTGCGAACATCAAGCTGCCCATCGAGGGTGATCGGCCTATTCAACGTTATGTATGTTGGCGATAGTCCTACACTCATCGTCTGCTTCACACCAATGCTAATTGCGTAAGCCCTGCAGACGCAACCTCTCCAAGTAGTGCACTACTATGATTGGTCCCAGCTTGGCGAAAAAGAAGATCACCTAGCAAATCCTTGAGATGAAGCACCTGACCGCGGCCCACATGATGCCTTGTTTAAGCTTGGTCAATGCATCTCAGCATCTTCAATTTTTCCTCGTTTCTTATTATTGCTTTAATTATTAGGTAGTTATCTTTATTGCTTGAGCACCATGCATGATCACTTTTACACATTAGTGATTTCGATTTTTGAAAAAAGTGTTGGGATAGCGAATTTTTAAAAACCAGACCGAATACATGTGTAATGTATGTGCGATCACGTGCAACATATGTGCGATATAATTCCTTGAAGAAGATGACTGGAAGATATGTTGGTGCTGTCAATGAAATAGAGGAATAAGAGGACAGGGAAGAGGTGTTGGGAGGTGGGTATTTGTGTCGATTATGCATATATCTCAAAATTGCATGTACATTGGACATGTATTGTAGGTACATTTGGTCCGATTTTTGAAAATTTGCAATCTTGACACTTTTTGTGAAAATTGAAAGCACTAACATAAGTTATATTGATCAAAGTGTGGCCAAATTCCCTAAAAAAAACAAAAAAAGTACATAAATAACACTTTTCAAAATTTATCCCAATTAGATGATGTGAAATGCTTGATGACATTTAGAGGTTTCTAATAATCTAGAGTGGGATGTCAATCAGAAAAATATGCCGCTTAAAGTTAGGCCAAATTTCATAAAAAAAAATGCGTAAAAATCACTTTTCAAAATTAGTCTCAATTAGATTACTTGAGATACTTGACCTAATGAGGTTTAGAGCTCCACTTTCTCTCGTGTCTCAAATCGAGTGGACTCTCATAATTATTATTAATTATTAGGTATCTGTTTTTATTTGAAATACACATGCATACACATGCAATTACTTTTCTCTTCTTCTTCTTCTTTTTCTTTTCATTTAATGCATTAAAAATGACCTATGGTGATTGATCTATCAGATTCGCTATATGAAAATCAGAGTAAGTCTATGTAGTTCATAAAATTCCTTTTTGATGAAAAATCAAAGGACATCCATGAAGTTCCTTTACGTTTACTTCTTCTTCTTCTTATAACTTTAGTAAAATAGTTGTGCACTTGAATAAACCAAGTGATTTCAAATTGAAAATTCTTTGAGAAATTAGAAGTTATCTCTTAGAGCACATGCTTCTTATAAGTGTCCATTGTAGGTGAAGTAGAAAATAGAAGTTCTAGGATGGCAAAAAAATTCACAACACACAAGCTTCAAAAGAAGGACGTAATAATAGAATATTATAAGAATTCATAAGTTATAATATTCAATCACTAAAAGTCACAATGGACAATTAAGAGATAACAGCCGTCAATAGCCTCTTTATAATTCGTTGTTGCTTGTACAATTAATTTGTTCATTGTCTTTGAATATATTTTATACCACTTAGGGCTTCCTATTTGGCTGAAAATAGCTCTTCCTCTTTTCACCGTCCATTGCACTAGTACTGAATGTTTGCTATACCAATACTCAATTGATACTTGTTTTATAAAAAATAAAGAGCGAGACATCATAACGGACCTATCGGGACGATCATTGTCGATTTTGCTACCACTAGCCTCAAATGTGCTTGAAGAATCTTCATTTGGTACTCCTTCAATTTCGTCAACTGGAGCAGAAGCTAACACATCTCCCCCGTGTCAGATTGCTCCATATTATTTGCTCACAACACAACTTCCCCAGCCTCCACGTCATCTTCTTGCTCTATATGGTCGACTATTCCCTACGCATCTTCTTTAGCCTCTTCTTCCTCCACTTTCAACCCATCTTCCTCGTCCTCTTCTTCATAACTTCGTCGACTGTTCCAAGCCCATCTTCCTCATTCTCTCCTTCTTCTCCTATTTTGAACATCAGCAACAAGAATGTTCGATAACTCTTGTCTTCGCCATATGGCTACATGACAACAAAAGTTGTTTGGAGCCCATCGCAATTGCTATGTGGAAAATCAAAAGTAAAGAGAACAAATCAGTATTGATATAGGGGATGGATAACTGCACATACTATATATAAAAATAGAGGAAAAGATAGCTCCTTATGATCATTGACAAGAAGTAAACTTAGGAAATGCAAAAATAAAGGACAAAGATTTGCACAAACTCCATTGAATTGCGTGATGCAAAGAGGGAGAGCTTAAGTTTGATTGCAAAATGTATGCAGTACACAAGCAATAGACATGCTATACATGTGCAATACATGTGCAATCGCTTTTCTTTTCTTTCCTTTTTTTTTTTTTCATTTAAGGCATCAAAGAATGACCTATGGTGATAGATCTATTATTTTTATCAATAATAAAGTTAGACAAAAAGAGTGCAATTACTAAGATCTAACCTAATTATAATTATTGTTTTTGCTTTACAATATAATTAAGTTACAATAGATTGATTCACTGTATAAAAATTAGAAGAGGTCCATGTACATCATGAAATTCCTTTTTGATGAAAAATCAAAGGGTTAATACCCTGAAAAACCCCAAACTGGTATATTTGTGACAAATTTACCTCAAACTATTTTTTTGACTAGCAAAAATCTCAAACTGGTATACCTTTGACAAATTTACCTCAAACCGGTACACTTGTGACAAATTTACCCTATATTAGTTTTCGTTAAATGTTATTCTCAAATTATTATGTTAAATGACACGTGACAGTTAACCGTATACCAATTTAGGATTTTACACTCTGTTTGTCACAGTTTACAATTTTTGTGATTTTTTTGTGGTATTAATCCAATTTAGTAGAGTGTATATTTGTCACAAATTTACCAGCTTTATGGTTTTTTGTAGTCGAATAAATTAGTTTGGGGTAAATTTGTCATAAATGTATCGTTGAGGGTTTTTTATAGTCGGTTGGGGTAAATGTGTCACGTTTTACCCGGTTTGGGGTTTTTCATGGTCAAAAAAATAGTTTGGGGTAAATTTGTCATAAGTGTACCGGTTTGGGGTTTTTCAAGGTATTAATCCAAAATCAAATGACATCCATGAAGTTTCTTATTATTTTTCTTTACAATATAATTAAGTTACGAGAAATTGATTCATTGTATGAAAATCAGAGGAGGTCCATGCACTTCATATAATTCTTTTTTGATAAAAAATCAAATGACATCCATGAAGTTCCTTTGTCTTTACTTTTTTCCCCCTAACTTCAAAGCTATTTTTCAAATAACTATGCCAACATCACTCAACTAACGATATTTGCTTTAGGCAAATACACCTCGAGCCAAAGAGTCATTTCCCCAAAGCTCAAACTCAACCAAATGTAGACTTAGTAGGTCCAAACTTCTTGGACGGTCACTAAGGTGAGTCTTTGACGCTTCACAATATCGAACAAGAGAGAGAGAGAGAGAGAGAGAGAGAGAGAGAGAGAGAGAGCTAACTACAAGCTAGTGACGTGGAGATTAAAGAGGTGGCGAAGGTTGAGGCAATGGTGTACTAGTTCCAAAGCATCTAATTTGGCCAAGTTCCTTAAAAAAAAATACATTCGTACCACTTTTCAAATTTTTTCCCAATTAATGATTTGAAATGCTTGATGACATTTAGAGGTTTCTAATCATCTACAGTCAATGGGATGTCAAACGAAAAAATATGCCAATTAAAGTTTGGCCAAATTTCATAAAAAAATATAAAAATCACATTTCAAAATTAATATCTATTAGATTATTTGAAATACATGACCCAATGAGGTTTAGAGCTAACATTTTTTTATTTATTTATCTTTTCTCAAATTGAGTTGACTCTTCTATTTATTTATTAATTATTAGACATTTATCTTTATTGTTTGTGCACTTTGCATGATCAGTTTCACATGATAATAGTTTAGGTAATAAAATCAATAAAGATAGCATGCAAACCTTTTAATCAAAAAAGAAAAGGGACCGAAAAGATTTGCATGGACGCTTAAATTTTGGCTTTAGTTATCTATCACATAAGAAAATCAATGATCGATTCCAACTCTTCAACAAAAATATCGTTCGCATGATTTGTATTTGCATTGTATTTAAGATCTATTTCAATGCATTTAGGATGAAGCATGTTACAGGGGATTGGAGGTGTACATGTCGTGCGAGCCAACAAGTGTAATGAGCTTAAAATCAGTCAAGTTTCCAACTTTCTTGGAACTTAAAGACGGGGGATTGGACATTCCAAGATTAATCAAAGATTGATTAGATTATAGTGAGTTAAATTGAATTGGTTCAAACTAATTTGAGTTCGAGATTGATTAAAAAATTCGGTCAAGATAAGGAGATCTAGTTATGTTAGGATTGTTTCTCTCTTGATTATTATCTCGTACCAAGATCAAGAGTCCAACCTAATTTTAATCTAATCCCTCCCCACGAGTGGATTGAAAAGACATATATCTCCCATGTTTTTATCTCTTTGGAAATCCTGATCTTTTCAGGAAAGGTGATTCGTGAAATTATAGAAAGAGATTATTTCTATCTAGTATCGTGCATACTTAGGATATTTTGATTTTTGTTGATAAAATAAATCAAAACAAAAACAAAGATGTCGTTAGTGTATGATATATAGATTGCACTTAGTCCTGTATTGTTCAGGTCGCATATTACCATTCATCTAGAGGTCACATATTTTAGGACTACTTTTCAATATGCATTCAATATTAGGGGTGTGCAACGAAAACTACCTGAACCGGGACCAGATTGGACCAGATGGGACCAATTAGTTCTAGGCAATCCTAAGGGGTGTTGATTCGGTCCTCGGTTTTTATTTTTGGAACCGGTTGCTGGTTGATCCGGTTCCTGATTCAAAGTTAAGAATTGGGTTGATTGGACGGATAGGACCGGACCGACCATTCATGTATATTTTTCCATTTTTTAAAATTTTTGAACAACCATTTTACCATTAGGCCAATTAATCTTCCATCTCTTTCCCATTATGCCGTTACTTTCCCCATTTCTTTCCCTTCCATTTCTCTTTCGCTTACCCTAACCGTGCGAAATCAACCCTTTCCCAGTTTCCTCTCGCAGGCATAGCCTCACCTCACGCCTTGCTCCGAGCTAGTCGCTTGATTCTCATGGCCTTGCCTCCCACCTTGCTTGACGTACTTTCGCAGCCTCGCCTTAGGTCTCCTTTCCCTCTCATGGCCTCGCCTTCCGCCTTGCTCGACGCCCTCTCATGGCCTCACCTCATGCCTCGCTTGACATCGACGACTTTCCCTCTCATGGTGTCGCCTATCCACTAGACTGGATCGAACCACGGTTGGGTCTGGTCTCGGTTTCCGATTCCAAGACCAGTCAGTCCAATCTACGATTCCAAAAAATGGAAACCGGTCCTCTAAGTCTGATTCTTGATTTTTGGATGGAATTGGATCAGACCGGATACCAATCACCCCTATTCAATATAGATAGCATTAATCAATTATCACATCCCATTGTACTATTCATGTTCATGTATTTCATATAACATGAAAAATGATTGCAAAAGAAAGGGTTAGTGTCACATCATTATATTATTAATCATATAAATAATTTAATGGGAAGACTAATTAGAGCATACTTATGGTCTTAGAATTCAATGGTTTGCTTTCATAAATAAGAAATAGCGTTTCATATAGTTTGCATCATAGGGTTAGTCCGTGTTTAATTCTACCTCAGGTCATAATGTTCATATCATGTCATTTGCTTTAGAATTCTAACAGTGCACAAGAATTGCATTCAGTCTATTATAGCATGGTATACACAATATTTAGGACTTAATGTTAGTTCGCATTAGATTAGGATACACATAAATGCAACATGTAATTAAGTTATATCTAAGTTGAGTTTTATTTGTAAACAAGAAAACCCAAAAAAGTTAATTAGTGTTGCATTTTATGCATCAATCTAAGTTATCTGTTATAGTTTAAATCATATATTGATCATGTTCATATAAACTCCTAATTTATCATCGTCGTTGTCATCATCAAGAAGTATTGAAAGAAAAAAAAACAAAAATATCAACTCATCACGCATATTAGATTTGCATCGTAGCAATTCATTGTCACTGCACAATCAGATTTGTTTGAGCAGTCATGTCCAGGAGACAACAATGAATAATAGGGATTCACCTCCGCTTGCTCACGCATTCGAGGTTTTTGATCTTTTGAGTAGTTTATTTACCTTTTCCAGGGTCTTTTATCTTTTCAGCATGTGATTAACCCCTGACGGCGAATGTTAAGAATAGGATAAATGCTGTACCATTCAATAACTATAAAAGAAAATTACAAGAAATATCTTTCAAAGAAAATCAATTAAGAAAGGAAAAAAGAAAAAGAAAAAAAAAAGAGCCGGTGTAAGAGCAAATGGGCGGGCTTGAAAGTGAATGGACCGGTTCAGGCCCACAATCAGGCACGAGTTCTCTCTTTCTCTCTACGTTGAGACGGTCGCCGCTTCTTCCACTTTCAGCGGCCGCGCCGGCGAGCTTCGCGACCGCCGACGGCGTCGCGGTTTCCCGCCGCTTTTCGTGCTCCCGGCAACCGGAGATAGCTGCGAAGAGCGATGAGCAGCGAGAACGACGATGCGTGGCGAATCGTCCACGTCCCCGGCAGGCCGCCGATTCCGCCTGATCAGCAACTCACAGGTATATTCTTCATGGACGACCGACCGAATCCTGAGCGAAAGATCCGAACTTGACGTGTTGCTGATGTGCTTTGCGCTTCGGAATTGGCGTTTCGTTGCGGTTTTTCTTCCTTTTCCTGCAAGCGGTGAACGTGGTCGCAGCTCAGATTGAGCAGCCGAAGCTCACGAACACTGTCATGAGGTCAGTCTCAGTGTCTTACTTTGGATTTATGTGTTAAAGCTCGTTCTGCGCTTCTCAGAGATTGCTGTTTCGTATCTGGTTTGATTTCCCGCTCGAATTTTTTGGGAATCCATTTTTTGGTTGTTGGTTAGGCGTTTGAGTCAAATTGCGCCATTGGAGGACCTCCACCACGTGAAGCGGGTGAAGAAGAAGTGTCTCGAAGGAGGTACATTTTTTGTTCATAAGCATATCGGTGTTATGTTTGTCACTGGTGTGATTGGCCACTTAATGATATTGATATTTTTTTTTTTTTTGAACAGGAATGATATTGATATTTGAACATCATTGTTTCTTGCATCTTTGAAATTGAGGAACAATTTTTGCTGCGCATGTCATCATGGAATTTAAAGATTTTTGAAATCATAAGGTGAAGCTTTACTCATTAAGTGAACATAAGAGTAGTTGCTTAACTAGGTCTTTCTATTGCCTTTTGTTTATGGGTTACCCTTTAAAAGTATTAAAAAAACCATTGCAATGTTGTTGTCATCATGCAAGGGTCATTTAACGGGAACAATTTCATGCAAAGAATTAAAGGTCTGTTGTTTATCCTCACGTGTGTAGTTCTTGATTAGACATCAGTCCTGTGTATTTACTGCTCTTTAAGTAACAGAAAAGAGGGAATAGAATCCTCTGACCTCATGCATGGCAATTGTCATCGGATCAAAGAAATTATATCTGAACTTTTAAGCTCCAAAGTTATGAGAAAGCTTTGTCTGCATTGGAAGCACTGTAAGTCATTAACTTGATTATAACAAATCAATCAGCATTAGATATTTAAAGTCATATTCACATCATTGGTATAATTGCTCAACCATATTCACATCATTGGTATAATTGCTCAACAAGACACTTAGTCCTAAGCCACACTCGAGTGATGAAGTTGTGGTTTTTGTGGATGGTTTGCTTACGTTGTGGGGTGAACAAGAGGTGCTTCTTGCTTCCTCCATTCTGCATGCATATCCTGAACTTTCTTCTTCTACTGCTGGAAATGCTTTTGAGGGACCATTATGAATGCAAAATGCCTGATTCAGGAAGAATGTTATCTGCTGAAACTCAAAAGCTACCATTGGTTTCTGGTCTTTAGCTTTTTTTATAGTACGTATTAGCTATGCAAGGTGTTGGAAAACCTGATGAACAATTATAAAAACAACCTGTATTGCTCGTTCATTTAAGTGCTCAGTTTGTTGTTGTTGTTGTTTTTTTTTTTTTTTTTTTTTTTTGGTAAAGAGTGCTCAGTTTGTTGTTTATCCCTCATCAATCATGAAAATTGATTGAATAGGATTACGGTACCTCTTATGTGCACATCATGTGCAGAAAAGGAACATTAGCAGGAAGTAAATAAGATTAAAAGAACAGAAAATTGAGAAAACAAGAAAGCAAATGAAAACAGTGGCCCACTCAATGTACGATAATTTGCATTTGAGGATGAACTGTTAATTTTCTCGAAGAATCTTCTAATTATTTCCTATGCAAGGTCGATTTAATGGAAACCCGGGATAGGTGTTTGTATTTTTTTCATCAACAAATCATCTTTGACCTACCCAGCTTTTCAGCACTTCTTTAACTCTTTTTTTTTTTTATGTATTTCTTGAATTGTCTGGTTGTTGTAATGGTTTTGACAGGAAAAATTCAGCTATCAGTGATCTTAAGACTGGCTCCCGAAAATGGTGATTTTGATGGAATTCCATGTGACATGAAGGATGTAATTACTTCTTATTAGTTGAGTTCTTTTGTGGCAAAAGTGGGTTGTTTTCTTGTCAGCATTTCATGTTGATTTTCCCATGTTTTACATTATCTTCAATAACTTGTAGAGAGAACCATATACAGTTTTGACAAGTTATGGGATCCGTGAGTAATGATGTTTACTCACGGAGCATCTTACCCTATCATGGACCACTAGCATATTTGACAGTATATTTGACATCTGTTGATGCCTTTTCTCTTCTCCCTTCTTTTTTTCTTTTGCCTAGCTGAAAGGAGTTCTTTTGCGATGATCTCCTTTCTGCTGCTTTAGGAGGTAAAGTTGTGTTTATGACCTAAGTGGACCACTATGGGCTTCGATTGGGAATCTCTTTTGGTCTTTGCAGTTTTTTTTTTTTTCAGTGCTTCATAGGCTATTTATGCCAAAGAGGACTTCTTGGTATTGGTTGTTGTACACTAATATTGTTTGCTCTATATGTCGCGCATCCAGTGAACTGCACTTTCAAGTGAATAAGTAGTTCGAACATCTTTACTGGTCGACAATAATGAAGCAACAGTAAACATCTGTATTGTCAATGTCATTAGGTTCTGTAACATAGCACTTTAGAGCTGGATAGGATGTCACCGTATATATAGATCAATTTGGCTTTCAAACACTGAATTTGAACAAAGTTTCCATCTCTTGAATTTTTTATCATTTTTCTTTTTCATCATGTAACTTGTCTTTTTAAGTTCATTATGGCATTAAAAGAAGCCATATCCTATCTAATGTTAGGTGGAAGTGTGTATCCTTCTCAAATCTTTCAAAGTGCACAGATGATTTGATATTAGGAAAGTCTCTTAGTTGTTAATAAAATTCTAAAGCTTTATTTCTGTATATTATCTTAATCAGTTTATATTTGTAAATATAAGCATAAGACGATATGCTACATAAGAACTCTCTGTAACATGTAACCTGAAAATGGCGTTGTTTCACTTCATCATGTGATGGCAAAGTGGGATTTTGTTCTTTGTGCTTATTCGTGCTAATTTGCAATAGGTCTGCAAATATGCTGCATCGTCAAAGGAAGAGTGGGTAGAACAGTGCAAGCTATGGCCCACCTCATACCATCCAGCAAACCTAGTACGTCTCTTTTAAATCTTCTCATCAGTAATGGTAATGCATGTTCATGTCTTAAGATCAACATATTGCCATCATGTTTTAGGACATTTTTGCTGGTTTAGGGTATTTGCATCGGCTCTGCAGATGTCTCTGATTCTAATGTTGTCTCAATTAAAGGAGCACGTTAAGGTGGTTTTTCCAGGATAACTTTCTTATGGATTTTGATATTCTCTTGGGCAGCATTGGGTGTTCATTTTATACTTTTTTCCTCCTTCAGAATTTATTTCCAAGCAGATAACTTGCAAGTTGGAGTCTAAAAACCAAAGACTTACAAAGAGTTGCAGTTTGAGTGGCCATCTCAAATTTGATAAGCTTTGCTTTTAGAAATTTAGGATGTGATTGATTTTACTTCGTTCTGCTGAGTCATGTTAGTTTTGATTGCATCTGGACTGAGAGGAGTTTGGGGTTATATATAAACCAGATAAGTTACTTTCAAGGAATAACTAATGAAGCCATCTCCATTATGCATAGTAGCTGCTAATGAATCCTGGCTATAGAGACCAAGGGTTGCCTAGTTAATTGGAAAACACTCTTTCTAAGTCACTAGGCTGGGTTTAAGTCTTATCATTCTCCTCTCCCACCTTTTGCAATCAAATGCAAGCTCCACCTCTTTGCGTGACTCAATTCAATGGAGTTTGTGCAAATCTTTGGCCTTTATTTTAGCATTTCCTAATTTTACTTCTTGTCAATGATCGCAAGGAATTATCTGTTACTCTATATGCATGTGTATAATGTGCATTTATACATACCCTATGTCATTACTGATTTGTTCTCACAACTTCTGATATTCCACAGAGCAGCAATATCAGTGGCATAACTGGGTTTAGTGATGAAGACTCACAATCAGTTGCAAGTTTTATGAAGTATGCTCTGGAATTGGCAAAATCTCATGGTAATATGGTAAGTGTTGGGGTATGCCCTTGACTTGCGATTAATGAATGTAACTTTGAGTGATTTCATCAAGTTCACAGCTAATTATATCTCTGACTAGTCAAGATCTCAGAGTTCTTGAATATGAGTGCTAACCTGGCCTCCCCATCTTACCAAATAAAAAAAGAAGAGAAATTCTCTTATACATGGCAATCATTTCTCTATGCGCGTTATACTGCTTTGACATTTTGTGAGACAATTTGGCATGCTCTAAGGCCTTCCTTTGGTGCTACTTTTTATTTTCCTTTGAATCAGTATTATGTGAAGTAAAGCACATCCAAGTACATGCTCGACGAGTATCATTTCTAACTGCTCCAGTGTTTGCACTTTCAACAATTTTCCCGTCAAGCCATAGAGGACTCACCATCGCTCGCATTAACTTTCAAGAATCATTTTGGGTTTGGTAACAAGAAGTGAGAATTACTTGTTGCAATTAACTTGACAAGAATGTGAAGTTTTTATGTGTCGCATTTAGTGACTTTGGAACCAAAAAATGAGAAGAAAACTGTTCTATAATAGTGGAGAACAATCTGATCATTTTGAAGGCTGGGTCCTTTAGACATTTATCCTTTGAAATGTTCATGCATAGACGTAGTAAAATAGAGGTTTCGGGAAGGAAATGTAGTGCTTCATCTTGCTCCCTAATTGTGCGTCCAATTTTGTTTTATGCTGGTGTAGGAACCTCTTATGTTGTGGAAATTGCACAAATTTTGCTTTTGTTACACCCTACTCTTGTCTACAGGTGGTCAATGCTGCAGCAATTGTAGATCCTCTATCTAATCAAGTGATTGCAAGGGCATGTGATGAAGTCTGCTCTTGGCAAACTCCAAAAACAGAAGTTGGTGCTGAATGTAGTAGTTCCACCAAATCTTGTGCTGAAATGACTGGATGGATAAAACATGAATCATGTCTTCAACGCTGTTCCTCAGGTGGGGTAGAGCAAGTTGAGACATCCATTTCTTGTCTACATCCACGACGGTGGGTAGATGAACAGACTGGCGGGAGCTCTTCATTTTGGTACCTTTTGCGACATGCTGTGATGGTGGCCATTGAATCGTCTGCTGCCAGGGACAGACGCTTATTCCCTGATGTGAGATACAAAGATGGAGCTACCATAGAGGAGTATATTCTATCTCCTGCAAAATCTCAAACAAAAAGACGGAGAACTGATGGCCATGACGTAAGCTTTTCCTCTACATGTGAAGGAAATCCTGGCAAGACTTTCTAGCATGACAAATCTTGTGCAGTACGGAGAATTTGTGTGGATGATTGCCTTATTTGAATGGATGATTGCCTTATTTGAATGGATGAACCCCATTGAAATATCAATGGTTCTGTTGCCAATTATTGGAAAAATTGGGTTCACCTTAATACAACAATGAGCAATGAAGTGTACAAATAAAACATTGAGACAAGGAGTGCACTTGGCAGCATAATTATACTTTTGAGTATGGGTAATGTCAAACTTCCAGTGTTTTAAAACATTTCACACGCAGTAACAAGTACAACAAAGATCACACCACGGATATCCTTGTCTCATAATAATAAAGATCGTTTCCAAAGCTTCAGGGGATGTTAGAGACAAGGCAAATAGGTGGATTCGACCATTTAATATCCAAGGGAAGTTATAGGATTGTGAACGATACAATAGGGAAGACAGCCAACAAAGTAATCGGGATGTGAATCCACTTCAATCGTTCACTCAAGACGATCATAAGAGCAGATCTGAACGCCATCCGCATAAAGGCAAAAGAGAGGAAGAGAAAAGTGAGGCCCATTGTCATTTGTCTTGGTATTGGGAGAAGAAAATCTTCGATTGCGTAGCTGGAGGTTAGGATAGCCAAGATGACAAAGGAGAAGAGAGTGAGAGTGTCTGCAACCACAGATACCATGAACAAGTCCTCAAGGAATACTAGGATCCCCATACTACCATCGTTGCCTCCAAGTACTGTAAAAGCCATAGCGAAAGCTACCATAATGAGGAGAGTTGCAATGAGGCTACAAGATGATGGTGTATCCTTCAACCATTGCCTTGCCTCGTCGAGCAACTCTTTGCGTTGGTTTACAAAAACTTCTTCAGTATGCTATTTTGTTATCTAGAAATTTCAGCCATTTAAAAGAAGGAAAGCTGCCAGCTTCCACTACCTTCAGAAACATAAAGGATGCCTATCAATGTAAATGTCAATTAAAAAGCACAAAAGGGAGGCAAACATATGAAGAGAACTAATTTGAAACCACTCAAGTTCCCTCTGCATAAGAAAAGCTGCTCCAGAAACATCAGAGGATACACATGTTGATTACAATTTGGTCACAGCCTCCATTACGTCTATGTCGGTCGCGATATTATCGGCAAATGTCCAATGTGGTTATGTGCGTTCACTAGTCTAAACAACGCAACATGCCATCCCTTCACAACTTCTTTTATCAGTTTTTTTTTTTTTTTTTTTTTTTTTGTTATCCCACATCAACTCCAGAAAATGTTGAAGACATAAATCCACAATTTCAAAGATTCCGCGAGTTGCAGAGTCAAGGACAATGCCTGATGTCAACAGAGGCTCGAGTATTTTGGCAGTTTGATTGCGAGCCTTATCTCCATAAGAGCTAGTTTTACAAAGTCAAATGAGCAATCGCGCCTTAACTTCAATTCCCCACTCCTTCTAATGAAAGGTGCTGCATGTAATATCAGATAAACAATTCTCCCAACGAGAAAGAATCAAAAGGTTAAAGAGGCTTTCACATTTGTGCCGTGTTCTTATGTATATATAGGAGTTGAGAGAAAATAATGGATTAAGTTATAAATCAAGAAAACAAACTTGATATGGCTTGAAAATCAAAATGCATGCATCAGAGAACAAATGTATCTATCGATGAAAACACACAATGTGATGTAAGAAAACGGAGTTCTTTTTTTTTTGGTTGAGAAATGGGTAGACTTAGCGGTGGATCAATTGATATGTCTTTGATTGAACATTTTTACAATTCACCCAATGCATAAATTTGAACTGAATTGATTAGAATCAAATTGTATGGTAGTATACTATCAAGAGTTGGTCCATATTATTAACTATGATTCCAAGGGGATATATTGAAAGTATGTGCATGCACTTTAAATTTAGAGATTTCTAACCATGGATGAAATGAGGTTCTCTTTGTATATATATAACATGGCACTTTTGTGTACCTGCTATTGTGGCAAGATTCCAAAGTGATATCTTGAACCGGTTAAGTGCTAGTAGTGCTATCATTATAAAGAGGAGACAAGAATCATGTCAACAAAGACAAATAAAAACATAAATATCACACTTGTGACATGAAAATCACTAATGTTTTATAACGCTTGAATTCGTCTGAAAACAACTTCAATCAATCAACCTCAGTTACGTAATAAAAAATTATCAATAATTTTACTTGGCAATTTGACATAGAGTAAGACTTCTCCTTGCACTTTTCAAATGTTATATTAGATATTAATTTGTGACATTCATCATGATTAAGACATTAATCTGTAGACATAGATGTTGTCCTTGTCCTATAACAATTTTGTCAATAAGATCCCTTATTGATATGCATTTTTTTTTCCTTCTGTGTAAGTCCATCCATTAAACAAATCAATAAAAATACGTCGAGCCATCTTCGTGTCCTTGGAGTAGTCAACTGATGGATCGACCAAGCATAGAGGAATACCTAAAGATTGGAATAGATAGACTGAACACGATATAAATGGAATTGCCCAAAATAATTAATATATTTATTTATTTATTTATATCTAACAATAGAAGTGCAAGAACTACTTACATTTGTAATTAGATTTTTCCCAAAAATTGACTCTAGCTCCACTGTGGAAAAAACGAAGTATCAATGTTAAGATTATAAAAAACTTTGTAGTAGCCGCCTTCGGATGTCATTGACCACGGAATTTGTGAGCTAAATACAAGCTCAAGTCTTTTGGGACACGAGAACAAAAATGTTAATTCAAGTAAATAGTGAAGGAATGAGATGAGTGAATGTGAAATCCTACCCAAATGGCCGGCCAGAGTAATGCTGAACAAGGTATCATTAGATGGGAAGGAGCAAATAGAGTACCAAACTCTAATGCATTGCCTATAATTTTAGGTTCAGCGTCAATTTTGTCTAGTAATGCCTTTACCATCCTTATTATTCCTCCTAGGGCAGCATAGCAGAAGGCCCTGTTGGGCTTAAGATTTTTATATTTTGGAGGGAAGTGCTTGACCAGGTTCTCGACCAATGGATCTTGTGCAGCCATAATCGCAATATCGAGCATAGTAAAGTGATTGCTTTCTATGGTCATAATTTTGGCCGTCATTGCTGCGTGGTCTCTATTGAGCTTTTCCTCAGTAGTTTTCCAGTCACCTTTCAACTCGGCTTTAAAAAATTGTCGATATTTGTCATCAATCACCGCTTTTGGTATGACTGCAAAAATTGCACATTAAGATGGCGGAGGTCAAACCAAAGAGTTGGATGAGAGGATGAGGTGGAGGTGTGGACAGTGGATGACGACTGATTTCAAAGTCTGAGCTTCCATTGAACTGAAATAGTTGTTTGCTTGGTTTGCTACATCAAAAGTTTCTTGTGTTGGGGCACTACTTGGGTGGCCATCTTGTGTATTGCAGAGAATATATGTGGATCATTGCCTTATTCGAATGGATGAACCCCATTGAAATATTTGATGGCCATGTTGCCAATTTTTTTGAAAATTGGGTTCACCTTAATACGAAAGTGAGCAATAAAGTACACAAATAAAACATCGAGACAATGTTTACACTCGGCAGCATATATTATACTTTGGCTAATGTCACGCTTCCAGGGTCTTTAAACATTAGTACAGTCCATGCTATTCACACTTCACACACAGTAACAAGTACAAAGAAAGATTACATCACATGTCCTTGTCCAATAATAGTAGAGATCACTTCCAAACCTTCAGGAGACGGTAGAGACGAGGCCAATAAGTGGATTCAACCATTTCAATATACAAGGGAAGCTGTAGGATTGCAAACAATACAACAGGGAAGGCAGCCAACAAAGTAATTGGGATATAAATCCACTTGAATCGTTCACTCAAGATGATAGTAAGAGCAGAGCTGAACGCTACCAGCATAGAGGCCAAAGAGAGGATGAGAAAAGTGAGGCCCATTACCATTTTTCTCAGTAGTGAGTGGAGGAAATCTTCGATTGTAAAGCGTGAAGTTAGGATAGTCAAGAACATCAAGGTGGTAGTGACAGAGGACAAGAGAGTGAAACTGTCTGCAACCACAAATACCATAAATGAGCCCTTGTTAAGAAATATTGGGATCCCCATACTGTCATTGTTGCCTCCGGGTACTGTAAAAGCTGCAGCAAAAGCTACCGTAATGATGAGAGTCGCTACAAGACTACAAGATGATGATGTATCCTTCATCCATAGCTCTGCCTCCTTGAACAACTCTTTCCGTTGTTCTACAAAAATTTCCCATAATGTTTTTGTATGCAGTTGAAATTTCAGCCATTTAGAAAGAGTGGCGCCAATACCCAATGCCTTCATAAAAATAAAGGACGCCTATCAATGTAAATGTCAATTGAAGAACGCAAAAAGGAGGCAAACAAATAAGGAGAACTGACTTGAAACCACTGAAGTTCCCTCTGCAGAAGAAAAGCTGCTCCAGAAACATCTGGGGATACACATCTAAGTGACCATTTGATCACAGCGTTCGATCGGGCGATGGTCTTCGAAGGATCTTCGTCAGCGAAACATTGAACGGGGTTGCGTCCTCTCAGTAATCTAAACAACTCAACGTGCCGTCCCTCCAAAATTTCTTTATCCAGTTTTTCTACAAAATCGTTATTCCACAACAACTCCGGAAAATATTTGAGACATAAATCCACAATTTCAAAGACTCCACGAGATGCAGCGTCAAGGACAACATCTGAAGTCAATAGTTTCTCGAGTATTTCACTATCATCAAGATTTTCCTTCATCTCGGTAAGAAATAGTTCTGCCAAGCGAAGCGAGCAATGGTGCTTACACTTCAATTCTCCAATCCTTTTGATGAAAGGTGCTGCACGTAACATCAGATAAACAATTTTCCCAAAGACGAAGAATTAAAAGGTTGTAGAAGCTTTCACATTTGTGCTATGTTCTTAAGTATAAATAGGGGAGTTGAGAGAAAATAATGGCTTTCAGATATAAATCAAGAAAACAAACTCGATATGGCTTGAAAATCAAAATGCATCATCGGAGAATAGACGGACATGTGATGAACACACAAAACGCAATACGAGAAAAAGAGTTATTTTTATACAAAAAAAAAAAAAAAAAAAGGATAGATTCAGCAATGGATTGATAGGCCCATTTTTGCTTGAATATTATTAAAAAATCACCTTATGGATATATAAAGTTTAAAATTCAAATTCAATTGATTAGAATGAACCGTATCGTGATATACAAATTGAGAGCCGGTCCACATAAATAACTATAATCTCAAGGGGATACACTGGAAGTATCAATATACACTTTAAATTTGGAGGTCTCTACCTACGGATGGAATAATGTCATTTTCTGTATATAACGTGGCAGTTTTGTGTACCTGGTATTGTGGCAAAATTCCAGAGTGATGTCTTGATCCTGTTAAGTACTAATAGTGCTACCACCACGAAGAGGAGAGAAGAATCATATTAGCAAATTAGGAATCGGTGACAGATAAAAAAAATACATATTGCACTTATGGAATGAAAATCGCTTCCGTTTTATAATGCTTGATTATGTTAAAAAATAACTTGGATCAATCAACCTTCATTTCCTCAAATCCAAAATCTACAACTCTCAATAATTCTACTTGGCAATTTGACATTGAGTAAGATATCTCCACTAACTTTCCAAATGTTACATTAGATCTAAATTTGTGACATACATCGTGATCATAATATCAATTTGCATACATAGATGTAGTCCAAGTCTTCTGACTTTTTTTGTCAACGAGATCCCTAAATGATATGCTCTCTTTTTTCGTGTTATTCCATCCATTAAGCATATCAATAGAAGTACCTTGAGCTATCTTCGTGTTCTTGGAGTCGTCAAATGATGTGTTGACCAAGTATAGAGGGATCACTGAAATTGGGAACAGATAGAGTGAATACCATGTGAATAGAGTTACTTGAATTGTACATATCTAACTAAAGGAGCGCAATTAATACCTACATTTGTAAATAAACTTTTCCCAAAAATTGAGTCCAGCTCCACTACGGAAGTAACCACTCATTAATGCCAAGAATTGCAAAAACATCACGCCTTCGGTTTCTTCGAAATTCAATTATTCGGGGTATTCGCGAGCTAAATATAGGCATATGTCTTTCCGGACACAAGAACAAAAAAGTTAATTCAAGTAAACGACAAAGGAAATGAGATAAGACGAGAAAGTGTAAAATCGTACCCATATGGCCGGCAAACATAAGTTTCTGCATGATTCTGTACCCTGGGGTACATTGTAGCCTCCTGGCCAGGTACCAGATAACCTCCTTACGATTAGAAGCATGGCGAGTAGCAAACTTTAGGGCATCGTGAATAATTGTAGGTTCAGTATCAAATTTGTGTACTAATGCCTTTACCATCCTTACTCTTCCTCCCCGAACAGCATAGAAGAGGACTCTATAAGGATGGCGATCTTCACATTTTGGAGAAAAGTGCTTGACCAACTTCTCGACCCACTGATCTTGTGCAGCCATAATCGCACATCGAGCATAGTTAAGTCATCACTTCCTATTTTCATAACGCTGGTTCTCATTGCTGTGCGGTTTTTATTGAGGATCATCTCGATTTCTTTCCAATCACCTTTCACTGCGGCTTGAAACCATAATCGATAGGCTTTATTGACCACCGCTTGCGGCGTGACTGCAAAAATTGCAAATTAAGGCTCTTGCACTCCTTGTTTTTTTAGGTCAAGTGTAACCATTGTGCTTGCTCAAAGTTCCAATAAAATCCAGTTGCGAGCGAAGAGGCGGTGGTTTACTCAACGAACCTTTTTCACCTTCCTTTACTCTTTGTAAGCGAAAAAATATTTTTCACTTGAGTGGAGATTATATTTGAATTAGTATATCGGCATGTTGAAATATCCCATGGCACTTAATTATGAGATTTATATGCTGTTTATATATGTGTAGTTTCTCTCCACTTATCAACTTGAGTTTTATGGTTGGACATGATCTACACTAGTTTATTTCACGCGTGCATCCATCTTGTTTGTGAAATTTCAATTTTTTAATATTCTTAGGCCATGAAATTCAAAATTTTTTGAACTAAATACTGTCAATGCGTAAGACATAATATATATGGCACATGAAAATTAAAAGTTTAAAGTGACAAACCTTTAGATTTAGACTTGCTGGACCTTTGCTCCATCCACTTCTCAAAGTCTTTTGCAAGAGTTGACAGGTCTTCTGAACTTCCTTCTTCGCGCACCTCTTTATTACCGAAAAGAGAAATAACCTTGGAAAAATTAGTTACAGTTTGTACAGTTTAGAAAAACTCAAGATATTATTCAGATTTTAAAAAATTATGAAAAGATTATATTTCAATGTATATGTCAACATTTTATGCTCTGAAACTTGAAATAATTGGGATTAAAAAAGTTAAAATGCATGAAACACGAGAATTATGAAAAACAAAAATCAAAAGTTCAAAGTGACAAACCTCTGGTTTTGCGACTGTCTTGGCAAGCTTCAACAATTGCCATCTTTAATGAACTCAAGTCTATGCGAACCTCTTTGATACCAAAAGGAGAAATGGATATAAATAACTTAAGAAAAATTAATTACACTTTACATGCTTTAGATCATGCATACATGACTCGTAGCAGGCTCATTCAGTGCATGGGATTTTTTGTATTAAACTTAGATGCAAACTTGAAACAAAACGAAAAACAAAAAAAAAAATCGATGTTAAACTTAATAGAGATGACGAGTTCTTTTCGAAATAGGTATATTATCATGAATCAATTTCATGGTTCTTCTAATTTTGATGTATTGAACAAAGTGTATCTTGTGAGTTTATATTTCTTGTTGCCATTGACCTTATCCGCAATGTCGTTCATAAATTAAGATTATACAAAATTTTATGGATCTTCACAATTCCACGTGATAATTTTAACATAATTATACATAACCAATTAACTTAATCATCTCAATTTCATCAATCAATGAAATTAATTTATAAGTTACCATCTGTACAAGATACAAGTTTTCAATAGTATTACTTCTATCATGCCGATGCATTGAATTTGAAAAAAAAAAAAAAAACCTAGTACATCGTTAACTTTATTGGATAGACATAAAAGTTGGGAAAAAATTTATCTATTTTTTCTTACAAAATCCATATTATTTTTCTTGTTTTTGTGGCAAGAACGTTCATCCATGCATGTATCTTGCACAATGTGTTTGCTAGTGAATTTTTGTTTTTTTAATGTTATCTTAAACTTTGTCATAATAGTGATAAACATTTTATTGACAAACATTTTTCGCTCAAAATGACATTACATATTTCCTTTTTGGAGATGACTATAGTGAATTGACTAGTTTGGAGATCATATCTTCAAAGGATTAGTCTCACGTTGTCTCTTAATAATTAGTAATTAATTATTTGGAACCCATTTGTCTTGCACTCTGCTCTTCACGAAATCGCTTTGTTGGACAACTAACTGCAAATTTGATTTGCATATTACCTAAACATAGAAAATAATTAGTCCTTGCTAGGTGATTGTTTATACAAAACTCTCCGATAAGAGGAAATTTTCAGGTAATTAATTTTAATGTATTGGTCATGAGTCCTCACTAGGTGATTGTTTATCATTAGGAATATAAGCTAGACCAATACACGTTGGCTAGCAAGGTTGAGCTCCAAGGCCACATATCATTAAGTTCAGTCTCTGGTGATCAGACCATTACTTTAAGGTGGCTCTATCCCTCTTTTTATGATTGACTTAATTAACTATAGATAGATTTTTGTTGTTTTGTAGCAAGAACATTCTACCATGCATGTATTTTGGACAATGTGTTTGTTCGTGAATTCTCATCTATAATGTTATCTTTACACCATGTCATACTGGTGACAACTATTTCTATCAACAAGTTATTTGTAATTTAGAACTACACTACCACATGATTTCCTTTTTGGAGATGACTATAGTGAATTGATTAGTTCGAAGGTCAGGTCTTCAAAGGACGAGTCTTATGTGGTTTCTGATAAGAGGAAATTTTCCGGTAATTAATTTTAATGAGGTGGTCATTGGGTTCTCATGAGTGACGAAACTAGGATTGACAAAAGGCAGTTGCATGATCATCCAAAACTATAGGGGAACTTGTGCTGCCAAGTCATATCAAATTTAGGAGATTTGACTTTGAGTAATCCATTTTGCATTCGCTTACTATTTTCTTGAAAGGAATAGCGATGCCCATGGGCCCGAGAAAATGAATCAATCAAGTGTACACATCGCTTTTGTTTGTTTTTTTTTATTCAGTTCGTTGGGAATTTATTTATTTATACCCCGTATTTAGTTCCAATTACATGTGCTGCCAAACTAGATAAAGGAAACAGAGAAAGTATAAGACCACGTCGCTTATACCATAAATTTTTTTGAGTTGGAACATGAACATATACTTGTGGTGGATCTGTAGAATTCGAATTTCCTTGTATTTTACTTGGCTCCTTTGCCATTGGGTTGCTCTCCTCGTTGCAATCTTTCAGCAACAAAGTAAATGGAGGATGCAAAAACGGGTAAGATATTCAATTATCAAAGAGTTTTAGTTTCCCTAAGGGGAGTTCATTCCTTCTTTTTATAGAAGTACATCGCCTAGTGTAAAGGTAAGCCCCTACACCTAGAGCAAGTAAAGCATATAATTTTTTATTCACTCTATAATGGTTGGATTACTTAAATGTAAAAGAGATTATCGGTGGGAATATAAACTAGGCCTATACAAATTGGCGAGTAGGCTCCGGCTTTAGGACCACAAATCATTAGGTTCAATCCTTAGTGATCGAACCATAACTTTGAGGTGACTCAATCTCTCTTTCTTACGATAGAGGTCATGTTGTCCCTTGACACCAATGGAGTCCTTATTAAGTTAAGCCACTTCTTTCTCAGATTTAAGAAAGCAATTTAGGCAAATTAATTTGCAAGCCTTTAGCCGAATAAAGCTATCAGCAAAAACGAGCATCTCGCTTTTGTATGACCAAAAAGCACAAACAAGGAACTTCTACTCGATTTTCAAGATGAAATCTTTCTAAAGAAAAAGCTTTCACGCAAAATATAGAGGTAAGATAGAGAAAATCCAATTTCCGATTTTACACACCAATGGAGTCTTTACCAAGTTACACCACTTCTTTCTTGGGCTCAAGCAAGTTAATTTGCAAGCCTTCAACCAAATAAATCTATCGGAAAAAACTAGCACCTCACTTTTATCTGGCCCAAAAATACAAGGAAGAAACTTCCATTCGACTGTCAAGGTAGAAACTTTCTAAAGAAAAAGCTTTCACACACAAGATAGATGTAAAATGGAAAGTTTTCAATCTCCAGTTTTAGACACCAATGGAGTTTTTATCAAGTTAAGCCACTTCTTTCTCAGGCTCAAGAAAGCTATTCAAGCAACTTAACTTGCAAGCCTTTAGCCAAATAAACCTATCAGCAAAAACCGACGCCTCAACTTTGTCTTGCCCAAAAACACAAGGAACTTCCATTCAATTCATGGCGGAATCTTTCTAAAGAAAAAGCTTTCACACAAAATGTAGATGTAAAATGGAAATTTTATAATTTTTTATTCTAGACGCCAATGGAATCTTCACCAAGTTAAGCCACTTCTATCTTAGGCTCAAGAAAGCTCCTCAGACAAGTTAACCCGCAAGCCTTTAGCCAAAAAAAGCTACCAGCAAAAACGAGCACCTCATTTTTGTTTAGCCCGAAAACATAAGCGAGGAACTTCCATTCAATTCAAGGTAAAATCTTTCTTAAGAAAAAGCTCTCACACAAAATGTAGATGTAAGATAGAGAATATCCAATTTCCGATTTTACACACCAATGGAGTCTTTACCAAGTTACACCACTTCTTTCTTGGGCTCAGGCAAGTTAATTTGCAAGCCTTCAGCCAAATAAATCTATCGGAAAAAACTAGCACCTCACTTTTGTCTAGTCCAAAAGTACAAGCAAGAAACTTCCATTCGACTGTCAAGGTAGAAACTTTCTAAAGAAAAAGCTTTCACACGCAAGATAGATGTAAAATGGAAAGTTTTCAATCTCCAGTTTTAGACACCAATGGAGTTTTTATCAAGTTAAGCCACTTCTTTTTCAGGCTCAAGAAAGCTATTCAAGCAACTTAACTTGCAAGCCTTTAGCCGAATAAACCTATCAGCAAAAACCGACGCCTCAACTTTGTCTTGCCCAAAAACACAAGTAAGGAACTTCCATTCAATTCAAGGCGGAATCCTTCTTAAAAAAGAAAAATCTTTCACACAAAATGTAGATGTAAAATGGAAATTTTATAATTTTTGATTCTAGACGCCAACGGAATCTTCACCAAGTTAAGCCACTTCTATCTTAGGCTCAAGAAAGCTCCTCAGGCAAGTTAACCCGCAAGCCTTTAGCCAAAAAAAGCTACCAGCAAAATGAGCACCTCATTTTTGTTTAGCCCAAAAACATAAGCAAGGAACTTCCATTCAATTCAAGGTAAAATCTTTCCTAAGAAAAAGCTCTCACACAAAATGTAGATGTAAAATAGAAATTTCTAATTTTCGATTTAGATATCAATGGAGTCTTTACCAAGTTAAACCACTTCTTTCTTAGGCTCAGGAAAGCTATTGAGGCAAGTTAATCTGCAAGCTTTTAGTCAAATAAAGCTATCAGCAAAAACTGGCGTCTCACTTTTGGTTGCCCGAAAACACAAGCAAGAAATTTCAATTCAATTCAAGACAAAATCTTTCTAAAGAAAATCTTTCGCGCAAAATATAGATGTAATTGGAAATTTTCCAATTTTTGGTTTTAGACACCAATGGAGTCTTTACCAAGTTAAGCCACTCCTTTCTCAGAATTAGGAAAGCTAATCGGGCAAGTTAATTTGCAAGCCTTTAATGGATAAAGCTATCAGCAAAAATGATAACCTCACTTTTGTCTGGCCCAAAAACATAGCAAGAACTTCAACTTGATTCAAGGAAAAATCTTTCTAAAGAAAAAGCTTTCACGCAAAATATAGATGTAAAATGAAAATTTTCCAATTTTTGGTTTTAGACACCAATGGAGTCTTTCCAAGCTAAGCCACTTCTTTCTCGGGCTCGGGAAAGCTAATTGGGCAGGTTAACTTACAAGCTTTTAGTAGAATAAAGCTATTGGCAGAAACAACCACCTCACTTTTGTCTACCCAAAAACACAAGCAAGAAACTTCAATTCAATTCAAGATGGAATCTTTACCAAGTTAAGCCACTTCTTGCTCTAGCTCAAGAGAGCTATTTAGGCAAATTAATTTGCAAGCCTTTAAGCAAATAAAACTATCCGCAAAAACAAGCATCTCACTTTTTTCAGGCCCAAAAACACAAGCAAGAAACTTCAATTTTATTCAAGGAAAAATCTTTCTAAAAAAGAAAATATTCACACAAAATGTAGATGTAGAATGGAATTTTCCAATTTCTTGTTATTAGACAACAATGCAGTCTTTACCAAGTTAAGCCACTTCTTTCTCAAGCTCAAAAAAAGCTATTCTGGTAAATTAATTTGCAAGCCTTTAGTTGAATAAAGCTATCAACAAGAGGGGGCACCTCACTTTTGTTTGGCCCGAAAAAACAATCAAGGAACTTCCTTTCGATTCAAGATAAAATATTTCTAAAGAAAAAGCTTTCACACAAAACGTAAATGTAAAATGGAAATTCTCTAATTTCTGGTTTTAGACATCAATAGAGTCTTCATCACGTTAAGACACTTCTTTCTTAAGCTCATAAAAGCTATTCGGGCGACTAATTTGCAAGTCTTTATATCGCGTATGAAGCTATCGGCAAAAAAACGAGTGCCTCACTTTTCTTTGGCCCAAAAACACAAGCAAGAAATTTCCATTCAAATCAAGGCAAAGTTTTTCTACAAAAAAAGCTTTTTTTTTTTCATGCAAAATATAAATGGAAAATTTTCAGATTTTCAAATTTTCAAATTTCTTGTTTCTGTTTTTTTTTTTTTTTTTTTTTTTTTTGTAGGAATTTTGGTTGCCATGTTTTCACAATTCAACCCTTAAAATTGAAAATGATCAAAAATTACATTATTTTGCACAAGTTTCATTCCAATCTAAAACTGTTATCTCACCAAACATAATTTCAAGAAAACAGACATAATACAATTGTCATTAAAATATTTTTGTGAACCAAATGCACCCTAAATGCCTTGAAAGATTTGATAGTGATCTTTTCTTTTTAGAAAAGAAGTGTATGTTGACACCCGAATTTTTAGGCGTCCATCCATTTTTGCAACAATAAAAAAAAAATAGTAATAAAGAATGATAAAAATAGTAATAAAATTCGGATCCAGCTCATTCTCTTCAACAAGTTTTGGGCCTGCCAAGCCCATGCGCATAGCCCTCCTTCTAGCGCCACTCTTTTTACTTCTTCTGGGTCCAAATTCATTTCTTTTCCTTCAGCCCCTTTCCTTCATTTATTCTTTCCCGATTCTGAGTCCATTTTTGTTCTCCAAAGGCCCGGCCCCTTTCGTTATACTCTTCTCCTTCGCACACGCTCACCTTGATGAGGGGAGTGACTCTGATGCAGAGGCGATGACAGAAGCAAAAAGGGACGCGCGCGTGGCCTGTGAGAAGAGCACGGTGAGGCGCCGGTGACGGAAGAAAAGATTCTGTTTGGGGAGGGGAGAGGACGTTCGCTTGAGGTGTGCTGGGTCAGGCCGAGAAAGAAAGGAGGCGAGGGAGAAAAAGAGAGGCTGAACCAGGGAGAGAAGGAGAGAAGGAGGATGTTCGCAGAATGAGAACCAGAGAGAGAGAGAGAGAGGGAGAGAGGAGCAGAGCTGAAAGGGGAAACCGAAGATTTTTTTTTTTTGGAAAATTGGCAAAGATCTGCTGATTTCCTTCTGTTCTGGTCCTCGACTGGCGGGAGAACATGTTTCGCGACCATGGGCCACCATCTCCGTCCGTGGCTGAGCGAAGGCTTGCGTGCATTAAACTCGTTCCTCAGACGAAAAGGAAGGATACCGATCGTCTTCTTAAGCCTCGTTGGCGAACGCACGGTAACGGCGACTCCATTCTTGATCAGGTTAGCTCCTCACTTCAAATGCTCTAACCTTTGCTCTGTTTTGCCCGAATTTGAGACTATCGCGAGTTACTTGTCTGAAATTGAGGTTGATTTGAAATGGGTAATGCGGATCCCATACTTCGAATTGCACATCAACTGTTTGACAAAATGCTTGAATGAAACACCGAAATCCATTCCATCAAATCGATGCTTAGAAGTTTTATAGTTTGACGTTTGATTGTTCTGAGATTGTTGAACTACGTCTGATGTCGTGCTTTTCTCCATGCTTTCCTTCGATTTCGCGGCATATCCATCGCTTTTTCCGAGTCGCCCATGGAGGAAAACCTTGCCGGAAATACCATTCCCTCTGCCAGAGAATGCCTGCGGTTAAGGGCCGCTACAGCTAGGTCCCTAGTGCTTTGCTTCGATGTGCATATATGTGTTGGTTCTCTAGAATAGATTTAGTTTGAAGTGCATGTGAATGGCGCCGAACAGGTTCGATGATGGCCTGAGAGATGACCGGCAGTGAGGTGACGACCTAGTGACAGTTGGTGAGGTTGGCCGCTGACGTCGGATTGGTTGAGATTTCGAAGTGTGCTCGTGTGGTGAGTGTTGAGTTCGTCCATGGAGAAGCTTCCGTCAACCGGTTGTAGGGAAGAAGGCGTCGCTTGAAGAAGACAGCGCAGGTGGAAAAAAGAAAAGAAATAAGAAACTAGAAAATGAAAAAAAGAAATAAAAAGTTGGTCAACTCTACTTTTGACCGGATCAAATTCGGATAATCAAACTGGGTCGGGTCAGATTATAAGACGAGCTGAAGGTTGGGCCGATTGAATGAACTAAGTACAGATTCGGGGTTACCCTTATGGTGAATTAGGGTTGGTTTAGATGAAATAGAAGTTGGGCCTGATTTAGGTTTAGTTGGACTTGGGCTGAAGAGAAATTGGGCTTGAATTACAGCAATAGTTTATGCCCAGCAGATCGACCCATATTTGGATTAGGCCCGGGGCCGATCCGAATTGCAAGCTCCATCCCCGACCCTAGGGTCTGGGTTAGACCCATACCCGAGCCGGTTCCCTGACCCGGTCCGAAGTCCCTTTTTAATATTTCATAAAAATTTCATAAAACTCATAAATTTTTTTTAAAATTCAGAAAAATTAGAAATCTTTGGCAAAAGATTAAAAAATTAGGTAGTTTTCCATTAAAAAAAATGAAAAATCCTTAAAAAATTGAAATCCAAAATTGAATAAACCTTTAGAGCTTTATAATAAGGATTTCCGTATGCCTTTAGTTAGAGACAATATCAAGTTGTCTATGTGTTTACTTTGATTGCACTTGATTGTGCACTTTAATATTTTGAGCGTTATTTTCAATTTTAGAATTGTTAAGATGAATCCAAAAATTCTTTGATAGGCTCCCTAGCATTTTAGTTGGCATGTAATCAAGTTTAGGTATCGAAAGGCCATTAATTTTAAAACTAATGTAATCAAGTCCCCATTTCCAAGACCTTTGGTTGTGCGAAAAATGAGATATTATTCTATATCTTACTTGATTTTTAACGACCTTAATAGGCTAGTGACGACTTATTATATAGAAATTCACATATGATTTGTTAAATAAAAATCAAATATCTAATGTCACGCGAGATATGGACTTGAGCAAGTCCACATTTGTGATTGATGAGCCGTTTGCGATGTTAGCAAATGATGGTCCAACCGAGATCATCATTTGTATGAACCATTCGACTCATCTCATAAAGCAAGTATTTCTAAACATATTCTCTCCCTCGGTAGGTTGCGACAGTGTAATGATACATGTTAAGAATCAAGAGGCAAAAAGGTTGATTCGACAATGTTGGCACTCATTTGGCGCATTCCAAAGTGACCTTGTAAGACATTGAAGCACCACCAAATTATACATGATTCTTTGTGTCAATATCTGCATATTTTGAAAGGTTTCAGGTATTGACAAAGTTCTAATTGCAAGAATATGGGAAATAATTTATTAAAAAAAAATTAACGAGAGAATCCTTGAATTGTAAACTGAGGCGAGATTTAATGCTGACCTAGGAAACCATCTAGCTAAGGGCTAATTGACTAAGATTTATGTTAACCTAGGACTTTCTCCTTCAATCTTGATTGGTGAAATCGTGTTAGCTTCATCATCTCTATCTAGCATCTAAATTTTTGTGAAAAATATTAGAACAATGAAAACATATGTACTAGTACTTCGTCGGTTTTGGATTCCTCAACGAAATATCTTTCACCAAATGTTATATATATTATGGTTCTAAATCTAATGGAGTCACTTAATACAAGCTTAAAATTAATGATAACTAATGTTGAAATATAATCAACAATTTGATCCAAACTCACTACAACTTACTAATAAAAGCCCATTAAAATCAAAATGGTTTGTACAATATCGAAGCTAACACGACGACACTAGACATTGAAAACAATACCAAGAAGGCATTGCTCTTAATTGGGCTTGAGAACATAACGTCTAAACCTAATCAACAATGCTGGACAGTCGAAACAATACCTAGTGGATATTGCTCCTAAATAGATATGAGGACATAACGTCGGAAGCTAATCGACGACGTTGGATAGTAGGACAACACTAGAATCTAATCAACAGCACTATCTTGGATATAGACACTTGTCAGAATGGAATATATAACGGGAATTTGAAGCCGTAGCTAAACTAAATTAGGCTAAGATAACTAAAAGGGTTAGACAAAGGAACTTTTGTGTTGTTTAAGGGGGCTCTCTATTGGATTGCATGTGGTATTTATAGGCCAATTTGGTAACCATCGGTAGTTGATTGCTTCCTCCTTGAAAGTTTTTCCACATTCTTTGCTCAACTACTTTATCTATATCTTGTTGTCTTTTGACTTGTTCAACAATACTTACATGACTTTCTCAACAAGTATTAACCGCTCCTTTGGTTTTGCATGCCCTTTTAATCAACCATTCCTACCTAAATCTTCACACCAATTCCACTTGAATCCTTTGTCTTCGCTAGCATCTCTTGACTTGGACATGTGGCAATCAACTGTTTTATCATTGAATTGAATATCTCCACTTGTAGGCCTATCGAAATCTAGCCCAAAGGCTTTTGAAATCCTTGGCCATCCTTCGTTTCCATGACTAACATAGGCTAAGTTAATGTTAATCACAGCCTGCACGTGATAATGAGGATGATTTTGAATGTTTTCATTTCTCGTGACCAGCACGTGACAATAAAAATAAGTTTAGGTGTCAATAACTGATTACCTTTCTTATGGGTGAAATGCTTAAGCCTAAATATTATTCTCGTTGACTGTTACTAAGAGGGTGCGGAAATTGGGCATAGGACCGGGGGCTACGTCATTGACTATTCTTGCCACATCACCCATAAGACAACATCGCAATATATGAGATGCATAGGCGTACGCTTATGAATTAAATGCATTCAACATAGTAAAATTACACTTGGCAACTTCAAAAAGATTTGGCGAACAGGAAAATGGGGGAGAAAGTAGGGGTGAGCATTAGTCCAAGGTCAAACCTGGACCGACCCTGGACCGACCCAACCCTGTTGGTCTTGGTCCGGTTCCTAGGGAGATTAGGTTGGTCTTTGGTCCTAGAATTCTTGGACCAACACTGTGCGGGTTGATTCTCAGTCCTAAGAGTTCTAGATTGATTCAATCCGGATCAACCCTAACTATATATATCTCTAATATATTATTTATAAAAAATTTTATATAGAGAAAACATTAAAATAAACTGCGTCAACAATATTAAACAGCTCTTTAGTGAGAAGTTCAAATAATTTTATATTGTTCTTTAATAACTTAGATTTTTAATGTCTTTTACGGCGTCAATAGTCATAATTCACGAAGGAGGAAAATGTTTTTGTGATGAGTTTTCACAGTGTCTAAAAAGGCATAAATAGCTTATTATGACATTATCCTCTAGTATTCGTTTTCTTCTATCATATTTGTCTTCTTAGTCTTCAATTTACTAAAATCGAAATAAACAACTTCTCTGCTCACCACTTGACACTCGCCTTGCTCGCTTTAGGTCACTCGTGCCGCTCACCACTCGATGCTTGCTTGGCTTGTTGCCTCATACTCGACATTCGATGCTCATTCTGTTCGATACTCACCCCACTTGACCCTCACCGCTTGCCTTTCTTAACTGACCTCGTTCATAATCGAACCTATTGGGTCGATATGGTTTTCGGTTGCCCTTTTAAGGAGTACAAAAAATGAAATAAAAAAATTATTAGTTGGTCCTGGGTTAACCCTAAAACCGAACTGAATCCATTAGGTCAATTTAGTCCTCAATTGTTTTTTTAAGGAGTACAAAAAAAAAAAAAAAAATTATTGGTTGGTCCTGAGTTGACTTTGAAACCGGACTAAACCCATTGTGTTAGTTTGGTCCTCAATCGCTTTTTTAAAGAGTGCAAAAAATGAAATAAAATATTGTCGATTGGTCTTGGGTTGACCCTGGAACCAGATTGGACTCATTAGGTCGGTCCTGTCCTTGGTCCCAAGCTCAATAAGGTCAGTCCTTGGTCCTAAAAATTAATGACCAACACTATGTGGGTTGGTCTTAGGGTTAGGAAGCAGACCGGCCCAATTGGAACCATGCTCACCCCTAGGAGAAAGCAGGTAGGAAAGTCAAAATAATTTATTTGGGAGGGCACGAAATAGAAGATTTTAGTGGGAGCTAATTTCTTGGCCCAAAATCGTGCATTTTGGAATTCCACCCCAAGATACACGCACGCACCAACAAGGCATTGGCTAGATGTTAAAAGAGTTTGCTCCTCTTCCTATGATCTTTTATTTAAGACTGACTAGGAGCACTTTAAAAATGAGGTTTTGAATCCACAGGACTGAAATGAACGAGTGTGTTCTTAAGATTATTCGAAGAGGTGGATCACTTGAGGTGCACAAAAATTGGCGTGGACACCATCTAACCACTAAAAAAAATAAAAAATTAATGATTCCCAAGATTTATTCACAACTTTTGCCGGCAATTGCACTCACCTTTTCATCTTCACCCAACTTTTGTATGCACACGATATACCCATTAGCCCTTGTGCCTAATCCTTTTATTTTGGTCAAGCTAGAATGAAGGGAATCAATGAACTCGTGAAGCTTTGTATTCAGTTTTACCCGGAGCTTATTTGGATTTCGCATTATGGTAGGAGGTTGATGACACTTGTCGTGGAGAATCACCAAGAAAGGAACTCTCAAACGCTCTTTGAAGGTAAGCTCAACTAATGAGTTCTCATTAGTTTCTAGCAAAAAAAAGGAAGAGTTCTTATCAGTTCAAGCGCCTACAACAGAAGAATTGGCCAGGATGATGCTTGCAGCAGCAAGGTACAATCCTAAGTTCGATGTCGTAACTACTGTCTTCAGAGCAACTATTCAAATGCAAAGAGCTCTCGATTGGTTAGGAGTAAGTATCTTTGTTTTCATATATGTAATAACGGCACTTACTAATAGTTATCATATTTTCTAGACAAATTTTTCGAAGTATGATGGCTAGGATAGACACCATAAGTGTTATAACTTTTTTTATAAAGTTCATTTGAGTGCCATAACTTTTTTTTTTCCTTCAATCACTTGAGCATCATGACTATTGAGTGTCATGACTTCTTAAAAACATTCGTTTGAATGTCATAACTTTAGTTAGAACTTTTAGAAAATGTTTACCACTAGTGCCATGCTATGTTGGATTTTTGGCACATAATGTGAACGATTTTTAAAATGGTCATGGCACTCAAATGAACATTTTATTAGAATTTATGAAACCTAGGTGATTGCCAAAAAAGTTATAACATTCAAGTGAATGTTTTTTTTTTTTTTTAAGTCACATTACTTAAGTAATCGAGAAAAAAATTGTGCCACTAAGATAAGCGTCATACAAAAATTAAAACACTTAAGGTATTCTTTTTCCTAAAATTATAGGTAATAAGATTTACTCCAACAAATATAATTTCAAGATAAATTCTTTGGAGTGGTATCGATCACGTGACAAGTAAATCTATTAGCTATGACAAAATCTGTACACGGGAAAGTCCTGGGGAGAAGAGGATACACTCACTGCTAATTTGATTGTTCATTTAATATCAAACATCAAATGTGTGCGGCAAAAAGGGGAAAATGTAAATAACAAGCATCTCGGTAGAAAAAGATATATTTAAAGAGACATATATTCTAAAGAATCCTCAACGGCAGATTCACAATTTCTCTATGCAGGCAAGGAGACGTAATTGAGTCGATGAAGCAGCGCAAGCTTCACCTAGCACGCATACTCGTTACTCAAAGCACGACTCAAATTTGATCAAGCATTAAAAATTCTGCTTGAATTCAACTCCAATTGAAAAACAAAAAATTTGAGCTCCACTCGACTTGAATAGATATGTATTAAATATCGTATTTATTGTGATCCTAACGATTACTGGCACCAAGAATCCGATCCTCAAGGATTTATAGAATTGTCGTAAGATTTAATACCCGATATAGAAAAAGGAGGAGGAACTGGATTCCAAAATGAAGAGGTGAAGAAAAGGAGTACCGGAGAGGAACTTGAAATAACCCCTTAAAATTATCAAAATCAAAGCACATTCTGCTAGAATAAATGTTATGCTGTGCAATTGCAGGGATGATATCATCAGTTAACTGACCGAAGTCTTTTTTTGTGTCATATCTAGAGCTTGCCACCGATTGTTCGCTTCACTTAGATATACTTCGCCATCAAATAAGAATCATGTTGTGCAGAAAAAAAGATCTGGACCTTCAAAATATGAGGTATAAAATATATATTGTTAATCGATTTATTCGATTCCATATACAAATCAGATAAATGGAAATGTTGGTCTTTTTTAATGGCCAGCGAGGATTATCGATTATATTTAACCTTATGTTTATGCGGTGATCATCAGTGCGTTTCAACTTTTGACGAATGATGCAATTGGGGTTGCATTCGATAGACTCCAAGGTCATACTCCGTCGGAACTTGGATCTAGCTGGTGTTCACAGGCGTGACTTAAGTGGTCAATGGATAGGTTCAGTCTAAGCACCCAGACACAGCCAAAGTTCTACTTTTCTCGTATGAGAGGGGCTATCAAACATTAAATAATAGCTTGATTTTTTCCAATAATTGTAAGCCCATGGCCGGGTCAACTTCTAATAGAGCGGTCCAGGTTATTGAGATGAGCCTTTAGCTTAATCCCACGCACCTCTTGTTTCTTGGGCTGGGGTAAATCAGTAGGTTTTGTGGAGAGTGCAAACCATTTGGCCCGTGATTTGAAATTCAGTCATGGATTGCAATGTACTTCCTAGAAAACTTGATCAAATTTAAGTTATATGAGGAGTATGGTACCGCAAATCTCTCTTCTATTGTTGCCCCGATGTCTAATCAAAGGAGGCCAACGAAGGACAACCTTAGGGATTCGTGATTTATTCATCATAACTTGATCCCAATGGATTAATCCATTGATTCAAAACGAAATTTTATATCAACTCGTTTCTAGCACATTCCGAATGTCAATGCACACGACTCAATTGGATCCAAAGTCGTGTGCACAAACCACACTGGCTTTAGGCCATAATTTATTAGAGCCACAAGAATGCAATTTGATGCTTGGAATGTGTGGTGGTTTTTTTTTTTTTTTTTTTTTGGGGGGGGGGTGGGGAGAGGGGCTTAACAAAGGCAAGCCCAAAGCAACACAAAACGTCCATGTGTATTATCTGTGCATGCATACATTGAAACCAAGATAGTGAAATAAGACCTACTTTGCCTAGAGTTCACAGTCGGATTTGGCAAGAACTCAATGAATTGACCCTTCTTGATGGTCCCCCCTAAAGTTCTCCCCTTTCACTAATTTGATCTTTCTCTCACTAATGTTCTTCAATTAATCGAGACTTATCCTTTGCTATAACAATCGAAACATCATCATTTTGCCATAAATTTTCCTTTTTGTTCTTGGCAAAAATGATATAACAAAAGAGACAAGGCGTATAAATGTTTTTGTTTTTTTGCGGAGCATGTGTTAGTTATTGCAGACAAACATATGGAGCAATGGTCGACCATATATTGCGGGGAATTGAGTATTAGAGTATGGTGCTTTGGTGTGGCCAGTCTACATCCACGTGTGATAAATTCATAATATAATGCCAAACCGGGGCTAGGTGAAAATGCGTAATTTAACCCTTTTCGTTCTATTGCCGAGACATCGAAGCTATATGTGCAATACCCGAGATGATATTCAAAGGGATTTATTCATCTGAAAATTCAATATGATATTGTCAACTTAATAAGAAAATATTAATAAGTAAAATGTTTAGAAATTTGGGTCCTCAAAAGTTAATATGAAGAGATTTTTTTTTTTCAATGGTACATGAAAAAATTTCCTGTAATTGACTATGACAATACCACCTATAAGAATCACGGAGAGATTTTGAAATGCTTTAGGATCACAGCACATATGCGTTCATCCAAATTAAGCGTTATTGATCATCTTGTTTTTTCTTTCAAATTAGTGTGCATGGTTTGAGTGGATTGATTTGCAACCATCATGTTTAATATGTATGATCAATTAAAGCTTGCACTGATAGACTAGAACCTAAGTATATCCCCAACCAAAATTCAAAGTAACAATTAGGTAAACTAAACTATGTTAGTGTGAAATTTAACATTTTTTGGGTTAATTGAGTTAATCAGTTTTTTTTCTAATAACCACACACTCTAAGCTTTTGAGTGGCTTGGTTAAACAATGTAAAATATTTTCCCAAGCCATTATTATTGGAGAATGAAGATTTGTCTGGCCTGTTGGCGCTAATTATAATTGTCCTTTGAAACTTCTCAATAAAAAAAAGTAAAATTGCCAATTTTTTTTCTTGGTTCATGTGCCTCGTTAGCATGTCACCTTACATTTTTGCGGCCAACGTGAGGATCTCGTGTGTTCACCACCACATCATCACTTTGCATAGTCATAATAATATAAAGCATCTTTCTTTTTTAAAGCCGACACAGCATGAGCTAAGACATTAAATTAATCTTAAAAACTAGGGCTTGTGGGATCCATTGAATCATCCTATCTTTTCACCATCTCGCCCCACCTCCTTTTTGATATAAACCCATTTTTCTATTCGGTCATATTATTATTATGTAATCTGAGATACTTATTTAAAAAGTCCTAATTTTATTGTATGGTGACCAGTTTAGGTCCTAATTTTTAATTGTACTAATTTAATCCTAAATCTTTACATAAATTGTCAATATAGTAATTTTAACCAATTTTGATCAAAAATCACTAACTAATTTTAAAAAATTTTAAATTTTTTTTATGATTTCCTTTTTTTCTCATTGTTTCCTTTTTTCTCCCTGTTCTTTTCATTTTGCCTATGACCAATACTTGACCATGGTCAGTAACCTACCACAAGCTAGGTACCCTAGCTTGCACAATGTGTGGCTGACAAGAGCCATGATGCCCTCACTAGCAAGGGTGTTGTAGCCCTTGTCCCATCTAGAATGGCCGACCATCCCCCATGTAAGTCCAGCCCTCGCCTGTGGCCAATCATCGACCACAAGCCCCAAAAAAAAGGGGGGGGGGAAGGAAAAATTCACAACAAGTTTTAAAAAAATCCAAACATTATGCACATTAGCGCCACTTGGCCACATAGGATGATTGACTAGATTGCCCATTTAGCAATTTTTGGCCAAAAATTGGTAGGAATGACTATGCTAAGAAATTATCAAAAGGTTTGGGGCTTAAGTAACATAATTACAAGATTTAGTAATGAATTCGCTGCCATACAATATTAAAAATTTTTGGATAATTTTCCTATATAATTGATTTTCGCGTTGCTTATTTATATATAAAGATAAAATTCATATACCCTAAGGGACACTTTTTGAGAAAATAAAGCCTAAAAGTGGAAGGCTAGTTCCTCGGGCACTTGATGCTGAAATTTATAGCGAAGGTCATATGAATTAACTAAATATATATTTCAATTATAACTTATTGATTCCTTACATCATCAATTGAAATGGTGTGAGTATTCATTTGAAAGACGGTCCTTTTCAACCTTAATAAAAGTTAAAAAAAAAAAAAGGCTTCGAAAGGTTTATATTTGTGGAACTATATATCCAAGTCCATCATGCATTGAAAAGTAGAAACTAGGAGAAAGTACATTAGAAGTATCAAAAGTTGTGTATGATGCTCACTTTGATACCAAAAGTTTATTTTGGATCACTTAAGTACTAAAAAGTTTGAAAAACAATTATTTAAGTGCTAACACCAATCTGATTGACCAAAAGTCTAGCACTTTTTTGTTAATTTTAAAGCCGACGTGGCTCAATAGAGAGTATAGTCAGTATGCAAACAACAAAATGATGCCGTTTGGCGCTTTTCCCTCAAGTAAGAACCTTAAATCTCCAAATTGAAAGAGAACTGGAAGTTCAAAACACTAACCGGCCAATTTGATTAACTACTTCGATTTTCCCTCAAAATTATCAGCTTGATCTTATAGATAGAGGGTAGAAGCTTCAGTAGTGGCTCACATTCATTCCAAAAAAGTGAATTAGATAGTGAGTGTTATTGTTATTACAGGTTACAAAGTTTGAGAAGAACATCTTAGACTCGGTTAAATCCTCAAAGAAGATTCCATGGGTGCGATAGGTATTGAGAAGGCTGAGTAAAGTACACCCCAAATGCCAAAACTTAGCACGGAGGGATACTTAAGTGCCAAAAGTTAGGAAAGTGACACTTAAGTGCCAAAGTCGGAGCAAAATTGATCACTTAAGTGCCACTTCAGCCAAAATCCAGCCAAAATGCCGACATGGCAATTTTCCGGCCAAGCAAGTGCAAAATGACACTGTTTTGCACGTTGAGGTGGCTAAACAATACAAAAATGACATCGTTTGGTGCTGATGTGGTAAAAAAATTAATATAAAAATTAATTAAATTTAATTTAAAAATAAATTTATTTAAACCATTTAAAAAAATAAAACAATTAAAAAAAAAAAAAGAGGCGGCGGAGGGCCGAGCGGGGGCCGCAACCTCGACCGACCCTCCCCTTCGTTGCCGGTCCTTTCGACGGTAGCGAGGAGGTGGCGCGGCAAGGGCTCAACCCTCGCCCACCTATCTCTCTGTTTTTTTTTTTTTTTTAGAAAGTTTTTTAATATTTTTATTTTATTTTTAAATGTTTTAAATAGATTTAGTTTTAAATTTAATTTAATTAATTTTTATATTAATTTTTTTACCACGTCAGCCCCAAACAACGTCGTTTTTGTATTGTTTAGCCACCTTAGCGTGCAAAACGACATTGTTTTGCACTTGTTTCGCCGGAAAATTGCCACGTCGGCATTTTGGCCATTTTGCTTCAATTTTGGCACTTAAGTGTCCATTTCCTAACTTTTGACACTTAAGTGTCCATCCGTGTCAAGTTTTGGCACTTGAGGTGTACTTTACTCAGAGAAAGCTCAAAATGCAAATATTTCAAATGGGTTGACACAAAATTCTCCGGTCGAGCGACAGAGGTGATTTTGGAGCTACTAGAAGGCCAACATCAGCCTCTAGCTACATTAATGGATGAGTTGGAGGATGTCGACTCAGTACAAACTCAAATGAAGAGTTTAACATCTCTGGTCAACCATTTGAAGAATGACACTTCAAGGTTGAAAATTAAAAGAAACTTTTATTGGGCATTGATTATGTTGTTGCTCTCTTGTATAGTCTATTCAAATGTGCAATGAGTAATGAGAATAAATTTGTATTTCTACTATAGTCGAAGATGTGGAATATATACTTGTATCGGGTTATTTATATGTAAAATGTGTTATTGATTTGCCGCAAATTTTGTATGGAACGAGATTTTTTGTTGCAATCTATAGTGAATATGTAAGGTTGGAGTTGAAATTCATTGGTTGTGAGCACTCAAAGGTTTTTTTTACTTAGTTGTGTATTGTTAATATTGGTTTGTTTTGCTTAGTTTTTGCTTCAGATGTAATCGTTTACTGCATTTTTTCGTTTGGTAATGGTTTGTTGGTTTGCTATAACTATTACTACAAGCCATGACAAAATTAATGGGTGGTAACGAATTCACGATTAACTATTCTAATGTCATAAGTTCTAATTTACTGTACGATGAATGATTAAATAGAATAGTCAAAATTTAGGTATCAACATTGTGTGAATCATGTGTCACATAAATCTATGAGATATGATAAGAAATATACATGGGAAAGTCTTTGGGAGAAGAGAATACATTGACAGCTAATTTGATTGTTCATTAAAATACCTAGCATCACATATGTGGAAAATAAGGGGGGCAAAGCTCCGAATAACACTTCTCAATAGCAAAGAATATTTAAAGGGACACACACTACAAAGAATCCCAAAAGGCTGCTTCACAGTTTATGTAGTTGATATAGTATGCAGCTCAAGGTTGACTTGACATGCATACTTGGTACCTAAAACACGACTCAAATGTGATCAAGCATTAAAAATCATACTCAGATTTCAACTGGAATGGAAAACCGAAAATTTTGAACTCGACTCAACGCGAATAGATAACAATGAAATTATAAATGAGTCCAACAATAAGTTTAAAAAGCTTGACTATTTGTACGTGCACTTGACAGCATACATTAAATGTTAGTATAAATATGGCTGATGTCACACTTCAAAAGTCTCTAAACACGAGTAAACACCATGATAGTCACATTTCACACATAGTAACAAGTGCAAACAAAGATCATATTGCAGATGTCCTCCTCCAATAATAGCATAGATCATTTCCAAAGCTTCAGGGGACGGTAGAGGCGAGGTCGAAAGGTGGATTCCGCCATTTCAACATATAATGGAAGCTGTAGGATTGCGAACAAAATAATGGGGATGGCAGCCAACAATGTAATTGGGATGTAAATCCACTTCAATCGTTCATTCAAGACAATCGTAAGAGCAGAGCCAAATGCCACCAGCATAAAAGCCAATGAGAGGAAGAGAAAAGTGAGGCCCAATATCATTTTCCTTGGTAGTGAGTAGAGGAAATCTTCGATCGCATAGCGCGAAGTTAGAATGGCCAAGAACATCAATGTGGCAGTGACAGAGGAGAAGAGAGCAAGAGCATTTGCAACTACGAATACCATGAATGAGCCCTTCAGAAATATTGGGATCTCCTTACTACCATCGTTTCCTCCAGGCACCGTAAAAGTTGCAGCGAAAGCTACCGTAATTACTAGAGTTGCAACAAGGCTACAAGATGATGATGTATCCCTCATCCATTGCCTTGCATCTTTGAGCAATTCTTCGCGCTGTTCTACAAACTTTTCCCAGTATGACTTTTTATCTTCTATATATTTCAGCCATTTATAAGAAGGAAAGCCGCTAACTTCCACTGCCTTCTAAAAAAAAAAAGGGACACCTATCAATGTAAACATCAATAAAGAGCACAAAAGGGGGTAAACAAATGAGGATCACTCACTTGAAACCATTGGAGTTCCCTCTGCATAAGAAAAGCCGCTCCAGAAACATTAGGGGACACACATCTCGAAGACCATTTGGTTACAGCCTCCATCAGGTCAAAGGTCATGTAATTATCGCCAGCCAAACATCGAATTGGGTTGTTTTCGTTCACCAGTCTAAACAACTCAATATGCCGTCCCTCCACAACTTTTATGATCAGTTTTTTGGCGAAATTGGTATCCCACATCAACTCCGGAAAATATTTAAGACATAAATCCACAAATTCAAAGACTCCGCGAGAGGCAGCATCAAGGACAACGCCTGAAGTCAATATATACTCGAGTATTTCGGGAGTACTTGTACCATTCTTTTTTATCTCGGTAAGAGCTAGTTTTGCAAACTCAAGCGAGTAATAGTGCCTCAACTTCGATTCTCCACTTCTTTTGATCAAAGGTGCTGCGCGTAACATCAGAGAAGCAAATTTTCCAATGATCAAGAATCCAAAGGTTAAAGAAGCTTTCACATTTGCACTATATTCTTATGTATATTTAGTAGCTCAGAGAAAAAAAAATTAATTGAGAAAATAAACTTCATATGGCTTGGCAATCAAAATGCGGGAATCAAAACAGATAGATCTATTGATGAACACGCACAATGTCATATGAGAAAAATAGTGTTCCTTTTTTCTTTTTCTTTTTGGGAAAAAGGGGTAGATTCAGTGAGAATCAATAGATAGAGTTTCCATTGAATATTTTTGTAGATTCACCTAATGGATATATGTAGTTCAAACGTTGAATTAAATTGATTAGAATCAAATCTTATCGTAATGTATGAATGATGAGCCAGTCTATATTAATTACTGTGATCTCAAAGGGATGTACTGATAGTATCAATAATACACTTTGAATTTAGAGATTACTGTTTTTCTTTGCATAACATGGCAATATCGTATACCTGGTATTGTGGCAAGATTCCATAGTGATATCTTGATCCGATTAAGTGCTTTCAATACTACCACCGTGAAGATGAGAGAATAAATCATGTCAGGAAATTAGGAATTGATGATGAACAAAAAGATACATACCACAATCATGAATTGAAAATTGCTCATTCTTTATAATGCTTGATTATGTTTAAAAACAACTTGTATCAATCAATCTCCATGACCTGAAATCCAAAATCTACAATTCTCAATAAGCCTACTTGGCAATTTGACAATGACTAAGACTTCTCCACTAGCTTTTCAAATGTTACATTAGATATTAATTTGTGACATAAATCATCGTTAAGATATTAGTTTGTATGCATAGATGCAGTCCTTGTTCCTGAACTTTTTTGTAAAATAAGATCCCTGAATGATATGTTATTTTATTTTATTTTATTTTATTTTATTATTTTGGTGTTAGTCCATCCACTAAACAGATCAATAAAAATACCTCGAGCCATCTTTGTGTCCTTGGAGTCGTCAAATGATGTATCGACCAAGCAGAGAGGGATAACTGAAAATGGGAACAAATAGAGTGAACGCTACGTGGATGGAGTTGCTTGAATTGCACGTATCCAACAAAAGAAGCGCAGCCAATACCTACATTTGTAAATACATTTTTCCCAAAAATTGAGTCGAGCTCCACTACGGAAGTGAAAAGGAATTATCGCCAAGAAATCCAAACAGCCCACGCCAGCAGTTTCCTTGGATGTCGTTGAGCCAGGGTATTTGCGAGCTAAATATAAGCATATGTCTTTTGGGACACAAGAATAAAAAAGTTAATTCAAGAAAATATGAGATAAGATGAGTTGGTGTGAAATCCTACCCAAATGGCCAGCTATAATAAGATGAGTCAGTGTGAAATCCTACCGAAATGGCCGGCATCGATAAGGCCGAACATGATTTTAGAAGATGGAGCGCCTGTTAAACGCCTGGCCAAGTACCAGATGGCCTCCTTTTGCGAAGGAGCATAATTAGTAGCAAGGTGTAGGGCATATTCTCTAATATAAGGTCTGGCATCAGCTTTGTCTATTAATGCCTTTACCATCTTTAGTCTTCCTCCCTTAGCAGCATAGCGAAGGGCTCTATTAGGATTGAGATCTTCATAAACCCGAGGGAATCGCTTGACCAGGTTCTCAACCAACTGATCTTGTGTGGCCATAATCGCAATATCAAGCACAGTAAAAGACTCATTTCCTATAGTCATAATTTTGGCCCTCAATGCTGCATGATCTTTATTGAGGATTTTCTTGATAGTTTTCCAATCACCTCTCAGTGCGGCATCAAAGAGTGATCGATGGTTCTCATTCTCATTCTCATTGACGACCGCTCTTGGTGGGACTGCAAAAATGGCACATAAAAAATTCCTCAGCCTTTCGTAATTTTTGATTTTCAGATCAAGTGTAATCATATCACTTGCTCAAAGTTTCGATAAAACATGGATGCAAGTGAAGAGGTGGTGGTTTACTCAACGGACCTTTTCACCTTCCTTACTCTTTGCAAGCAAAAAAGTATTTTTTATTTAGGTTGTCCGAATTGCTATTCAAGATATTATTCGGATTTTAAAAATAATGAAAAAATTATATTCAGCATGTTGATATATCCCATGTCACTTGATTATGAAATTTATATGCTTTATATATATGTTCTCCCTCCAACTATTAGCTTGAGGTTTATGATTGAACTTTCTTACACAATATCAAAGATAGGGTTTGCACTAGTTAATTTGGCGCGTGTGTCCGCCCCATTGATCAAATTACCTTCTCTAACAATTTGTCTGCCGTGAAATAAAAATGTTTTGGATTAAATAAATCAATACATGAAACATAAGATTTATGAAATATGAAAATTAAAAGTGTAAAGTGACAAACCTTTAGAATTTAATAGATTCCTGGCCTTTTGTTGCTGCCACCTCGGATAGTCTTGCACAGGATGTGCCATGTCTTCATAAATTCCTTCTTCTTCTTTTTCCTTTTTTCTTTTTTTTCCTTTTGGTCGGTCATAACTTCCTTCTTCGTTACCAAAAGAAAAATGAACATAAATAACCTTGAAAACATGACTCCTATCATGCTCATTCATTGCATGGAAGTTTATGTATTGAACTTAGATGAAATACTTTTAAATAAATAAAAATTTAAAGTTAAAATAATAGAGATCGTAAGTTTTTTACGAGATAGGCATTGTATCATGAATTTGTTTTGTGGGACCTTCTAACTTTCATATCTTGGACAATTTGTTTTTTAGTTAGTTTTTATTTCTCATTGCCATTGATCTTGTCCACAATACCATTCATAAATTATGACTGCATTCTTTTACTCTTCGCAATTAAAAAAATATCTATTTTTGGGCTTTCTCAATTATAATTCAAGATATTATTCAAAATTTAAAAATTAAGATAATATTATATTTGAATTTATATGCCAGCATTTGTATACTATGAAATTCAGGGAAAATTTCAAATAAAGGCCTAAAGTGCTCTCATTTTTTTTTTTTAAATGAGAGCCTAAAGTAGACATTATTTCAAATAAGGACTCGAAGTACTCTCATTTTCTTAATTAAAGGCATGCGGTGAATCTTGTTTCAAATAAGAGCCTCTAAAGTGGCCATATTAGTCTCAAAGAAGGGCCTCAACTCACTATTTGATAAGAGTAATTTTGTCTTTTAATTTTTTTCCATAGAAAACAAACTAAACAAATTAAAAAAAAAGAAAAAGAAGAAGATAAAAGAATAGAGACGGGAGGGAGGGCTCCCTTTTGCCTGGGGCGGCCACCGCATCACTAGTGGGGCAGTGGTGATGGCCAGCAGGGTCGCTGGCACCTGGGCGAGAGTCAACAACCCTGGTCCAGTACCCTCGAACCTCGCCCCAAGTCTGGGGGTTCGGCAAGGGCCACTAGTGCCTGTGCGAGGGTGGGCGACCCTCGCCTAGATCTAGGAGAGGGTCGCCGCCCTCTCCTACCTTTGGCAAGGGGAAGATGGCCCTCACCTCTGCTTAGTGAGGGTCATTGGCGCCTGGGCGAGGCATCGGCGACCCCGCCCCCATCAACGATGGGGCGACGGCCACTCCTCCCACCTCTATTTTTTTTAAGTCTATTTTTTTTAATTTTTAATCTAAAAATGTAATTTAATCTATATTTAAATTGTATTTCAATGAAAATACCCTTGGTCGACCAAATTTTTTTGCTAGTCGGTGAGCCGATGAGGTTAGGCTCTTATTTAAAACAAATATAATCACTTCGGTCCTTTGAGGCGATATGGATACTTCAGTCTTTATTCGAAATAAGATCCACTTCAGACCCTTTTTTAAAAAAATAAGTATACTTCAAACCCTTATTTGGAATTTTCCCTGAAATTTAAAATGTTTCAAATTAAAAAAAAAAAGTTAAAATGGATGAAACACGATATTTAAGGGGAATGAAAATTAGATGTTCAAACTGACAAACCCTCAGTTGTTTTGCCACCGTCTTGGGAAGCTTAATTTGTGGCTATTGTTGAGAAAACCTCCAAGAATTTTGATTTCGACGGAACCATCACTTGGAACTTATGATCTGATAGATACGAGTGTTGTTTCTGCTCGGGTGGTACAAACTAATGAAGACTAGATGGACTTTATGGGTGAACGACTTAACAGAACAGGAAGTTTGTAAGGACTTGGAAGAACCAATAGGTAAATAAGTCTGGAAGCCTCATTCGCACATATGCTTAAGAAAATCGATGAAATATTATCAGCTGGATAACTGGGCAAAATTGCGGAAGGTCGACAGAAGCTATCGCTTATATCAAACTGAGAAGATCGTTCTTGATCACACGGAGTAATAACGAAGACCCATATATTCCTTTGATTGTTATTACGTATCTAAATGAAATCGACGGCCAATCAAAAGCCTGGAATTGCGAATTTATTTACTCCGAGGAGAATCCAATCAATTATCCATTATACCGATGAACAAGGATTATTTCCTATTTCGGCGACTATTCCTGGAAGCGGCAAATTTGCTAGAAGATTCGATTGCATGGACAACCGGATCTCCGGTAATTTTATTCCAATCTGCAATGGCTAAATTGATTTTCTTTGCATATTGAGAGTCATACGCTGATTGTAAATCTTTTGAGAAGTGTACAAGTACTGTAGCAATGCATGTATTTTGGTAGAGTAATCTACCAACTTAGGGTAGTAGAAATGCAAGCTACATGTGTAACGACTCACAAGCTACTAGTGAATTCCAGCCTCGTTGGTAGCTGTCAATTTAGTAGAGTAAACATAGGCATAATCTTTAGCCAAACCAGTCCAATATCTGCGTGCACAATCTTCTATCTCTATTTATTTTCAGATATATGTTTGATAGAAACCCGCCAATCGATATTAGTGGCTTATCCTTGCATATGTCAAATTGTTCCCACTTATATCAGCTTGATTCTGTTTAATTCTGCAAAATTTATCAAGCAGCAATATAAAACTTATTCTCAAACCTCCCCCCCTCGGCCGCCCGCTCACCCGCCCAAGGTCATATCATTAGCCGTAACGGCCATTCTTCCAAATTCCCTTCTTAGTGAACCTCTTTGTTACCAAAAACTGGAATGAACATAAAGAACCTTAGAGAAATGGAATAAGTACATTAGAAGTTTTAAAACTTGTCACGAAGTGCAATTGAGTCCTAAAACTTCCAAAAAGTGAAATTAAGTTCTAAAACTTGTCATGAAGTGTAATTGAGTCATAAAACTTTCAAAAAGTACAATCAAGTTATAAAATTTATCGAAGTGATCCAATCAAATCCTTCGATGAATTGCACTTTTGAAATTTTTAGGAATTAATTGCATTTTTCGTAAAAAAAAATTTATTACTCAATTGCACTTTGATGACAAGTTTTAGGACTTCATTACATATCTTAAAAGTTTTAGGATTCAATTGTACTTTCATGACAAGATTTAGGATTTCCGGTGCATTTATTCCTAGAAAAATTAGTTTACACTTTGTATGCCTTTCATGGAATTGTCGACATTAAACTTTGATGATAAACATTTAAACAAAAGGAAAGCATTAAACTTAACAGAGATCATGCTCAGAGATGTAAAACAATTATTTGTGAATTGTTTCAAGCAAATGTGCATTTCATAGTTGTTTTCTAGATAGGTATTGTACCATGAATTGGTTTTGTATGGCCTTCCGCAATTCATTCCTAAATTATGACCGCGTTCTTTTTCTCGTTGGAAGTAAAAGGTCTTTCTTTTTGGGCTTTCTCAATTATAAATCAAGATATTATTCATAATTTGAAAATAATGATAAGTATACATTGAATATATATGTCAGCGTTTATATGCTATAAAATTCAAAATGTTTGGGAAAAAAAGTCAAAAAACATTAAATACGAGATTTATGAGAAACAAAAATTAAATGTCCAAAAGTGACAAGCAGCTAGTTGTTTTTTGACCGCCTTGGAACGATTTATTAGTCGTCATGCCTTCCCTATTTCCTTCTTCGTGAGCCTCTTTGTTACACAAAAGAGAATTGGTCATAAATAACCTTACGAAAAATAATTACACTGCTTTAGATTATCTACACATAACTAGTATTAGGTTCATCGATTGCATGGAATTTTCTGCATCATGGTAAACTTTTAAACGAATAAAAAAATTATCATTGAACATAACAGACATCATGATTTGTTTTCGAGATAGATATTGTATCTTGAATTAGTTTTGTTGGACCTTCCAACTTTCATAAATTGGACAATGTGTTTTTTAGTTAGTTTTTATTTCTTGATGCTATTGATGTATCCACAATATCGTTCATAAATTATGACCGCATTCTTTTACTCTTTGGATGTAAAAAAGTATTTCATTTTGGGCTTTCTCAATTATAATTCAAGATATTATTCACATTCTAAAGATGATGAACAAGATTATAGTTAAATTCATATGTCAGCTTTTGTATGCTGTGAAATTTAAAATATTTCGGATTAAAAAAAACCAAAATGCACGAAACACAAGTTTTTTTAGAAACAAAGACAAACCTCTAGTTGTTGTGCGACCGTACTGGGGAGAATCATTAGTTGCCACGCTTTCTGAACTCGATTCTTCATGAACCTCTTTGTTACCAAAAGTGAAATGAACATAAATAACCTTACAAAAATTAATTACACTTATGCATGGAATTCTCTGCAACAAACTAGTATCAACATTAAACTTAAAAGAGATCATGAGTTAGTTTTCGAGATGAGTATTTTATCAAGAATTAGCTTTTTGGGACCTTCTTACTTTCATATACTGGAAAATGTGTCTTTAGTGAGTTTTTATTTCCCGTGGCCTTTTATTCATCCGCCATATCATTCATAAATTAGGATTGCATTCTTTTACTCTTTGGAAGTTAGAGAGTATTTCTTTCTGAACTTTCCCAAATATAATTCAAGACATTGTTCGAATATTAAGAATCATGGAAGCGTCATATTCAAATTACTATGTTAGCATGTTAGCATTTATATGTTGTTTAAATTTTTTTGGATTAGGAAAAGTTAAAATTCATGAAACACAAGATCTATGAAAAAAGGAAAGTTCGAAGATCAAAGTGGCAAACCTCTGAGTCGCAACCTAAATTTCGGGTGCACGGGTGCACCACCTAGGGTTTAGGCTAATGGACTACTAAGTTTTGAACTTAGCTCGGGCTCTCCCAAGCCCATACCAATTCGCAACTTAGGTTTAAATTTTTAACATGTAAATGAATTTTATCTAAGAGTTGCCACTAATTAGTTTATGATAGGTCAATTAGACACCTAAGTAAAATAATGTGAGGATTATTTTACTCATACAAACCAGAGACTTTGGGTATGGGAACTTGGTTACATTAGATTTCTCTAATACCCTTTCGGTACCATTCTTTTTATTATCAAAAATGTTTTTGCAGGCAGCTTAGATTTATTTTAACCTAAATTTTTATCATGCAATAGGGTGATCACATAGGTGCTCAATTATTATTAAACACTCAATGAATCAAACAAATTACATCAAATAAATAAACACACAAAACAAGCAATTTTTTTTTTTTTTTGGGTTTTCTTTTATCTCGAAATTAAAACATGCACTTTAACTACATGACCTAATTTTGCTAACAAGCTATTTCTAATTAAATCAATCTATCATGCAAACTAATTGACATGCACCTAATATTTTTGTATTTTTTTATTAAAATTCGTAATAAAAAGGAGACCTAATTAAACTATCTAAAATGAATAATTCTCTAATTTATTTTAGGGATTAATTTGACTTAAACCCTATCCTATCTTTGAAAACTTTTTTTTAAAAGAAAAATGAGATTATCAAAATATGTTAACATTATTTAAGAGTCTATCTATAAAAAGAAAATCAATCCTAATCTATTCCAAAAATTATCTAAAAGTGCAATCCTAAAAATGCAATCCTAATTTACTAAACCAACACATTCCGATGCAAGATTTGATTTTTGATTTTTTTTTTAGTGTTTTTCAAGACAAGCAATTATCAGATAAATATTATATCTAAACTAATCAAGATATTCATCAAATAAATGATTAAAATAATCGAAAAAATAATCCATTATCTCACGGGTTAAATTAACAATTATTTTAATCCTAAACATCACTATGTGTAAGAAAATTCAAAATAATTAAAAATTTAATCTGAAATCTTACAAATCAAATTAATAATTGTAATGATTTAATAAACTAAAATACTATCAAAATGCCTCAAAATCAATATAATTAAAAAAATGATCCGACATCTTACGAATCAAATTAGAAATTATAGTAATTTTGGGCAAAACCCTACGGATAATGCCTAGAATATTCATAGAATGAAAATCACCTTCCAATGTTCCAATTTGTGCAATAATAACGGGACTTTAAAATATAAAAATAAAAAATAACATAAAATAAATAAAAAATAAAAATAAACTAAACTACCTAAGGGGCTTGGGAAGGGCGGCAGCAGGTTGGTCGACGCTAGGTGGAGGGTGATCGGTGTCGGAGCTCCGGTGAGGGCTGGCGGGCGGCAACGGTGAGGGGTGTCGCGGGCGGTGGCGCCGTAGTAGCGAGCACAAAGCTGCTGTGGAATTGTTGCACGGAGGAGGGGGCGACACTGCAGGGGCATTGAATTGCCACTGTCTTGAGAAGCTTCATCAATTGCCATGTCTTTTGAACTTACATCCATGCGAACCTCTTTGTTACCAAAAAGAAAAATGAATATAAACATCCTTAGAAAAATTAATTGCACTTTGTATACTTTAGATTGTGTACATATGACTAGTATCAGGCTCATTCGTTGCATGGACTGCATGAGGCTAAGATGGTAAACTTTCAAAGAAAAAAAAAAAAACCATCCTCACACTAAATAGAGATCATCAGTTTTTTCAAGAAAGGTATCTTATCAAGAATTAGCTTTATGGGACCTTCTAACTTTCATATATTAGACAGTGTGTTTTCAGTGAGTTGTTACTTCTCGTCGGCATTTATTTTATACATGATATCATTCAGAAATTATGATCACATTCTTTGACTCTTTGGAAGTAAAATATATATATATAGGCTTTCTCAATTATAATTCAAGATATTATTTAGACTTTAAAAATCATGAAAAGATTATATTGGATTTGATGTGTCAACGTTTGTATCCTCTGAAAAATGGAGTTGGTCTGCGACCGTTTTGGAAAGGTTCATCAGTTGTTGTGCCTTCTGAACTCACGTCTACGTGAATTTCTTTGTTGCCAAAAAGAGAAATGGACATAAATAACCTTATAAAAATTAATAGCACTTTGTATGCCTTAGATCATCTATAAATGACCAGTATTAAGCTCATTCATTGCATGGAATTTGGCTAAAGGAATTTGGATCACTTGGGTGCCATTTTAAGAAAAAAAATAATCACTTAATCATTTAAGTGACAACTCCAATTTTCGTCATTAGAAATCCAATATGACAATTTCTTTTTAGCAATTTTCTGACTTATGTGATTTGTCGGTGTGCCTAGTCAGCATTAGTAGTCCCAAATCACGTTGTTTACATGTTTGCCCCAAATATAAACCCTAATTTTGCCAGTCCTTTTGCATTGGAGGTGGGCACGGCGGCTGCAGCAGCATCTGTCAGTCGTTGTGATGGTTTTCCTAGGGTGATCGTCACCGTGTCTCGAGCTGTTTCTGTCTTTGCTGCAGCTGCCGTCGCCTGATCCATTGCTCTCGGAGATGGAGGGTGGTCACGAAGTTCGGAGGAAGAAATGGATCGTCCATCTTCAGATCCTCCATTGAAGAGAGAGAGAGAGAGAGAGAGAGAGAGAGAGAGAGAGAGAGAGAGAGAGAGAGGATCTTCTACGCCTCTTCCTCTGCAGATCCTCCGTGGTCACGAACTTGCAAAGCATTTATGTGATGCGGTGCTAATCGTGAACTGCCCAGCAAAAATATGATAGTCCTTTTACATCTCTTCCTCTTTCTGATTGTGTTTCTCGTATTGGCCTCCAGTCCAGCCAAAAGTCCCCCTCGAGATGTGAAAATTCCTGTCTTTTTATTGGGCAAAAGTTTCCTTCGTTCATGCACTCAAATCCCAGGATTTGGCCCTGCTCTTGTCGTGATTTGCCATCAAATCTCCATTTGCTTCATTCAAGTTTTCTCGTTTGTATTTCTGCGTGTGAACGCCCAAATTTGGTCGAGTGAATGAATATCCTTTCCATATTGCTGCAAATCCCATCTATCCTGATGGTTTTATGTGATGGGCTTAAGGCCCGTCCGCCCATGTTGAGCCTAAAAGCCTGGCCCACAAGATTATGGCCCATGGATGGAGGGATACGATGAAGGGGTACGTTTCTATTTTTTTGAGGGAACGTATATAAGGGAGGAGAGAGAGGGAGAACGCACCTTTTGGCATTTGTGCGTACGTTCGTCTCTCCTCTCTCCCTCCAAAAGAAAACCAAAAGTGTTTAAGGCGACGCCGTCTTCCCTTCAAGGCCAATCGACGTCATCGGATCGAACTGGATTGGTTTTCTCTTCCTCTTATCGGCATTGGTGTTTAATCTGTGGCTAACAAGGTACGCTTGATTCCGTGGTGTGCTTTAGGATCGGTGATACGTATTTTTCCCGGGCTTGTCTTCCGCATTTGTTTTAGGGGTTTGATTTAGTGTCGAATCCGATTTTCGGGAATCCGATATTCCCAACATTGGTATCAAAGCCCTAGTTCATGTTTTCTCGACCCTTTTCATGTTTTTTGATTGAATTTTCGCAAAAATATTCGGCCGACACAGATTAGAGCGAGAAATCCCGACACCCGAGCACTGTTCATCCATTTTTTCGAGTTTCTATAAGTCGAAATCGATTTCTGAAGGCATAGGATGAAAGGGCTCGTCGAGACGAGTCCGTCAACGGGTCGTGCGCCGCCAGGCGACACCGGATGCGCCCACACACACGGCCAGAAGCCGCTGCACGTGGGCGCCATGAGCTTGAAGCGCTGGTTCGGCCAATGCGTGCACCATACGCGTTGGTCGGCGAACCGGCACGTGTGTGCCGCCGGCCGGCGAACCGGCACGTGCCGGTCGGCGAGCCGACGCGTGCTGACGTCACGTGATGACGTCACCGTGACGTCACCCAACAGTCGGTAACCGCTAGGATGACGTCACTGATGACGTCATCGCCGACGACCGTTGACTAGCCGGTTACCGGTCGGCGACCCGACCGGCGACTCGACCCGACCTAACATGGGCGGAAGCTTGGCGCGTGCGCACACGTGCCGGCTGACGTATGCGTGACATCAGCCCACGCACGCACGCGGCACGTGCCGATCGGTTTGTCTGACCCGGCTCGACCGGTCCGACCGGCCTGACCCGCCGCCCGTTGACCCGCTGACCGACGATCGTTGATCGAAGGCCGTTGACCGTTGACCGTTGACCCGAGAAAAAAAAATTTTGTTTTCTTTTTCAATTATATTTGTGTGGGTTATAGGTAATCCATTTTTTATTGTGCATTTGTTGCATGAATCATGGAAAATTATGTATTTTCCCTTATGTTCATTATGGATTATAAGTGATCCATTTTTAGTTCTGCATTTGTTGCAGGAATTATGATGCGTTATGCACGGATACCTGCAATCCCGATAACGGACGAAAGAATTGCAAGACTTAAAAGGCTAATGACAGAGTTAGCTAATTATCGGTGGCATGGCGGTGATTTAGTATTACATGTGGTCAAGGTCAATCAAATGATACAGGAAATCATTTGGAATAGTTATCTTATGCCGGATTTTGAGAAGGTGCCGGCTTTGATGAACACTCTTCTACCTGAATGGCAAGTAGTGTTAGATCGGCTATAGGAGGTCAACGTGGTCCCGGGTTATAGGAGGCTAGTGACAGCTTTTGTAAGAGAGTACTATAGGATTGAGTTAACCAAAACTTCAACCCTTAGATTGAGCGCCACATGGCACAGAGTGAATGCGCCTTGGAGGCGGCATGAAAGCTCTCCAAAAGTTTTTCCATGGTTGGCAAATGTGCCTTCAAATTTCTTAGATATTTTGACTGATAGATTAGAATAGACATTCTCTATTTATTTCTTAGATTAGTTTGAGATGTTTTTTGGGTGTGAATATCTCTTTCTATGTTGATATTTTTCTCTGTATATATTGCTTAGTGTAATGGATTATTGTATTATGTGAAAGCATTATTATTCTATTGGATGTCAAATATTATTTACTTTCTGTTATTGTTGACTGCTGTGGGTAGTTCATAGAAGTTTTCGTAACTTCATAGAATTTATTTTGTATAAGACAATTATATTAATAATAATTTTAAGTTAGGATTTTTGGAGGATGATTGGAAATATAGTGACCTTTTGATTCTGAAACCTTACTTGAAATTGTTCATTGATATGATGGGTTTGTGCAAAATGGATGCATAAATGATAGGCATTAATTATTCGTGCATATATATCTTATGTGTTCAGATCGATGGTTTTAGCAATTAAGAACGTAATTGCTGATATAAACGGCAACAATTGTGAAATATTGAATATGAAGATTCAATATGTGCTGGAAAAGCAAGAAGCACTAGAAGCTCTTGACCATGTTATGGAAGATCTTGAGGATGCCATGCGCCACCTTGAGCTAGCTGAGGACCGCCTAACGGCATTTGAGTCAAAAATGGACATTTGCAATGTTGGTTCTAGCTCAGAAAGGGCTTTGAGCTCTAAGCGCAAGCGTATTGATTCGTTCAATATGTGGGAATGCAAAGGATCAAGTCCTTATTGCAAGAAATCAAGAATTGACTAACACAAGAGAGGAAAACATCTTCAAGTGAAGAAAATGTCAAGGGTGAGGTGTTACAATTGTGACAAGAAAGGTCACTATGCTCGCAACTGTTGTGAGCCGAAAAAGGTAAACACCTCTTGTACATTTGAGAACTTTGCTTATGTGTCAAGTTCTGCATTATTGGCTGAATTCAATCCTTTGTGAACTATAGATTTAGGAGCGACAGACCATATAGTGAAGGATAAAGAATCCTTCGTGGAATTCCGACGATACCGACTAGAACTAAGTGTATCTGTGTGGTAAACAAAATTAGAGCTGAAGTAAAGAAATTGGCACCTGCCAACTGAACATGCGTGGTGGACGCACTTTGTTCCTATATGCTCCGGAGATTCGTCGAAATTTAAGTGTCTGTTTTTTTGGTGTTGGTTAAGCTTGGTTTTAGTGTGAACTTCCATAATAAATGTGTAGATTTGTATTTGGATACAAACTACTATGGTTATGGTCATTTTCTGGATGGTTTTATTGTACTAAATGTTGACTATGGTGATGTCAATATTTGTTATTCCCTTATTTCACGTCTTCTACTTAATATGATAATGATGTGATTATGTGGCATGCTAGATTTGGTCATATTGGCCAACAACGTATGAATAGACTAGTCAAAGATGGCTTGTTGGGTAACATTGAAAAAGTCGATTTGTCCATATGTGAGCATTGCCTAGTAGGGAAAACGACAAGGAAACCATTTAGAAAAAGATAAAAGAGCTGAATTTCCTTTGCATTTAATCCATTCTGACGTCTGTGGTCCAATGAATGTGAAAGGAAGGCATGTGGCTGTTTATTTCATCACTTTTATAGATGATTATACTCGATTCGGATATATCTATTTGATTTCTCATAAATCTAAAACATTGAGTTGTTTCAAAAGGTTTATGAACTTGGTAGAAAATCAATTAGACAAGAAAATAAGAGCATTAAGATTCGATCGAGGTCGAAAATATTTATCTGATGAGTTCGCAAAATTATGTGATGAAAAAGGAATAGAAAGACAGTTGTCTATTTCATATACTCCTCAACAAAATGGTGTTGCGGAAAGAAGAAACAGAACCCTACTGGAAATGGTTAGGTCCATGATAGCGCATGCTAACTTACCTATTACTTTTTGGAGTGATGCGTTGTTAACTGCTGCCTATATACTTAACCAGGTGCCTTCCAAATCAATTACTTCCACTCCATATGAGTTATGGACAGGTAGAAGACCGGACTTAAGTTTTCTTAAGCCATGGGGTTGTGCTGCCTATACTCATGAGTCCTCTCATAAGTTTGGGAAATTGGGTCCCAAAGGAAATATGAGTATTTTCATGAAATGCTCCAAACACTCGAAAGGGTATGTGTTCATAGGTGAGCAGGAAAGTTGGAGTATAACTGAATTTGAATCACGAAATGTCACATTCTTAGAGGATGAATTTCCTAAGAAGGGCGAAATATGGGAAGATTACTTCCTATTTGAAACCTTGGATCAAGATAATGATATTAGTCGAGTTCGTCCAAGTGGGAGTAATATGAGAAGTGATGAATTGAATTCAACTCATTCTCAATTGCAACCACATGATGAGACAACGCCATCATTATCTAATCTTAGTGGGAGCATAATGGGAAATGATGTACTAAGTGTACAATCTCCCATACGGCGAACAAGTCGCCAAAGTATTCCCCGTCAACATTTTGACATTGAAGGGGAAACTTTTATGATTGCTTCACAAGATGAGGATGAGCCAAGAAATATTAATGAGGCTCTAAATTGCCCTAGTAAGGAAAAATGGATTCATGCAATGGAAGAGGAAATGGAGTCAATGAAGTCAAATCATGTTTGGGAACTGGTTGATCTTCCAAAAGGACACAAAGCTATTGGGAACAAGTGGGTTCTCAAAATGAAGCGAAAGCTGATGGCTCGATAGAAAGGCATAAGGCTCGCCTTTTGGCGAAGGGATATAATCAATAGGAAGGAATTGATTATGAAGAAACATTTTCTCCTGTAGTAAGATTTATCTCGATTCGCATTATTCTGGCAATAGTGGCTAGTATGGATCTTAAGTTACATCAAATGGATGTAAATACCGCTTTCCTCAATAGAGAATTAGAGAAAGAAATATATATGGAACAACCTGCTAGTTTCATAAATGAAGGCCAAGAAAAAAAAGTATGTCGACTTTTGAGATCGATATATGACCTTAAGCAGTCATCGAGACAATGGTATATACATTTTTCATAATGCCATAATGGCATATGACTTTACAATGATAGATGAGAATCATTGTGTATATATCAAAAGATCCAAGGATCAATTTGTGATCATATCATTATATGTTGATGATATACTAATTGCCGGAAGCAATATGGAGCTTGTTAATACTGTCAAGAGTTGGTTGTCTTCCAACTTTGAGATGAAAGATATGTGTGAGGCTACATACATTCTTGGAGTTAAGATTTCAAGAGATCGTTCGAAGATATCGTTCTCTTTCGCAAGAAACATATATAAATAAGGTTCTTGAACGATTTCGTATGCAAGATTGTAAACCCATGACACTCCTATTGCAAAATGTGAAGGATTGAGCCATAGACTGTGTCCAAGAACTCCACAAGAGAAGGAACAAATGAAACATGTTCTTTATGCTAGTGCTGTTAAAAGCTTTATGTACTCTATGATGTGTACAAGACTTGACATATATTTTGCAATTGGAATGGTGAGTAGTTACCAATTCAATCCAAGTCAAGCACATTGAAAAGCCGTTAAGAGAATACTGAGGTATCTAAAGGGGACTGCTAATAATACGCTAAGTTATTAAAGAAAGGATATGCGACTCTAAGGCTATTCTTATGCTGATTGGAGAGGAGATTTAGATGAAAGGAAATCTACCTCTGGATTTGTTCTCTTACCGAATAATGGCAGCATATGTTGGAGTAGTAAGAAACAAATGTGTATAGCCTTGTCCACGATGGAAGTTGTGTTCGTGGCATTATCAGCAGCAGTATAAGAATGTGTTTGGCTTAAGAGATTTTTGGATCATTTAGGTGTTATTGGAAGTGCTGCAGATTCATTGTTGATTAACTGTGATAGCCAAGCAGCAAAAGTGTACATCAAAAATCCAAAATATCATGGCAAGACCAAACATATAGATACCAAGTATAATTTTGTCAAAGATATGGTTGCACGAAAGGATGTGAACTTACAGTATATATCTACGCATATAATGGTAGCAGATCCTATGACAAAGCCAATACCTAGAGATGTGTTTTGTGGCCATATGAAATCTCTAGGATTGCATAGAGGCTGATGTACTGAATATTGTAATTTCCCTAAGTGTTCACATTTGATGAATTTGTATTTTCATCATTAATGCCTATGAATCTTTGTTTGATCTTTATGCATCTTAATGCTTAGTGCATTATTTTAAGTTGAGAAAGTATGTCGAACAGATATAAGATTAGCCCACTCACACGGGTAATAGCCTCTATTTACTGTGTGATAAATAGAGATGAGACTGTTTTTTAGCTTATTATCTAGGTGATAATCGAGAGCTCAAGCTTAAAATACATATGTCGCCTTAACTAAATGTTAAGATGAGGACATAATACTTACTATGTCCGAAAGTAAAATACCCCACATATTTTACTTTATCTGTCTAAGATGCCAGATGTGAGTTCTGATGAATTTTGTGAATGAGTAGATACGTGAACTCAAGTTAGACATTGGGTATGTCTAAACTATCATCTATACGGTATTGAAGGTGTAGACATACGCTCCATGGGAAAGGAGTTAATACCGTAATACGTATTTCATACTACGTATGCACGAGACGACCAATAAGAGTGGCAAAAAGTTTGATCTCAACTTTTATGTCGTGTGAGACTCTTGAGGAAAAGAGTTCCTCAATTTTTAGTCCCCTCATGACTCTTACTTATTCTCAAGATTTCTATTTAGTGTTTGCTATCTTAGGATGTTGCCAATGGTCATGAGTTGATTCGATCTAATAGGACATTTCTAGAAAAGTAAGCTGAACTGAAATTGAGAGTTTGAAGGAAAGAGGAAGATCGAATTTAGATAATCACATTGTAGTTTTGTATTTACTAGTTAACCAATTATGACTGTCTTTGGGATAATCATAATTGTGAATACAATGTATATATCATTGTTTAAAAGAGATCAAGAGAGATATAAATGTGATCGATCGATCTAGGGTACTACATACTAAATCTACTCAGAGTTTGATGCCCGTTATGAGCTGCTATATATTCCTAACAGATGTATAGTAACGAGCTCTCAAAGTATGCTGGTCGCACGGATTATTCATCGGTATAAATGTTGAAGAGAGGTAAAGAGAATCCTATTCGGCCCACCATGTGCAAGTGGGAGATGATGGTTTTATGTGATGGGCTTAAGGCCCGTCCGCCCATGTTGAGCCTAAAAGCCCGACCCACAAGATTAGGGCCTGTGGATGGAGGGATACGATGAAGGGGTACGTTTCTATTTTTTTGAGGGAACGTATATAAGGGAGGAGAGAGAGGGAGAACGCACCTTTTGGCATTTGTGCGTACGTTCGCCTCTCCTCTCTCCCTCCAAAAGAAAACCAAAAGCGTTTAAGGTGATGCCGTCTTCCCTTTAAAGCCAATCGACGTCATCGGATCGAACCGAATCGGTTTTCTCTTCCTCTTATCGGCATTGGTGTTTAATCTGTCGCTAACAAGGTACGCTCGATTCCGTGGTGTGCTTTAGGATCGGTGATACGTGTTTTTCCCGGGCTTGTCTTCCGCATTCGTTTTAGGAGTTCGATTTAGTGTCGAATCCGGTTTTCGGGGATCCGATATTCCCAACATATCCCTTTCCTAAGTTTCTCATCACCCCAACGATTTCATGGTCAGCTCATTCCATGAGCATTAAATTCTTGATTCTTTCCCTTAATTTCTCTCTTTCCAACCCCCCGCTCAATCTCTTACCTATCTTGCTTCTTGCCCGTCATATTTTCAAGTAAAAATATCCCATTGATTTCTCCTCCAGGCTGGCCGTGATCTGTTTCACGATTTTTGCCTCCTAAAATCTCTGAAATTTTCTCGTTATAGATTTCAAATTAAATCTCTTAAGTGTCAAACAAGGCAGAACAAGGAGGAACAGAGCCACTCCTCTATTGCTTCGGAATGACAATTGGGGATGGTCAGCGGTGGCTCCGGCAACTTGAAAACGGTGAGGAAAGCTATCACTAGCGGTTGACGCTAGTGACCGAGCTTCGGGCGACCCCCAAACTCTTCAAGCCTTCTTTGCCAAAAAACAGAGCAAACATGGGACGAACTGACTGCAGCTTCGTGGGTGACCAACAAGGGTGGTGAATAGCAGGTGGCGTTAGTCTATGGCCAGCCCGAGATATTGGCAAGCGGTGTTTGGGTTGAGCGGTTCCAGGTTTCCTGAACCTGGAAGCTACCCATCAGAATAGGTTCCTAATTTTTTGTAATCCGGAACCTACCCTATCCTACGTTACAATGCCTACTACTAAGGAACCAACCAATTTCCTTATTTTGTTTTTGTTTTATTTTTAGTTAAGCCTAATTTCTCTTCTTCTTCTTTTTTCTGATTTTAACATGAAAAAAAGAATAGAAGTTACCTAGTTTTCTAGACTCATTAAGTGTGCCACAACCAAACAAGGACTTGGTGGCTACATCCAGTCATTGATAGTCCATAGATTTGCTTTGGCTTCAACAAATCAATTCAGGTTTAAGTAGCAAAAGGGTACTTGTAAATAGGGGGTGAGCAGTTCCAGATTCCTGCTGAAACGTCAAAATATGTTCCTCATCTATTGAAATTTTAAACCTACCATGCATACTCTAAAATCTAGAATTAGACCGGTTCCCACCAATTTGATTCTCTGATTTTAGGTTCTATCATTAACCCACATTAGTGGGTTAATAGTGGCTGCCCATGTCTGTGCTCATGCTCGGTTTGATGATGCCTTTGGAAGAACGGCTGAGGCGGCGCAGTGATGGTGGCCGTGCATGTGAGCAAGCTCATGCTCAGTTTGATGATGCCTTTGGGAAAATGGCTGAGCGGCACAATGATCGATGGTGGCCGTGCATGTGAGCGACGGAGACTGAGCGATGGTGAGGAGAGTTATGTGACGGTAACCCAATATTATTGAAGATGATTGAGCCCCAAAACCTTCCCTGGGTACGATGTTGTTTTTAATTGGTTGGATTGAGTGAAGTTATTTATGCCGCACCCGGCCATGTTGGATTGAGCCATGTCATTTTTCACGTCCACGTGGACTAGATTTCTTTAAAAAAAATGCTAACTCATTTTAATATTTTAATTATAAGTGCCACATGATACTTTTAGTCCAAAATTCTTGCTAGACACTTAAGGGCGTGAATGATAGTCATTATGTTCCAAAATTCAGTTTTTGTTCTAGAAATAGATTTTTCTATTTTTATTCATCGGATAAGTTTTTGAATAAAAATATGCATTTGATAACAATACAAAATTTTTATTTCAAAAGTAAAAATTTGTTTGATAATGACACAAAATTTCTCATTTTAAGATGCAATGGCGAATGGTGACTAGCGATCGGCAATTGGCGATCGGTGACCACCGGCCATCGGCGGGCGGGCGGGCAATTAGTAATGTGGGAGAGTGATGAGAAGATTTTTTATTTCTCATTTTTGTTTTGGAAATAGAGAAATAAAAAATTTTGCTTCTCATTTCTATTATAAACTTATTTCTTCACCAAAAATTTATTCTAGAAATAAAAAATGAAATTATATTACCAAACGAGTTTACATTTCCAAACCTATTCTCGAGAACAAAAAAATAGTTTTGACCGGGAATAAAATGGATATCGTTTGCGCCATAAATTTTCTCTAATTTGGCATTTAAGTGAGCTAGTGAAAATTTTTGGCACTAAAATGAACGTAATACGAAACTTTTGGCAGGTATGATGTCCTTTAGCCCATGAAATTTTCTGTATTAAACTTAGATGGTAGACTTTTAAACAAAAACAAGAAATTAATGTTAAACTCAATAGAGATCATATGTTTTTAGGATAGGTATTATACCATGAATTAATTTTGTGGGACCTTCTAACTTTCTTAAATTGGACAGTGTGTTTATTTTTTGTTGCCATTGATATTTTATGTGTTATCCTTCATAAATTAAGTTTATGCAAATAATCATGTATCTTCGCAATTTGATATAACAATTCTGTTAGAACTATAAATGAATAAAAATAAATGAATTAACTTAATCATATCGATTTCATCAACTAATATAATTAATTTACATTGATACGTGATACAAGTTCATAACATGATTACTATTATGACACCGATGCATTGAATGGATAATTTTTAAAATAAATTATATAGATTAAACTTGACTGGAAATACATAACGGTTAGTAAAAAAAATTGATCTAATTTTTCCTACAAAAGCCATAGTATGTGTGGCAAGAACGCTCCAGCATTCCATGTATCTTGGACAAGGTGCTTGATAGTAAATTTTCTTCTTTAATGTTAAATTTACACTTGGATGAGTTATTTTTGGCTCAAAACAACACTACATAATTCTTTTTTGGAGATGACTCCACCAAATAGACTTGTTCGAGGATCATGTTTTCAAAGGCTTAGTCTCATATAGTCTCTTAATGATAGGTAATTAACTATTTAGAACCCATTTGTTTTGCCCTTTGCTCCTGATGAAATTGCTTTGTAGTACAATCAGCGGCAAATTCAATTTGTACATTAAGTAGACATAAAAAAATGATTAGTCTTTATGAGATAATTGTTTGGACAAAACTCTCTTGATAATAGGAAATTTTCTGGTAATTAACCTTAATGAACCGGTCATTGAGGGCTTGTAAGTAATGAAACTAGGATGACAGAAGGCAGCGGTATCATCATCAACAACTATAAGGGAACTTGTGGAGCCAAGTCATACCAAATTAGGAGATTGACTTTGAGTGATACGTTTTGTGGCTCACTGTTTACTTGAAAGGGATAGTCATGCCATGGACCCGAGAAAATGAATCAATTAGCAGTATTTGGTGGCCACACATTGCTTTCGCATTTTTGGTTCGTTGAAATTAAATATTTTCGGCCTCTGTAATTAGTTCCAATTAAATATGCCGCCAAACTAGATAAAGGAAACAAAGAAATTATAAGACCCCATCGCTTATACCATAATTTTTTCTGGTTTTGAACATGAACATGTACCTGGCGGTGGTTCTGCAAGATTCAAATTTCCTTGTATTTCACTTGGATGCGGCGTCATTGGGATGCTCTCCACGATGCAATCTTTCAAGAACAAGGTAAACGGAGGATGCAAAAATGGGTAAGATATTCAAATATTAAAGAGTTTTAGTCTTCCTAGGCCTAGTTCATTCCCTCCCCTAATGTAAACCTACACCTAAAGCAAGTAAAGCATATAATTTTTTATTCACTTCATAGTGAGTGGATTACTCTCTTTTTTTGGGGTCGAAGTGGTTGAATTACTTGAGTGTAAAAAGAATCATCACTGGAAATAAAGACTAGATCTTTACAAGTTGGCAAGTTAGCTTAGGTTCTGGGGCCACACATAATTAGGTTCAGTACCTAGTGATTGAACTATTACTTGAAGGTGACTCTGTCTCTCTTTCTTACGATATAGTTCATTGTATTCCTTGACACCAAATGAGTCTTTACCAAGTTAAGCTACTTCTTTTGAGCTCTTACTCAAGCAAGTTAGTTTGCAAGCTTCTAGCCGAATAAAGCTATCGACAACAATGGGAATCTCACTTTCTCTGGTCTAAAACAAGTATAAGGATATTAGAAGCGTCGAAAGTTTCATCACTCATAATAGTGACAATTATTTTTATTGACAAGTTATTTTTGACTTGCAACAACAACATAATTTCCTTTCTGGAGCTGACTATAGTGAATTGATTAGCTTGAGAATCATGTCTTTAAAGGACGAGTCTTATGTAGTCTCTTAATGATAAGTAATTAAATATTACAAACCCGTTTGTTTTGCCGTCCGCTCTTGACGAAATTGTTTTGTTGTACAACCAACTGCCAATCCGATTTGCACTTCAAGTAGACATAGAAAATAATTAGTCCTCCCGAGGTGATTGCTCGGACACTTTCCAACAAGAGGAAATTTTCTGGTAGTTAATTTTAACAAACTGGTCATTGAGTTCTTATGAGTGACGAAACTAGGATTGCCAAAAAGCAGTCGCACCATCATCCAAAACTACGAGGGAACTTGTGCAGCCAAGTCATACCAAATTTAGGATATTTGACTTTGAGTAATACGTTTTGCCTTTGCTTACTGGTTTCTTGAATCAATCAACTCTATTTGATGGCCACACATTGCTTTTGCATTTTTAGTTTGTTGTTGGAAATTTATTTATTTTTGGTCCCTATATTTAGTTCCAATTACATATGCCGCCAAACTAGATAAAGGAAACGAAGAAATTATAAGGCCACATTGCTTATACCATAAATTTTTCTGGGTTGGAACATAGATATGTACCTGGTGGTGGTTTAGCAAGATCCGAATCTCCTTGTATTTCACTTGGTTGCGGCGCCATTGGGTTGCTCTCCTCGTTGCAGCCTTTCAACAACAAAGTAAATGGAGGATGCGAAAATGGGTAAGATATCCAATTATCAAAGAATTTCGGTCCCCCTAAGCGTAGTTCATTCCTTCTTTTTATAGAATTACCTCGCCTAATGTAAAGGTATGCAAGTAAAGCATAACTTGTTTTTATTTTGTTTTTACGTTATTGCGGTTGGATTACTTGAGTGAAAATGATTATCACTGGGAATATAAACAAGACCTATACAAGTTGGCAAGCAAGCTCAGACTCTAGGGCCACAGATCATTAGGTTCATTTATTTTTCTGGGTTGGAACATAAATATGTACCTGGTGGTGGTTCAAAAGGATTCGAATCTCCTTGTATTTCACTTGGTTGCGGCACCATTGGGTTGCTCTCCTCATTGCAGTCTTTCAACAACAAAGTAAATGGAGGATGCGAAAATGGGTAAGATATCCAATTATCAAAGAATTTCGGTCCCCATAAGCGGAGTCCATTCCTCCTTTTTATAGAAGTACCTCGCCTAATGTAAAGGTATGCAAGTAAAGCATAACTTGTTTTTATTTTGTTTTTACATTATAGTGGTTGGATTACTTGAGTGAAATGATTATCTTTGGGAATATATACAAGACCTATACAAGTTGGCAAGTAGGCTCGAATCATTAGGTTCATTTCCCAGTGATCAAACCGTTGCTTTAAGGTGACTTTGTCCCTCTTTCTTATGATAAAGTTCATTCTATCCCTTGACATCGATGGAGTCTTTAGCAAATTAAGCCATTTCTTTCTCGGGCTTAGGCAAGCTATTGAGGCAAGTTAATTGCAAGGCTTTAGCTGAATAACACCATCCGCAAAAACGAGTGCCTCAATTTTGTCGAGCCCAAAAGCATAAGTAAGAAAATTCAATTCCATAAATTTGCTTAATGTAGAAAATAACTAGGTTTCTTTGAAATTTCTCTTTTCAAAAAAATTAATTTTTATTGAAGTAAAATCTAAAAATAAAGAGAAAACATAAAGCATTTAATATATAAGGGATATCCACAATAAAGAAGAAAAACATGTGATGTTCTTAGTTATGGCAACTAGATCCTACACAGAAATAGAAAAGCTAACAAAAGAAGGAAAGTGGGTTGCATTTAGTCGGATAAGGTATGGAAATAGCGCTACCCGAAAGTTTTCATCTAATATATAATGGAAATTTTCCAATATTTTCATTTCCAAATTTGTCAATAAAAGTACGTTTGGTAAAAGTTTTGATTGCTGTGTTTGAAAATGAATACAGTTAAACTTGGAAAATTTAATCACACTTTGTATGCTTTATATCTTGCATAGATAACTGGTATCGGCTCATTCATTGCAGTGGAATTTTCTGCACAAAACTTATATGGTAAATTTCCAAACAATAAAAATTAACAGAGATCATGAGTTTTTTCTTTTTTTATAAATAGGTATTGAATCATGAATTAGTTTTGTGAGACCTTCTAAGTTTTAGACATCAGACAATGCGTTTTTACCGAGTTTTAATTCGTAGTTGCCATTGATCTAATCCGCGATATCTTTCATACATTGTAAGCGCATTTTGTTACTCTTTGGAAGTAAAATAGTATTTCTTTTGGGGGTTTCTCAATTATAGATATTGTTCAAATTTTAAAAAAAAATTAAAAGATTATCTGTAAGTTTATATGTTAGCATTTGTATGCTGTGAAATTCAAAGTGATTTGGACTAACAAAAGTCAAAATGCATTAAACAAAAGGTTAATGAAAAACTAAAATTAAAAGCTCAAAAAGAGACAAACCTCTAGGTTTTTTGCGACCAACTTGGGAAGCTTTATAAGTTGCCATGCCTTCTGTAGTCCCTTTTTCGTGAAACTCTTTGTTACCAAAAATTCAATGAATATAAATAACTTAATTAATTTTACTCTATATGCTTTAGATCATGTATACATTATTGGTATCGGGCTCGTTCATCACATGGAATTGTTTGCATGAAACTTAGATGGTAAAATTTTAAGCAAAAAAAAAAAAAAAAAAAAAAAAAAAACAACGTTAAACTTAGATCATGAGTTTTCTCTCTGTTTTTTTTTTTTTTTTTTTTTCCAGATAGGTATCAAATTAGGAATTAGTTTTGTGGGACTTTCTAGGTTCCATATATTGGATGAAATTCAAAGTGACTTGGACTAACAAAAGTCAAAATCCATGAAACACAAGATTTATGAAAAACGAAAATTAAAATTTTTTTTTCTTTTTGGTCAGTAAAATTTAAAAGTTCAAAGTGACAAATCTCTAGTTGTTTTGCAGCCATCTTGAGAAGCTTTATCAGTTGCCATGCCTTATGAGCTCTCTTCTACGTGAACTTCTTTGTTACCATAAAGAGAAACGAATATAATCAACCTTAGAAAATTTAATTCCACTCCGTATGCTTTATATCATGCATACTAGCTCAATCATTGCATGAATTTTTTTTTTCATTGAACTTAGATGGTAAACTTTTAAACAAAAAAAAATAACGTTAAATTTAACAAAGATCACGACTTTCTTTTCGAGATAGAAATTGTATCATCAATTAGTGGGAGGGACGTTCTAGCTTTCATATAATGGACAATGAGATTTTGTAAGTATTTGTCTCATTGCGATTGATCTTATCCATGATATTGTTAAGTAAATTATGAGCACATTCTTTTACTTTTCGGAAGTAAAAAAAAAAAAAAACATAAATAAATTGGGCTTTCTCAATTATAATTCAAGATATTATCCAGATTTTAAAAATTGTAAAAAGGTTATCTTTCAATTTATATGTCAGCATATGTATGCTCTGAGACTAGAAGTATTTGGGATTGAAAAGTTAAGATGCTTGAAAATCAAGATTTATGAAAAAAAATAAATTAAAAGTTCAAAGTGACAAACCTCCGGTTGTTTTGCGACTATCTTGGCAAGCTTGATTAGTTGCCATGTCCTCTGAACTCAAGTTTATGCGAACCTCTGTGTTACCAAAAGAGAAATTTACATAAATAACTTTAGAAAAATTAATTACATATTGTACGCTTCGGTCTCAGTAGGTTGGGAAATCTCACTTTTAGCCCCTATACTTTGGTTATTAGTCCAATCCTCATACTGTTCTATGGTGACAATTTAAATCACTTCGCTAAAATTACCGGGACAAAGAATTTTGCGTCCCCCAATAATTTGGATGTAAGCTCTTTTTCAAAAAAAAAAAATTTTCCGATGATTTAGTTGGACTTTCCAAATTATTTAGGAGTCATTTTCCGTTGGTCACACCAGAAAATTCTAAGCAATGTCTTTTTAAGGTATGTACTTGAGTCCATCGCATGATTTTAGGTACCCTAGACTCGGGTTAAGAGCAAATCTTTAATTGTATGAGTTCTAGCTTAGTCGAATCGACATTTTTGCCTCTTGAGTCAGCTCATGTATTTAAGGTACATTCGGTTTATGGAAATGTTTTAGTGAAAATTGCTCCTTATTTCAACTTCCATTTTCTTGAAAAGACGTTTGGAGGGTGAAAAGTAAGAGCTTTCAACTGGAGTAAAAGTTATAGAAACATGTAAGGTGTAGTTGTTTAAAGCAAACCTCGTAAATATACTATCAATTTTGGTCATTTTGAGTTTTAAAGTTCAGATGTTGAAAACACGACAACCAAATTTCTACCGAACATATTTTCATTGAAAATTTGTGGAAAGAAAAACAGGAAATTGGAAAATTTTCTCAAATTAAACACACCCTCAAGTTCGGCACAAATTATTCTCCTTTCACACTCTTTCCTTTTTTACGAGGGTTTTCTTTATAAAGTGTCGGGATACTTGTTAAGTAATAAATAAATAAAAATGTTGCCATTTTATATTACTTAGAAATTAACCCCCAAAAAGCTACACTTTTCCAAATTTTCCATCACCCTTTGGGATGAAATCAGAACAAAGAAAGGAAAGAACAGAACATACCTGGCGATGGTTTCGGAATCGAACTGTCTTGGATATCCATGGAGGTTTCCTTGCCGTGCGGCGAGCAGGAAAAACTCTAAAGCGAAGAAGTAATTTCAAGGGGTTGAAGTCGAAGTTGTTTTCTGCTCCCATGGGTCTTCTCTTTTTATAATCGACCTGGGGATGGAGCCAAAGTTCCAGCTGTAAAGACGATGTACCCTCCTCTTTTCCCGAATGACGTCCACATTTCCAAATTTTATGACATCGGAAAATTTATGGAAATTCCTATTTATTTTTTCTTTTCTTCCACCATTCCTTTTTTGCCAAAAAACATATTTCCATATATTTTTGTTCAGTGTGCCAGCAGTGCAAAAATAATGACAAATATTACGATTTTTATGTTTAGCATGTAGATTTAAGGTTTGTGTTCCTATTCTAAGATTGCTTGTATAAAAAAAGACTTTTACATCAACAGTATACATAATATAAATCATATTTCAATGGACTTTTATCTTGTACAATGGCAATGTGAAATTTTCTTGACACAAATAGATTTTACATAATCAAAACAATCAATTTTTATTTTTAACATGTAACTTATACGGCAAGTAGATTTGTATTTCATTTCTCAGATTGTATTTAGCGAATATATATAGACACACACACTTTTACAATGACAATATAGGTGATATAAATATCCATAATTTTTGTATTCATAGTCGTTAACCATACTTTATGAACAACATGAGGAAAATCATTCTCTTCACTACTTTTTTTCTTAACTTTTATTTTTATTGCCAATTCAAAAAATCATTTTAACATAATTTGAGCCTAAATTGTGTTAATGTGTTATTCTCACAAAAGAAATACATTGACATCTTTAATTTTACCTCATAAGGTGAGATTATTTTCATCCTCAATTAATAAAATCATCATATTAATGTAAGTATTCTCAAAATCTTAATGTCAGAATTTTTTTCAAAGAATAGAATAATTGGAATGGCTAAATAACTCTATTCACATTAGACCTAGTTAACTGAATATGGAATTTATGCTTATTTTTAAAAAGTACGGAAAATGCGGAGGACAAAAAATTTGGATGGAAAGTTAATCAATGAAATTAGCTTATATTTACGTTATTTCCATGTACCGTGGGAGGGGACACAGGCAAGTCTGAAAATTTGCAATTCTTTATAAAATTATTGAGGACCCTTCTCGAATTGTACACATGTCACGGGAGAAGAAAGAGAGAAAAGAGACAGAAAATTATTGGAGAGTGTGTACAGGAATCGACTCTTTTAGCCAACTCTCAATAGGATTTCTGACGGAAGTTTGTTTTATACAATGCATGCTGGGGCATTATAGACTTTGTCATGACCTAATAATGGAGAGCACATTTAGGATGCTTTACAGACTGGTTTGATGTAATGCCTGGGGGCATTATAGACTTTGTCATGACCTAATAATGTAGAGCACCTTTAGAATGCTTTAAAGACTGGATTATAGACTTTGTCATGACCTAATAATGTAGTGATTTGATGTAATGCCAAACAGTATATGAACAGTATCAATCAGTGCTTTTGCTACAGTACTTTGAGCAAATTTTCTTCCCCTTCACGTGGCTTGTTAGACTTTTTCTTAGGTTGCTTTTGACTCCTTTGCTCTTCTTCACTTTCTCGTTCACGTGAAGATACTTCAGATTTCTTCACAAGTCATATTGCTGTCACGACTGGACTTCGGCCCTCGGCAGATATGGGAAAAAGATCCAATTTAGGGATACTTGACTATAAAAGCTCTCTCAGGATATGCATTTCAAAAGATATCATCACTTCATCCTTCGAGATTGATCATGTGAATTTATCCAATCACAATCGTAAACTCTTCCAAACTCGCATTTCGTGTGACAGCAAGAATTGTCATGATTCGCTTTTATACGTGTGATATATCTTGAGAATGAGGTCAAATGTGAATAACAAAGCCATTAATATTAACTATAAAACCCTTATACACATATATACAATGTATTTAAATAGTAGCCTACATTGAAATTTCATGTGGAATGAAAATATGAAAAATTGTACCTAAAATCGTTATAATCAATGCTATGAGGACATTTAAAAATGAAATTGGTAAGGGGACTAAAATTATTGCCGGAACAAAATATAGGTATCAAACTCGAAAATTCCCAAAAGTATGAGGATTGTAAGTGTAATTGTGTTTAGAATCTCGTAGGCATAAGTACCATGTGTAGGTACGTGGTGTTGATCGAGCATATTTCGTCCACTTTTGAATAACAAATTATTGCCACAGGGAGACTAACTCACGGAATAAATTAATGAAATATTTTTACATGACCAAAACCAAATGTCGGGTAATAATGAGGATGATTTTTGTGACTTCCGCTATTTGATTTACAGCAACGTGTCACAAATAGAAATCCAATGTCATATATCCAAAAGAAGTTCTTTAGAACTGTTAAATGGACAAGGTGATTCGATGCTGAATTTATTGGAGGGGAATTGATGACTTCAACCATTACATAGACCCAATCTCCTACGATAAATTTAAGAGACGATGGCCAATAGCTATCACCGTTAGATCAAGTGGATCTATACGGTTGGCTTGATTAGACTAGGATTAACATTCTCTACTGTTAGATCATGAGAAATCAACGGTTGTGATTAGAACGATTTTTCTTTTATAAATGAGCAAAACCCTGTTTTAGTCTCGTACGACTGTCTCCGTACATCCCTTCCTCTCTCTCTCCAGTTTCCACCCTTGCCGTTGCCCTGCTCTCGCGGCGACCGTTCGTGTCCCCTCTCGCGGCCAAAAAGGAACTGGCCTTTTTGGAGTCAGATTGCCAGTTGTGGATAATCAATAGCACTTCTCCACTTTTCACGTCTAGCAATGGCCAATACTTTTGTAACATGGGGCTTGACTTCCTAATGTTTAAAACGGCCCATTTTTCCCGGCTTTTATGGTCGTAAGCTTCCGAGATCTTCGGCTCCACTACATCATGATCGTGTCAGTTCCATTTCTCGATAGCCATACAGGCCTGCCCAAGCGAACTGTGTCTGAAACTATTGGTCCCCATTACTTGGACAATAACGTGGTTCCTAGCTCGTAGTGATTTGTTTCGGTCGTGGCCTTCTTGTTGATAAAACTAAGCTTTTTTCATCGACACTCATATTTAAGGAATTAATAATTTCCTTTCGTTTTTACCGTTTGCAAAACTTTTTTAGTCGTTGATTGTCTATATTTGCCAACTAAAAGCTCCCAACAAAATACTACTTTAATCACGTCTTGCTCGCCCTCTCCTAGTCCCGGTCGTTAGTTGGGAATTTAGGCACTTTTTTGTGTCAACAGCTTCCCTCTAATATCCCCGTTAAAATGCAAGCGTGGAAACACGTGGCAAATGACTCGGATGATCAGCTTGCAATGTGGATCTAACACGTGAACTTAGAATGATTGGGTTTCCTAAACAACGTCGTCCTTGGGAGCTAGATCTAAAGAAAATGAACTTAGATCGGCAAACCTACTAATTTCACCTGAAAACTTCCTCACATTTTAAAAATATGCTGAATTCCCTAATTTTATCCTAAAAATTCAGTAGATTTGTCACATTAGCGTACCGACTCAAGATTTTTCGTGGTAAATATGACATTGATATATCGATTTAGAATTTTTGACAATAAGAATCCTTAATTTTTTTCCCCGTAACATTTTTTGCAGACCTATAAATTAGAATTATCTAGTGGACACAATGACACGGAGAATTAAATACAGGAGGGATATGGTAGGACTAGAGCGCACATGATCTCTCCAGTCACATGTGGATTATTGTATACTTAAAGTTGTACAGCAAGATGTCTAGTCACAAGTATTTACCACGGGGGACCAACTATTTATTAGACTCGGTCCAATCCGTACATATAAGGAATATATTCACACTAATTAATAATAATCATAGCGTGTCATGATATCTTGAATCGAATTCCACTTATCAAACTTGATCCAATCCGCCACTTCAATCTATCTTATAAAAAAGACCATTCTACATTACTGTAGGAGTTGCTTCATGCAACCTAATTTGAATTTGTTTAAGTGCTATGAATTAAAAAAAAAAAACGTTCATTTGAAGACCATACCATTCAATTGATTACATAAGGGCCATACCTTTTGTACATTCACTATAAGTGTCATGCTATGTAAGATTTTCACGTTTTCTTAAAATGTTATGGCACTCTAGTTGAATATTTTTTAGAAGTTAAGGCATTCAAGTGATTAAAGAAAAGTTATAACATTGAAGTAAACATCGTACGAAAGTTTTGACAATTATAACATTATTTTTCCCAAATTTTTAGATAAGAAGATATACTCCAACAAATATATTTCCAAGATAAATTCTTTGGAGTGGCGTCAATCATGTGCCACATGAATCTAAAAGATATGACAAAATATGTACATGTGAGTCTTGGGTGGGGAGGAGAGAACCCAGTCATAGCTAATTTGATTATTCATTTAATACCAAGCATAAAAAATATGCAGCAAAAAAGAGAGAAAATTTTGAAGGTAGATTTGTTTCACAAAAAATGAATGATTTAGAATAAAATTGGTCACTCATGTCGTCTTAAAAAATGAACGATTGAAAAAGAATTTCATTATTTACGAAATTGTTTAAACATAAATTGTTATTAACAATGAAAATATTTTTCATTGACTAATTATTTCAAGTAATATAAGTGACTATTTTCAGTACAATTTTTTCAAATCATTCATTTTCCACAAAATAAACGATGCCTAAATAACAAGATAAATTTAAAGAGACATATACTTTGAAAAATCCTCAACCTCAGCTTCAAAATTTGTTTACATAGGCAAGGCTACAAGAGGATGAATTAAGTCGCAGCCAATATGATATAAAGCTTGAGCTTGACTTGACAAACATACTCGGTATTCGAAACACGACTCAAATTTGATAAGGATGATATCATGATTGAGTTCAATTTGAGAGAAAGTTGAAAAATTCGAACTCTACTTGACTCCAATATATAAGTATTAATATCATGTTTTCTTAGGATTCTAACGGTTTCGGCCTCTAAGAATTCGGTCCTTGGGGATTCGTAAGTTCTAATCACCCCATGCAGGAAAAGGAAAAGGAGCAGGAACTGGATTCCAAATGGCGGGTTGAAGAAAAGGAGTAGTAGAGAAAAATATGAAATATTTATCAGAATTGAAGCACATTTTGTTAGAATAAATGTGACCCCGCAGAATTAAGAAAAATTACTAAAAAAGTTTTAAACCTATTGTACGGTGACCAATTCAGTTTCAAACTTTTTAATTTGATTAATTTTGCCCTAAAAATTTTGACAATTTACCAATATATTCTATCTGATCAATTTTGACCAGAAAACACTAATGTGAATGTCAACCATCTTATGTAGCATAGTTGGTGCATGGATAATTTTTGCAATTTTTTCTTGATTTTTCATAATTTTGTATTGTTACTATTTTTCCGTTCTTTCTTTTTTTTCCAACCATGGGAAAAATAATATAAGATTCATAAAAAAAATTAAAAATTGTACAAATTATCTACATCAAGCATATATCATGCAACGTGGAATGGCTAACGTTCACGTTTGCAATTTCCAACTAAAATAGATCAAAAAGACTATTAGCAAATCATCATATAGTTTAGAACTAAATAGGCTAAATTGAAAGATTTAGCATTTTTATGGTAATTATCCCTATGGAATTACAGGGATTAATTCATCAATTTACTTGCTAAAGTTGTTTTTTCTTTGTCATGTCTTGAGTTTGTTACTGATTGCTCAATTCAATTAGACATACTTCGCTTCCGAACATAAATCATGTTGTGCAAAAAAAAAAAAAAACAGAGAGAGATTTACACTTATTTTATTACGAATGATGAGGTATAAAATACATGTTGTTAAAAGATTTGTTCAACTCCATGTACAAATCAGATAAATCAAGATGTTCGTCTTTTTGGGTACGTAGCGAGAATTATCAATTATATTTAAATGTATGTTTATATAATGACCATCATCGTGTTTCAACTTGTGATGAAAGATGTGATTGAGGTTGGGTTCGATAGACTCCAAGATCAAACTCCATCGCATCTAGCTTGTGTTCATAGGCATGATTTTCATGGTCAATGGATAGGTTTAGTCTAAGCCCCTGCACACGGACGAAGTTCTGCTTTTCTCGAATGAGTGGGGCTATCAAGATTAAATAACAGCTTGAGTTTCCCAATTATTATAACCCCACGGTCGGATCAACAACTTATTATAGACTCCAGGTTAGTGAGATGGGCCTTTTAGCTTAATTCCAACTTCTTTCTTGGGCTGGGGCAAATCAGATAGATTTTGTGGAGAGGGCAAACCATCTGGCCCGTGATTTGAAATTCAGTTATGAATTGTAATGTACTTCCTAGAAAACTTGATCAAGTTTAAGTTATATGAGGACTATGGTATCGCAAGTCTCTCTTATGCTGTTGTGCCAATGTCCAATCAAAGAAGGCCAACAGATGACAACCTTAGGGATACATGATGAATTATTGCATCTTAAGTTGATCCCGAGGATTCAACCCAAAAAAAAAAAAAAAAAATCTAATCCCGAGGGATAGCTCCATTGATTCAAAACAAAATTTTAGATCAACTCATTTCTAGCACATCCAAAATTTCTGTGAGCATGACTCAATTGGACCCAAGATTGTGTGCACAACCCACGCTGGCTTGGGCCATAACTTATTAGAGCCATGAGAATGCAATTTGATGCTTGGAGTGTGTGGTGGGGTTTTGGTGGGGGAGGAGAGAAAATTAAGCCTTTGTACTTCCTGGGGTCATGCGTTTAAAGGACGTTCCTTTTCAGCCTTAACAAAGGCAAGCCAAAAGCAACACAAAGCGTGCACGTGTATTATCTGTGTATGCATACATTGAAACCAAGATAGTGAAATAAGGCCTACTTGGCCTCGAGTTCACGTTGGATTTGGCAAGAACTCCATGAATCGACCCTTCTTGATGGTCCCCCCAAAAGTTCTTGCCTTTCACTAATTCGATCTTTTTCTCACTAAAGTTCTTTGATTAATCGAGACTTACCCTTCGCTATAACAATCGACACATCATCATTTTCCCATATTTTTTTTCTTTTTGTTCTCAGCGAAAGTGATATAGTAAAAGAGACAAAGCAAATAATTGTTTTTTTGTTTTTTTGCGGAGCATGTGTTGGATATTGCAGACAAACACATGGAGCAATGGTCCACCACATATTACAGGGAATCAGGGTATTAGAGTACGGTGCTTTGACGTGGCTTGTCTACATCCACGAGTGATAAATCCATAATATAATGCCAAACTAGGTGAACATGCGTAGTTTGGCCCTTTTTGGTTCTATTGTTGAGACATCGGAAGTTATGAGAGCGAATGATAACCATTTCAATAATAAATTGATTTCTAAAAAAGAATAAGCTTTTTTTATTTTATTTTTAAATGAGTTTTTAAACAAAAAAAGCGTGTTTGATAATGACATAAATTTATTTTCAAAATAAAAATTCATTTGATAATGATACAAAATTTCTCATTTCTGACGATGGCCGACAATCGGTGAGCAACAAGGAGTGGTAGCAATGGACAGCGAACGGCAACCAGTGATGACGAATAAGCAATCGGCTAATAGCGAGAACAAACGATGAGAAGATATTTTATTTCTCATTTTTATTCCAAAAATAAAAAAGTTAAAAATTATTCTTCGATTTGTTCCAAACCTATTTCTTAAATAAATCTATTCCAAAATTAGAAAAATGAAATAATTTTACAAAACGAATTTCTATTCGAAAACAAGTCCTTAATAGAAAATTAATTTTGGAATAAAAATAGAATAGTTATAAATGCACGTCTTATATATACAATACCCAAGATTATATTCAAAGGGATTTATTGATCTAAAAATTAAATATGATATTGTCAACTTAATTATAAGAAAATATTAATTAGTAAAAATTTTAAAAATTTGGAATTCCTCAAAAGTTAATATGTAGAGAATTTTTTTTTTCCAATGGTACATGAAGAAATTTCCCGTAATTGACTATGACAATGCCATCTATAAGAATTTTACCAAAAAAAAAATATATATATATATATATACACTACCTATAAGAATGCCGTAGAGATTTTGAAATGTTTTAGAATCACAATACATGTCCGTTCATCCAAATTAACCGTTATAATTCATCTTGTTTTCTTTCAAATTAGTGTGCACGGTTTGAGTGGATTGATTTGCAACCATCAAGTTTAATATGTATAATCAATTAAAGCTTGCGCTGATAGGCTGGAACCTAAGAATATACCCAACCAAAATATAAAGTAACAATTGGGTAAACCAAACTTTTTTAGCGTGAAGCTTAACATTTTTAGGGTTAATTGAGTTAATTATTTTTTAAACTAATAACCACGCACTCTAAGCTTTTGAGTGGCTTGGTTAAACAACGTAAATTACCTTCCCAAGCCATCATTATCGGAGAATGAAGATTTGTCTCGCCTTTTGGCACTCATTATAATTGTCCTTTTGAAGTTCTCATCAAAGAACAGTAAAATTGCCATTTTTTTTCTTGGTTCACGTGCCTCGTTAGCATCTCGCCTTTTATTTTTGCGGCTAAACGTGAGGATCTCATGTGATCACCACCACATCATCACTTTGTATGTAGTAATAATAATATAAAGCATCTTTCTTTTTTAAAGCCAACACAGCATGAGCTAAGACATAAATTAATATTAAAAACTAGGTTTTGTGGGATCCATTGAATCATCCTACCATTTCAGCATCTCACCCCACCTCCTTTTTGAAATAAGCCCATTTTTTTTCTATTTGATCATACTATAATTATTATATAATTCAAGATAATTATTTAAAAAAAGTCCTAATTTTGTTGTATAGTGGTTAGTTCAATTCCAAACCTTTTAATTATACTAATTTAATTTTAAATCTTTACATAATTCTTCAATATAGTCATTTTGACCGATTTTGACTCAAAACCACTAATGTGGACGTCGGTTATCTTACATGGAAATTTTTAAAATTTTTTCCAAATTTTTTCTGATTTCCTTTTTTTTCCTTTTTCTTTTAGTTTTGCCTATGACTGATACTTGGCCATGGTCTACAACCTGCCATGAGCAAGGTACACTAGCCTAGACGATGTGTACCTAGCAAGAGCCCTGACACCCTCACCCGACAAGGGTGTTGTAGCCCTTGCCAGATCTAGAATGGCCGACCTAGGCAAGTCGAACCCTTGCTTGTGGTTGATCACTGACCATGACCAAGTACCAGTCATTAGCAAAAGGAAAAGAAAAGGGAAAAAGGAAAAATTCACAAGAAGTTTTAAGAATACAAACATTATGCACATTAGTGCAGATGATAGACCACCTAGACCACCATGTTTGTAATTTTTGGCCAAAAATTGACAAAAATGACTATATTAAGAAATTATCAAAAGGTTTGAGACTTAATTGACATAATTGAAAGATTTAGCAATTAATTAGTCACGATACAATATGTTTAAGACTTTTTGGACATTTTTCCCTATATAATCCACTTTTGTGTAGATGTGTAACATGTTGCTTATTTATATATAAAGATAAAATTCATATACCCTAAGGGACACTTTTTGAGAAAATAAAGTCTAAAAAGTGGAAGGCTAGCTCCTCGGGAACTTGATGCTGAAATTTATATCAAAGATCATATGAATTAACTGAATATATATTTCAATTATAAGTTTTTGATTCCTTGCATCATCAATTGAAATGGTGTGGATATTCGTTTGAAAGACGGTCCTTTTCAGCCTTAATAAAAGTGAAAAAAAAAAGCTTCAAAAGGTTTCAATTTGCGAAACTGTATATCCAAGTCAATCATGCGTTGAAAAGTAGAAACTATAAGATAGCGAAACGAGAACTACTTGCATTAAGTCCGCACTGAATTTTGGGGCAGAACCTGTCATCAAAATTAGCACTCTTGGTGGTCCCAATCTTTACCTTTTACTATTAAATTCCTCGGTACAATTTTACTTAATCAACTATAAATTATCATTTCTTGAAAAGAGTTCTCTCAGTCACGGACTGATTGTTGCTATAACTACAAAAACATCAGATAGGAGCTTCAGGAACACATCCGGCCTGCTTGGGAAAATCATCACTTTCACGTTTAAGAGCATCTTTTCTCTCGAGTCATATTCATTTGATAAAGACAGGCTCTTAGTTGAATATTAGATGGTGGAATTGGAGCTAGCAGTTTAGTCGGTCCTAAGTTTGATCTCTAAACCAAGCAAAAGTATTTATATAGTCTTAGACAATCCTCTGGATTATCATAGGGATGTCATGTAGAAGCACATTCGAGTACATTCGATTGAACTTGTATGCATTTGCATGTCGATGGAGGAAATTTGGCCAAAACACTGCATTTTTTATTTTTTTTTTGATAATATGGATATTTGGTTATCTGAAAGTTTACTTTATATATCTTAAAATGTCTCACGTCTTAAATTTTTAAATTGAACATCTTAATATGATGTCACAGTCAGGCCATGCCGCAATTCGCTTTTCGTGCGCTGCTCACGAGGGGATCTCTTTATATAGTCGTCTACTTAAACTTTTAAGCTACAAATTTGACCATTTCCAGCAAGCTGAAAACTTCAGTCGAGCATAATTTCCCAACAAACTTCTAAAAAAAAAAAAAAAAAATCACACACACACACACACACACACACACACACACACATATATATATAAGCGTATGTAACTACGTGGATTTATACAAACCTTACGTAAGCATTATTCTCATATGTGTTGGAGCATGTAGAGAATACGAAAGACAAAAAAGATTTGGAGCCTTTTGTTTTCCCAAGATTTCCACTGGACCACCACAATTGTACGTGGGGTTCCTGTGGGGTTCCTTTAGGTGCGACTTGTCCCCATCCCCGTGAAAATACCACAATAATGACAAAAGAGAGTTAGTTCACATGTATTTAAGTATTACGTCTTTCGACCCTTTCTTGGCTTAGCACCAAGAATTGCATTTAGGGCCGGCGGCAAATTTATGAATAAAGAAGAATATTCTCCGACAACAGCCTAATCAGGTGCCGCGTAAAATAAGATGCGACGGAATATGTACATGTGAAAGTCCCGGGGAGAAGAGAATACACTATTAGCTTATGTGATTTTTCATTTTAATACCAATCGTCCTACGTATATGCGGCAAAAAAGAGGGTTAATATTTTCCAATAACAAGCATCTTGGTATAAAAACTATATATATTTAAAAAGACATATACTTAAGTGAATCCCAAATAGCCTTCACAGTTCAAAGTATAGTATGAAGCTCAAGCTCAATTTGATGCGAGTATTTTGTACTCAAAACACAACACTAATTTGATCAAGGCACCTATAGTTTGAGCTCATATTTTATTGGTAGTTTGAGTTTAGACTCATGAATAACTACTAAGTTTATGCAATCTTTTCCTTTTGTAATTGAGAGATATTCTATTGGACGTAACCCTAGTTTAAAGATGAACTAGGTTAATCTTATATCTCAAATTAGCTTTCACGTTTTCACTCTCTATTTCCTTGTAATTGTATGCTGAATCCTAACTCGGATGAAGTTGGGCATTGAAAATTTAAGTCAAGATAAGTTGATGCAAAATGATACTTTAATTAAAAGGGAATAAGGCTCCGCATGATAACATTTCTATTTCTCTGTTTTTTTTTTTCTTTTGTTCCTCGGAACTTAAAAAAAAAAATCAATTTGATAACATCAGTTATCTGAAATAGAAAAATGACCAAGGAATAGATTTGAACAGAAAGAAGAAGTAGAAAAAAATAACTTATTATTCACAGGAATAATTTCCAGAAATAAGTCACTTGCTTTCTTTTCTTTCTTTTTTCTTTTATTGTTCTTTCTCACCACCCACCGCCCCCCACTGTTCGCCGTTGCGTGTTGCCAGCTGGTAACCAACAGGTGGAGGAAGAAGAAGAGAAGAAAAAAGAAAAATGAAAAAGATCTCAAAAAATTATTAAAAATTAAAAGAAATTTTACATCAAAAAAAAAAAATTGTGCATCGTACCAAATGCCTTCCTATGCTTTTTCTATTCCAAAAATAGAAATTTTATTTAGTTAACAAATGCATTATTTTATTTAGAAATTGTTTGGGAATCGAAAAGAAATTGTTCTAAAAAATAAGAATGTTACCAAACACATTCTCAACCTGACACTAAAACTCATATGAGAGGCACATGTGAATTATGTTGAGAAATCCCATATCAAAGAAGTGTTTCAATGTAAAACATTTAATATTTGACCAATAACTCATTGATTTAAACTTTTTAGTGAATGTGAGTCTAACTATATAAATTGACAGTCTCAAAATTGAGCTTTCTATTAATGATCAGTTCGGATGAAGATATGGGGCTTCTATTACATACTCCAAACACATCGTGGGCTTTATATATTTATTAATGTTCTAGCACATAAAATGGAAAATTTCTATCGTGGGATTGTCATACTACCAAGCTAATAATTGGATGATTAGTGAGGCATATAAGCTGGCAATTGATTGATTTAAACACGAAGTTTCCCAAGCCAACGAGCCAAGACAATTATAGGGGCAAAACCTATTCTGATCATTATGCCCACCTTGAAGCTTGATATGCACACTCGAAACAACAGCATGATTTCCAAATCAACCTTCATGATTGAACATCAAAAAATTTTCGTTTGCTTATTGGAGCTTCCTTCCTTTTTCTTCCGACATAATCACAAGACACAAATACCTTAAAAAGAAACGAAAGATGTCCAATTTGACATTCAAAATGACTAACTTTGTCTTATATTCAAGAACTCGGCTCAAGCGATTCGATTGAATGCACGAGAATCAAACCCGTCTTGATTGTATATTTGGAATTTACCAATATCAATATACAACAAAAAAAATCTGCAATTTAGACAACATATAGCCTTTGATTGTCAATGCCAATTCAATATTCCTTTTCATTTCACGTATTGTCAGAACACATTCAAACTCTGTTTATTTCGCAGAAAATAAATAATCAATAATATTTTTTTATTGACAAAAGTTTATATCCAAACATTTCATAGAAGACGGAAATATTTTTCGTTCATTCGTTTTAGTAAACAATATAAACGATTGATTTTAGAAAAATATTTTTAAATTATTCATTTTTTCCTAGACGAATGGAACCTTTATTCTAACCCAACCCACCGTTGTCCCTAAAACCCGTAATAGAATTAGATATGGTGATATAAGGACTTAGCTTCTTCAGATCGTATATAAAATTGATATATGTACCAACCTCTTGGATTCATATATATACATTATAATTTAAGGCGCTTTAACGTCGGTGTCTACTAGTAGGTTATGATGTCAACATAATCAATTGCTCATAAATATTATTCTCTTCTAATTAGCCCTTTTCTTGACATAATCACAATATTCTGGAATATTAAAAGCATATTCCTAAGCTCCAATATCTTATCAAAGTCTTGAGAAGCTATTTTAAGGGAAGGAAAAGGTTATTTTAACTTGGCCGATGCTGATTTGATAGTGCGTACGCAAAATGATTGAATACGAAGGGTAAAGAAGGGTGTAGTCATCGTATCTTCTTTCATGCATTAGTTTGACTAAAACGAAGACGATTGCTCCACCAGATCTACCTTTTGTGTATAAAGATAAAGCCGACAACGTGCTTCAACAAGACCTGCTACCTTCAAACGATGACGTCTTTAGAATCTTCATTTTCAACCTTCAATTCAAAGGAAAGTAAACAATTCCAACAGCGATATTGAAACTTTTGGAATGGGTATTGACTTGTAAGGCTGGTTCTCGAGTAAAACCGGAGACCAGATCAATTAACGATGGACTCCCTAGTCTTTCATCGAGCAACCTATCCAATTCTCGTATGAATCGGCTTGGAACTAATTGGATAAGGCTGGTTCAGTTTGTTTTTAGGTTGGACCGACCCGATTGCTCACTGAATTCTAATATTGATTTTGTAAAAAAAAAAAATGGGACACGAGACCCCAATTTAGATAGGTAAATTGCTGTCCACAAAATACGTCAAAATCCGAATAGGTGGCCCAAACACAAACCTGTCTTCACTGTGCAAACCGAACACTAACCGTCGTGCCTAATTTGAACACAGGTGTCGGTTCCTTAACTAATGAAAATAAGGATTAATGCAGTTATATATTATATATATATATATGTGTGTGTGTGTGTGTGTGTGTGTGTGTGTGTTTAGTTTTAGTGTGAATTCTAACTGCTGCTTTTCTTCTTTTTTTTCTGCTTTTTAACCGTCGCTTTTCAATCCCCGGCCAAAAGTCTTCAATTGTTGCTTGAAGCAAGAGGCCAGGGACGACAGGTAAACATCGTATCCTTTCATGAAATCCCTTTCACCTTTTTCTCTCCCGACTCCGGATCATCCGCGGCGAGGAGCAGAATAGTGAGTGATGAGTCAGGCGGATGAATTCACCACTACACTGTGTTTAGTTTTAGTGTGAATTCTAACTGCTGCTTTTCTTCTTTTTTTTCTGCTTTTTAACCGTCGCTTTTCAATCCCCGGCCAAAAGTCTTCAATTGTTGCTTGAAGCAAGAGGCCAGGGACGACAGGTAAACATCGTATCCTTTCATGAAATCCCTTTCACCTTTTTCTCTCCCGACTCCGGATCATCCGCGGCGAGGAGCAGAATAGTGAGTGATGAGTCAGGCGGATGAATTCACCACTACACTGTCTTCTTCCCCAAAAGCGAAAGGAGTCGCCATCACCATCGAGATCGAGCTTGAAAAAGAAGACGAAAAACCAGGAAAGAACAAGAACACAACAAACCAGTCAGGACTTGAGAAACTGCCCACCCCTCCCCCCTCCATTAAATTATGCAGACCAACTTCCTGCGGGAGTCCAACTTCAACTTAAGTAAACATTGATTCTGGTCTCGTGTTATTCCCCATTAACACTCCACTCAAATCTAACCTCCCCCGAATAAAATAATCCCAACCCACCTCCCTCCCTCTCTCTCTCTCTCTCTGTGCGCGTGTGGCAAAGGGTGTCTCTTGTCTGTAACTGTTCAGTTCTTGGGGTTGCTTGGAGTACACAGGGCATTTCAATTCGTGGGTCGGTTTCGGTTTCGTGGAATTAATTTCGTGCTGGTGGAGAGGGAGGCGTTTATGGTGGTCAGAGCCTCTGCGGGTTCCAGAGCATGTTGTTTAGTCGCAGAGAGATTGATTAAATCTCTCTTCTTTCCTTTTTTTTCTTTTGTGTTCCCTCCACCAAAGGGAAGGGAAGAAAAAAGAGAATTTATTGCGTTGCTTTGCTCTCACTGTACGCGGGGGTCCCTGGCTTGCTGATCTGATTCCGTTCCTCCACGATCTTGCTTCAAGTGTTATCAAGTCTATTGATTTAGCAATCTTCTCTTTTTGTAGAGTTGAATTATTTTTTTAGCTACTGTATTTGGGTTTTATTGGTTATCAAGATCCTCGTTGAGGGAGCTGGTGTTGTAAGGATTGGGATTTGGTGTTGAATGAGATTTGGGGTGGTGATGCAAGTGATCATTGTCCAGCTGGTTCTGCTCTGTATCATCAGCTTTGCTTCAGCTGTCCAGGGATCTGCAGATACAAAAGTTTTCTTGCCTTTTTACATGTTCAACTGTGATCTTGAGCACTTGGTGCAGCTGCTGAACTTAACGTTTGATCTGATGATAACTGATGTCTTGGTTTATCAAGTTTCACTTAGCAATTGTAAGGTCTCGTAACTATAAAGAAAGTTGCACAGATCTGTCCCTTCGTTGGCTTACTGCTAATATTGTGCTGTTGCATTCAGTGATTCGTCTGCAATGACTAAGCCAGAGCATGAATTTAGGAGAGGTGTCCGACAGAGGCATGTCAGATCCGTCATTTGAGCTATTGTTCTTCTCTTGATTTCAATGTGCAATTTTTACGCGGAATTGTGTAAAAATTGCACTTGGCGGTCCTTAATTGCAAGTTCTAGTTCAATGTTTTCCCGAATTAAAATCGTAGGTTTCAGCATTGTCTCCACAGCTAAAGCTTTCCCATATGGGAAATGCTTGCTAGATGATGGTTTACCCCATGAACGGCCAGGCATGGTTTGCATAGACGTTTATGCAATTGGCAAATTTTTCCTACGCCATTTTTCTCTTCAATTATACTGGAGCTAAGGTGTGAACAGCTCCAAATCAACGGGAGAATTATCAAAAAAGTTCTAAACCTATTATAATTGTACCATTTCAGTCATAAACTTTTTTTTGGGACCAATTTAGTCCTAAACCTTTTATAATTGTCTTCAGTCATCCGCCCAAAATTGGCCGGGCGGTCTTGACGTGGACGCCGGCTGTCCAGCGAACGCTAACGTGGCATTTTTTAAATATATATATTTTTATTTTTTTCAAATTTTTAAATATTTTTTGAATTTTTCAGTTCTTTTTTTCTCCATCTTCTCCTTCCCCTGGCTAGCCGGCGCCGGCCACTAGCGAGGTCGACCCTCGCCGGCTAGGCGAGTCCCTTTCACCCCCGGCAAGTCCCTCGACTTCTCACGCCACAAGGATCTCCTATAGCGGCTCAAGCTCTGGGAGTTCGTCCGCTGCCTTGCCCAGCCAAGGCGAGGGTCCACCTCACCAGTGGCCGGTGAGGCTACTGTCGCCAAATCTGGCGAGGTTGACCCTCGCCGGTTAGGCAAGGCTGAGTCCCTTTCACCCCTAGTGAGGCCCTTGACTTCTCGCGCCGTGAAGACCTCCTGCAGTGGCTCGAGCTCTAGGATTTCGTATGCCATCTTGCCCAGCCAAGGAAAGGGTCGACCTCGCCAATGGCTGGCAAGGCTGCCGTCGCCAGCCTCGCCTTGGCTGGGCGAGGCCCTGCCAGATTTGGCGAGGGCTAAGCTCGCTGGATCTGGCAAGGCCTCGCCCTCGCCGTCCCTTGCCTTCGGCTAGCGCCAACTAGCCAAGGGAAGGAGAAGATGGAGAAAAAAAAAAAAAAAAAGAATTCAAAAATTCAAAATAAAATATTTTAAAATTCGAAAAAAAAAATAAATAAATATATTTAAAAATTTGAAAAATTTAAAAAAATATATTTTAAAAAGTGCCATGTCAACGTTCGCCGGACAGCTAGCGTCCACGTCAGTGTCGGCTGGCCAATTTTGGCCGGATGGACTGAATTGGCAAAATTATAAAAGGTTTAGGACTAAATTGGCCAAAAAAAACAAAATTTATGACTGAATTGGCACAATTACAATAGATTTATGACTTTTTTGGTAATTCTCCCCCAAATCAACTAATTACAAACAAATTCATTTTCCCCTCCTGCCTATGCTCAACTTATGAGAGGCTGTGAATAATCTATCTTCACATTCATCTCGTCTATTACTACCCCTTAATTTTCTAGTTCGTTGTCTCTTGGGCCGTTTCAAACAAGGAAAGAAAGATGTGCGACCAGGGTCTACAATGTCGCACCCGAGCTTATTCTCTCACAATTCCTACACAAAATGTGGCACCACGTGATGGAATGCTTAGAGATCTTGACTTCCTCAATGAATGGTCATTAATGGGGTCGGCGAACTGAAGCTCTGAAGAGCGCTTTCCATACTTTCTTTCTAGTTCCCCTCGTTAATGGGTTCTGACCGCGGGCGACCCCGCAAGGGAAAATCCCCAAAAATAGGGGACGGGACATGACCATTTCAAGCTCAAAGCGCCTGCTCGAGGCCAAGATCTTATGACTCGTATTGCCATCCGAACAGGGCAAATCCCATACCCACTTTGTCTAGGCCCCCCTCTCGAAACGACGCCCGTTCAGGCCCGATTCCTAGAAAGATCGGACACACGAGAGAGAGAGAGAGCGCCACGCACCACGTCGTTTCTGTCGTGTCCACACGTGCTCATGGAAATCTTGGTGTGGACGATCGACGAAGAGGGAGAGAGAGATCGACCAAAAAACAAAGAAGAAGGAGAGAGAGGAGAGGGCCAGGTCTAGAGAGCATAGTGTGAGGACGGGATCGCATGTCCAAGGGGGGTTAGTCGAACCCTGCTTTCAGGGAACGAGAGAGACTGGCGTGGATCGTTAGAGCCCACCGTATTTTCGCATTCACAATTCGCTTTCATGTCCCTTAGTTGACATGTTTCGAGGATCGGCTCATCAGTTCCCTCATAACGTGTTTGTGCCTACGCTCGGTTATTGGGCAAGTGGTCCAACGGGCCACACTGCGTCTTGGTTGTTTCAAAGGACGAAAGGGAAACATGTTAGACAAATCACAAACTTATTACATTGATGTCAATTTAATCATAAAACTTTTAATATATTGTTAATTTAATCATTTCGGCTAATTTTGATCATAAATTATTGATGTAAACAAATTTTTAAAATATTTTAATTTTTACTAGTTTTTGCTTTCTTCTTTCTTTTGCCAACTGCCGGCCATGGTCGATAAGCTGGCCTTGCTTGGCAAGGGCTCCCCTCCCCACATCAGGTGAGGCCAATCCTCACCTAAGCGAGGGTGGCCTTGTCGAGTGTTGCCTTCACTTGTATGAGACCCGACAAGGCCACCTGGCTTAGGCGAGGGCCAGCCTCACCTAATCGGGAAAGGGGAGCACTCGCCCAAGCTAGGGCGACCACTTCAAGCATTACCTTTGCCTAGGTAAGGGCTACCCTCGCCATATTTGGCGAAATGGGCAAGCCTAAAGAAGTGATTTCCTTCTTGAGCCCGGCTTGCTCAAGCCAAATCATCTTCATATAGAAATATATATATATTATCATTGTTGATGTGAATGCTTACATGACATGGCCGGTACTGTCATGGATCATTTTTAATAATTTTTTAATTTTTTTTTTAATTTTTTAAGTTTCCTTTCTTCTTTCTTTTGCTAGCCATTGGCCATCAGCCATCACCAAGCGGGCCGGCATGGCCTAGGCGAGGGTTGCCATCGCTCGCCAAAGGTAAGGCAAGATTGAGCAAGCCCTATCTAGGGCTCCCCTTGACAAATTTGGCGAGGCCAGTGCTCGCTTGGGCCAAGGTGGCCTTGTTGAGCATTACCTTCACCTAAGTGACACCCGATGAGGTTGCCTAACCTAGGTGAGGGCCAACCTCAACATATTTGGCGAGGGGAGCTGGCAAGACCGCCCTGGCCTAGGCAAGGGCCGACCTCACCCAATCTAGCAAGGCTATCCTAGCCTAGGCGAGGTCTGACCTCACTGGATTTGGTGAGGGGAGCCCTCATTGCGGCTCGCCTTGGCCAAGTCTCTCCTTTGGTGGGCAACAACAATCCTCACCCAGGCAAGGTCAACTCACCCTGCCATTGCTTGTGACCAGTCACTAGCAAAAGGAATAAGAAAAGAAAAAAAGAAACAGACAAATAATTAAAAAAAAAATATTACAATGTTATTAAAAATTATTCATGTTAGTCACAGCCATACTATGTAAGTTAATTGACCTTCATGTCGGCAAATCCAGTTAAAATTAACCGAAGGACAAAATTAGTAGTAGGTCAAAAAATTTATGACTAAATTGACATAATCAAAAGGTTTATGATTAAATCAGTATCAATGCAATAAGTTTAGTAATTTTTGTAAAACTTTTACCAAGAGCAAAATGGGCAAGCCTAGAGAAGCAATTCCCTTCTTGAACCCGGCCCACTAAATCCTATCATTTTCATATAGAAACGTAATTTTTTTTTTAATCATTGTGGGGCTTGAACATGGATCTTCCCGCCCTGCCCATTAATCATCAGCTCAAATCTTGCGCTTTCGAACTTTCATTTCACATTTTCGTGTCCACAATGAATTAGAGGGAAAGAGCCACGTGACGGGTTCACTCCAACTTGGGAGACCCTTGTTTTATATTCTTCTGACGATGACCTAGAGGGCACAAGGGCCACTAGCTCTTTATGGAGCATTAAAAAATCGTTTGCGTTTCCGGTCAACGCATTCAACGGTCTTGATCCTTCGTCGGCGGGAACGGTCAAATTCTCCTCCGGTTGCTTTCCCTCGGGGTCTTTGTCCTTTCATACCATCCATCGTCATGCACATTTTTCAGATTGTCTAAATCTTCAACATCATTTTTATAATTTAATTTATTGCCACCAATTATTTTTATAATTAAGCACCGATGTCTATCTTCTTTCAAAATGCATAGTCAACGAACTGTTGTTTCGGGGAGCAAAAGGTGAAACCTGGTGTATTCACAGAGAGAGCTGCAGCACATAGAGAAGCAATGTGATTTGTTGGTATAAACATGAATGGAGAGGTTCACCGGAAGAGGGATTGACATGATCGTAGGTTAAGATAGAGAATTTAAAATTGTGATGTGAATGGCCTTCTCTGATTGGATGATGAAAGTATATTTATATTGATGCCTCAAAACTAATTTAGAATGTAAGGGGGGCTTCTATTGTCTCCTGAGAGATGATACACCGTTCTAAAAGCGTCGTACCTCCAACACAAAATAAGTTAGCTCATAAATAGTTCGAATGAATCCTCAAGAGTTTGATCCTTGAGTATTTGGAGAAGTGTCCATAGATTAAATCACTTGATATGGCATAGAAGGATGAATTGGATTTGAGGGTTGAAGGAAAGGAATACCAAAGAGCAATCTAGAATAGTCATTCATTTGAAAATTACCCTAATATTTATCAAACCGAATTACATTTTGCTTGAATATTTGTTATCGCGTAGATTACACGGACAAAATTCATCAGTTAAATTACAAAGTTTTTTTTTTTTGGTCATGTCTTGAGTTTATCACTAGCTGTTTAATTTACTTAAATATAATTCATTTTGGAACATGAATCATGTTGCCTAAAAAAGAAAAAAAAACATCCGTACTAACTTAATACAAAGGATGAGATATCGGATATATGTCGTTAATTGATCTGTTCGATTTCATATATGTATCGGGCAAATTTGATCTTATGCGGTTGCTAGCAACAGCTATCAATCATGTCAAAGTTAACATTTATATGGGGACTAATCAATGTGCTACAACTTATGATGAAAGATGCGATTTGGGTTGGGTTTTGGAGGACTCAAAGAGCAATCTCCATTGGATCCAGTAGAGTCAATAATGCAATTGCTCATTTTTTGTCAAAGCACCAAGGACAGACAAAGTTCTACTTTTTCTCGTGAGCGTGGGGCTATCAAAGATTAGGTAATAGCTTGAATTTTTCCCCAGGGTGGGCTCTACTTATAATAGAATGGTCGAACTCATCGAAATGGGCTGGGATATCGTTTGACCTGTGATTTGAAGTTCTGCTACGGATCCGTAATGCACTCGATCGAATTTTAAAGTTATATGAAGAAAAAATGTATTGCGACTCTCTCTTTTGTGTTTCTGCCCATGTCGTACCAGGAAATTTCTCAGGTGAACGCATGCACTAGAAGCACAAAGAAGGCCAGCGTTGGTCGACCTTAGGGATTCATGATGATGGTCAGGACCTGTTCTGATGTCAAAAAAAATTCCGTGGGACTACTATGGAGTGTTCTAAAAATTCAAATTGTAATATAACGAAAGTGATTTTGATTTTTATATAAAGTCGACTTGTTTTTGGCACGTGCTGTACCATGTATCAATGTCCATGACTCATTTGGACATAAAATTATATGCACAAACACACACACACACATTAGAATTCCTTCTTGCCTTTTTTTTTTTTTTTTTTTTTGGTGAACTGGGATCAATTAAATCTATTAGAGTGATTTCAAGGTGTCAAATTAAAAACAAAGAACACGTGAAAGTCCTGGCAAAGAGAGAATGAACAACACCGCTCTAGCTATAATTTATGTTTAATATAAGCTTGTGCAAGAACTCTTTTGCTATATTATTTAACATCACAGTGGATCTCAAAGCAAATGGAGCCAGATATTCAAGGGATTATTTATTTCGAAATCCAATATGATATTGTCAATTTTACTAGTTAATAAAGAAATAAAATTTAGATATCTAGCATTTTTCAAAAGAAAGAGGATTTTTCTTTCCAACATTACATGAAAAGAATCCCATAATCTACAATATTACCTGAAAGAGTCACGAAGACATTTTGGAATGCTCCTGGATCACAATATATTTCCACCCATCGAAATCAACTATTTTTAATCATCTTATCTTCTTTGACCATAGTTTGTGTTAAAATACATATGTGAGTTGTGTTAGAAAAGTCATACATTAAATAATTGGTATGTATAGAAGTTAATATATTTCAATTGACTTATAACTTATTCACTTAGACTTTTAAGTGAATGGCAATCTCCTTATATGAGGTATCAGACTTTTGTTGGTGGGCCCCCAACCTGTTCTAATGTTTGGTGAGTTTCTCAAGGAAGAATTATGGTAACCAGCCCAGTTTCCGAATAGGTGGGCCCTCCTCATTAAGAGTTATCTCAATTGGCTTATAATTCATAAGCTTAAATTTTTGAGTAATTTAGCTCTTTCTTGGCAATCTTTCAAGTGAATGTATTAGGTTTCTACTATGAGTTCCTAATAGTTTAAGTGGACAAAGCAATTTTTTCCAAACCATAATTTTCGGTATGTGCATGGAGATTTTTTATGTGAATTTCACCGTGTAATTCCGAGACTCCTTTCATAAATTAGAGGATTGATTTGCAACCATCCAGTTTAATATGCATGATCAATTGAAGCTTGCACTGATATGGTGAGCACGTAAGCATCTCTCCTCATCACCACCACATCATCACTTTACATATTGACGTCATAATATAATAATGATGTAAACAAGTTTCTTTCCTTTAATGCCACGGACCATATAGCCCAACCTAATGAGCTAAGACGCTAGATGAATCTCCTTTTAGATATAACCCGTCTTTAAAAAAAAAAAAAAAAAATTGGGCCAAATTATATGATTCACCTTCAAGTAGATGAGTAATCTGCTGCTTATATAAATGAAGATAAAGTTTATATACAAATCGTCCCATAAAATGCACAAACATTGGCTTGAGTCTCAAGTCTGCGCTATATTTACTTTTGTCTCATAAAAATACATCAACTTTAGTTTGTCTTTTGATTCTATGCCAACTTTTTTTTTCCCTCAAAGAAAGTACAAATTTCAGTTGGTACCCAAATCGACCCCATTAAACGTGATTGCTAAATTCAGAATCAAATGGGTTGTGTCAAATTATCTTGCAGCATAATCACATAGGCTAAGCGGTGGTGTGGCTGCTATTAATCTAGCATTGTCCTATCTGCCTTTGTTGCTGTCGTTTCATGCTCAGTTGCTGGTTGAATTTGGGTAATGAAACACAGACCCGGTTTTTCAATTTCGTGCCTTTATAAAAAAAAATTGAGTCCTAGTAGATGTCCCAGACTTTAGTATCAGAAATTTTTTTATTTATTATTGTTTGGCCGGAAAGAGCCACCGATCTTTTCCACGAGTTGAGAATACTCGGCGAAGGTGGGTTTGGGCGTGTACATGTTGGCGTTCTTGAAGATGGGACCAAAGTAGCTGTGAAAGTTCTGAAGAATTAGGATTAACAGGGCGGCCGGGAATTTTTAGCTGAAGTCGATATGCCATCGCAGGAATCTTGTCAAGCTGATCGGTATATGTCCAGAGGAACGTGTCCACTGCCTTGTTTGCAAACTTTTTCCGAATGGCTTTGTGGAATCTGATTTGCATGGTGAGTGTAGATGAATACGCAACTTCTCTAGGGTTACATACTATTGTCTCGCTCTTCATTCTGCTCACAAGGTGTAAAGCCAATGTCCATTTTCCCATGGTTTCAGGAGTTGGCGAGGAAGCTGCCCGACCAGAATGGAGCGCTAGGATGAAGGTAGCACTTCGTGTTGCTCGTGGTTTAGCCTATTTGCATGGGGACTCGAGCACCGGTGTGATGCATGGGGACTTCAAGGCCAGCAACACGTTATTGGAACATGATTTTTCGCCCAAAGTGTCAGATTTCGGTTTGGCTTGCACCAATATACATAAGAAAAACAGGCGCATCTCTATGGGAACCTTCGGGTTAGGAAACTCCTATCTTGTTGAAATAGTTCCTTTGATTTCTGATCTCATATTCTTTGATTAATTCTAAATGTGTCGGTCGTAAATGCTGGTTTAAAGCAGCATAAGATCACTAATTATGAGGTTTCTTGGGAAGATTCTGTATCCTATTCTCTGGAACATCAATCTTAAAGTCACAAGGTGAATCTAAAACAAACTCTGTTCTTGCTAACTTTCACTTGACTTATGGTCTCGAGAGACGTGCAGAAGTATCTATTTGCCTCATAGGCAATTTATTATTTTTTTAATGTTTGGCCGTTGAGACGTGACCTTTGAGATTCTAAGTCATTTGCCGTGAGGCATCTAACTTGGTCATCTTGTCACAATATTGAAAAGTCTCGGCATGTCCATTTCATTCGGGTACCTCGATCCTCCTCACATCTTTGTCCCGCCAGTGCACGGCGTCCGGCGCTATTCACCAAAGAAACGTCAACCTCACCTGCTGTGATCGCAGAGAGACCTAAAAGAGGCTAAAGTTTGATGGCTATGTTTTTTATGGAATTGGTGTTGGTGCTGAAGTGCACCGTGCGCGATTGCCGGGTGAGCAGTTAGGAAGGGATGATGCGATGGAGAAGAAGCGGAGCATGAGGATCATGAAAGTGCAGGAGTAATCGATGGCAATGCGGCAAGATGGCGGATGTCAAAGCCATACGGTTGGATGAGAAGATGAGGTGCAAGTGTCGGCGGTGGGTGAAGACGATTTCGAAGTTTGTGCTTCCATTAAACTGAAATAGTTCTTTGCTCGGTGTTGCTGCATATGAAGTTCCTTGTGTTAGGCCATTACTTGGGTGGCTATCTTGTGTAGTATAGAGAATTTGTGTGGATCATTGCTTTATTTGAATGGATGAACCCTATTGACTGTTGATGGCCATCTTGCCAATTCTTTGAAGAATTGGGTTCACCTTGATACAACAATTAGCGATGAATTAATCACTCACTGCTTGGGAGAAAATACCAATTGACCCATAGAGTTAAGGTGTGCACTTGACAATATAGATTAAACTTTGGTACAAGTATGGCTAATGCCGTACCTCAATAGTCTTAAAACATGAGTAAACACCATGATTAACAAGTGCAAAAAAATATCGCATCACCATATGTCCTTGTTCAATAGTGATAGCACAAGTCATTTCCAAATCTTCACGGGACGGAAGAGGCGAGGCCAATAGGTGGATTCAACCATTTCAACATACAAGGGAAGCTGTAGGAGTGCGAGACAATATGGCGGGGATGACCACCAACAAAGTAATGGGGATGTAAATCCACTTCCATCATTCTCTTAGGTCAATCACAAGAGCAGAGCCAAAAGCCACGAGTATGAAGACGAAAGAGAGGAAGAGAAAAGTGAGGCCCAGTATCATTTTTCTTGGTAGTGAATGAAGAAAATCTTCTTCGGCATAGCGTGAGGTGAGGATAGCCAAGAACATCGAGGTGGCGGTGACAGAGGAGAAGAGAGATAAAGCGTTTGCAACGGTAAATACCAAGAATGAGTCCCCTCTTAGAGAGACCGGGTTACCCCTATCGTTGCTTCCAGGTACTGTAAAGCTGCAGCAAAAGCGCGGTGACAGAGGAGAAGAGAGATAAAGCGTTTGCAACGGTAAATACCAAGAATGAGTCCCCTCTTAGAGAGACCGGGTTACCCCTATCGTTGCTTCCAGGTACTGTAAAGCTGCAGCAAAAGCTATTGTAAAGATGAGGGTTGATATGACGCTACAAGATGATGACGTCTCCTTCATCCATTGCCCCGCCTCTTTGACCAAATCTTTTCGCTGTTCTACAAAAACTCCCCAGTATGTCTTCCCGCTCCTTTCTTTTGTTTCTTTCAATTCCAGACTTTTAGAAGGACTGCTCTTATCTTCTTTTACCTTCATCGATCAACGCAAATGTAAATTAAAGAGCGAAAAGGGTAGCAAAACAAATAAGGTGAACTGACCTTAAATTTTAGACTTTTTATCAAAGGAGGACTCTTATCTTCCAGCACCTTCAGAAAATAAAGGACACCTATCAATGTGATTGTAAGTAAATTAAAGAGTGGCAAGCAAATATGGTGAACCAACCTCAAACCATTGAAGTTCCCTTTGCATAAGAAAAGCTGCTCCAGAAACATCTGCTGGTACGTATCCTGGGGACCATTCTACTACTGACGCCATCAGGTCGCAGTTCCTCTGAATATCGTACCTCAAATTTGGGATTGTGTTGTATCCATTCATTAGTCTAAATAACTCAACATGCCTTCCCTTCACAATTTCTTTCATCAGTTCTTTTGTGAATTGTTTATTCCACATCAACTCCGGAGAATGCTCAAGACATAACTTGACTATTTCAGAGATTCCGCTAGATGCAGCGTCAAGGACAATGGTCGAAGTCAATTTGAGTATTTCAGGTGCTTTCATACGAGCCTTCCTCTCGTTTAAAGTTAGTTTTGCTAACTCAAGCAAGCATTCGTGGCTTACTTTCAATTCTCCAATCCTTTTGATAAAAGGTGCTGCACAAACATCAGATAAGCAATTTTGCCAGCAATAAAGAATCAAAGGATATGGAGGCTTTCACATTTGTGCCGTGTTCTTACGTATATAGTAGTTGAGAAGAGAATGATGAATTCAAGATATTAATCGAGGAAGTAAACTTCATATGGCTTGAAAATCAAAATGCATGTATAAAAGAACAGATGGATCCATTGATGAACATACAAAATATCATGAGATAAAAAAAAAATTAAAAAAATTAAAAAAAAAAAGAGTTTTGAAAAATGGGTAGATTCAACGACAGATCAATAGATATGTTTTCAAACTGATTAGTTTTACATATTCTCTTGATGGGATACATGTCAATTAGACTTTGAATTGAATGGAATATAATCATATCGTAGTATACAAATCAAGAGCCGATTCATATTGATAACTATGATCTCAACGGGATATGTCAATAATATCAATTTACAATTTAAGATAGATATCTCTACCCATGGATGAAACAAGGTCCTTTTTCTATAGATACCATGGCATGTTTTTTGTCTAAAGACACCATGGCAGTTAGTGTACCTGGTTTTGTGGCAACATTCCAGAGTAATGTCTTGAACCGGTGAGTCGCTGGTGTCACCACCATTAAGAGGAAAGAAAAATCATGTTAGCAAATTATAAATTGATGATGAACAAAAAGATACATATCAGCGCATGTAATTAAATTTATTAATGCTGGAATATGTGAGAAAAACAAATTGGATCAATCAACCTCAATAATCTGAGATCCAAATCTATTCTCGATAATTCTACTTGACAATTTGACTTGCCTAAGTAACTCAAACTAACTTTATAAATGTTAAATTATATATTAAGTTGTACCACACATCATGATTTAGATATTAATTGTATACCCTATCCCCTAACTTTTTTTTTTGTGAAGAAGATCTGTGAATGATATGCTTTTTGTCATGTTAATCCATCCATCAATCAGATTTAACAGAGATACCTCGAGCCATCTTCATGTCTTTGGTGTTGTCAAATGGTGTATTAACCAAGCAAGGGACACCTAAAAAGGGAACAGATAGAGTGAACCCTGTGTGGATGAGTTGTTTGAATTGTACAAATCTAACAAAAGCAAAAGAAGCGCAAGAAGTACCTACATTGGTAAATGCATTTTTCCCAAAAATTGAGTTTAGCTCCACTACGGTAGTAGGACTTCACATGCACAAAGACTTCCAACAGGCCATTGTTTTTGGTATCAACCGACGTCGCTAAGTCACGGTATTGGTGAGCTAAATACAAGAGTAAGTCTTTTGGGACACGAACAAAAAAAGTAAATTAAAGTGAACAATGAATTAAATTAAAGTGAACGGTGAATTAATTGAGATAAGAAAAGTGAGTGTGAAATCCTACCCAAATGGCCGGCCTTAATAAGGTTCATCATGATATCATTACAAGGGGGGTATGTTATACGCTTGGCCAGGTACCAGATAACCTCCTTTTGCTTAGGAATACTTCTCATAGCAGACAACAGGGCATCGTGTACTGTAGATTCACCACGGACTTTTTCAAGTTGTTCTATTGATTCCTTTGCCCTCCTTATTCTTCCTTTTTGGGCGGCAACGCAGAAGGCTTGATCTAAGCCGCGAGCTTAAGTTCCTGAGGAGAAAATATTCAGTGGTTCGTGCGCGCCACGTCATCCGCTGATGTGGCGCGCATGTACCACTCAACTTTCGACACCTGTCCTGGGGGATCCGCTGGAAAATGAAAAGACTCGCCTGTCTCGGCTCAGCTCGGCTCGGCGTGGGACCCACAATCTAGTCAGACTGAGGAGAAAATCAGGCGCCATTTTAAAAAAAATTTGGATTGAGCGAGGGTTTCTTCTTCTTCTCTTTCTTCGCACCTCTCGCTCACTCTACCCTCCCTCTCTCTCTCTCCGACGAACAGGGCGTGACCTCCCATTCTCTCTGTGCCCTCCCTCTGGCGAACCACCGCACCGGACCGGCGAGAGGACCACGAGATCTAGCTCCCTCCCTTTGCCCTCCCTCTTTCCGACCGGCGAACCACTGCACGGGACCGGCGAGAGGACCGCAACCTCCCTCTCTCTCTGCATTCCCTCTTTCCGATCGACGAACCATCGCACGGGCGAGAGGATCGCGAGTAATCGACGAACCACTGCACGGGACTGGCGAGAGGACCGCGACCTCCCTCGACGGGACTGGCATGTGATGTCTCACATCAACCTCGATGGCTTCTTCGGCCACCTCCCTGAGACCGGCGACGTCTCCAGACTCAGGGCTCTCGACTCGGGGCTCTCGTGGTTCGACGAGATCAAGAACATCCTGATGAAGGACAATGATGTCCATGTGCTTGCTGAGCCAGGGGCTGAGCGGGCCGTGTCAGAGGGACTCGAGCTTCCTGCGGACCTTCGCTTCCCTGGCCCCTCGTCGCCTGCTTCTCCCCGCCTCCTGCAAGATGCGGCAGTGCGGCCTGAGGTGCTCCGCTAGCTGGCTGATTTCCTCAGTTTCCATGGCACGTGTTCGGGATTCTCATTTTTTGTTTTTGTTTTTGTTTCATGTGTGGATGACTACTAGTTCTGGGAGCAGGAGGCCGTAGGTCAAGAAGGCTTCGCCGGATAGGCCGCTGTCGATTGTGGTTAATGGAGAGGGCGAAGAGGACGCTACTTTGGCGGAGAGCGTGCGTAGCACTGATTGGAAAATTGTGGCCAATGATTCTGAGGACAATGATTCCGATGGAGTCGTGATTGATCTGGAGAACCAGAATGACGATAGAACAGAAGCTTCCGACAGTATGGCGATGGAGACAAATCTGGTATTTTTCTTGTAGCATTTCTAGTGCTTTCTTAGGAAATTTCTTTTTTCTTTTTTAAATTTGTCTGGATACGCGTATGCAATGTACACATTGATTCTAGTTCATGAATATCTCGCAAATTAAGAACTTGAGAGCATGTTTCCTTCGGTGTAGCTGCAATTGTTTTACAGCTTCAAGCACGGTGACACTATTGATGGTTGATGTTGTAGTGTCGCCTATCCTATATATGGGCTTTACTTTTTGCACTATAGCATCAATGTGGTTGAATTGCAATACATCTACATTGCTCAATCATTAGGTTGTTCTTTCCTTAAAATTAAGGGCTTAGTTCACTTGCCCTTCCTTTTTTGTTCTGTTAGGGACTAGAGAGCGAAGGCTCCATTTGCCTCTGTAATTTATTTTCCCGTCTGTTTTACCTATAGGAAATATGCTCTCATTCCTAGTCTTTTGAATATCTGTACATGTTCTTATATGGTGTGAGTTGTTACTTCTATAGTAGGCCATCAATAGTTCTTTAATGATATATTATTAATTCCTTCAATTTTTGTGGCTTCAGGCACCATGTTTCATCGATGGAGTAACTCTCACCACAGTGAGGAAGATGACTCGCTGCAGTTTGAATCTAAGGTAATTAAGATTTCAAAATTACAATGCTTGTAAGGACTGGACATTTCGCAGAGTGTATCTCGTTGATTGATTTCTCATATTTATCTGATTTCCATGGCTGACCATGTGGTTGACCTAAGTCAGTAGTTTTTCTTACCATGAGAAACCGTGAAGTGGCCCTTTTTGCAGATAATACTTTACCGTCAATACACCCCCTTATCTGTACCCCTTTCATATGTGTTTAATGTCTCATGATGCATTGATTTTCTAGAGTTGTGGAATAATAATCAATGTTCCTTCCCAGAATATAGGAGAAATACAGTTACATTTTAAGTCCATTTGCATGCAGGTGAATGAGCTTAAGAAAGCTATGGGACCGCTCTCTGGGTGAAGTTTGAAGTATTGTGATGATGCATGCTTGAGGAGATACTTGGAAGCTTGAAACTGGAGCATAGATAAAACAAAGAAAATGTTAGATGAGACGCTGCAATGGAGATCAGCTTTTAAGCCTGAGGAAATCAGCTGGGTAAGATTGCTAAGTGTCCCGGTGAATGAATACCTGCACGAGTATTGTGATAGATAATTTATGTCGATGGCTGTTGCCTGTTAAACTTCAGTAGACATCTGATCCTTGTTACCCTAACTATTGTGCTGACCTGATAATTAATTTTATTTCGTAGACTAAGTTCTCGGTATGGAGAAGAACTGATTTTGTGAATGAATGCGAATGCAGGATTGGTGTTAGTCAACAATAATTGAGTGGCTCTCATTTTTTGTCTTCTATGAGACTGCCATGATGCAGTGATATGAAGCATTAGGTGTTGGAGAGTTTATTGTTCAAGGGACAATAAGTGTCCCAGTATATTTTTTCACATATGCTGTTTCCAAAATCATCATTTAGACTGTTTTAGTTGACAATATGGCTAATGAGCAGGTTGTGTTAGACATGAGATAGTACTTATTGGGATGCTGAATAATGCTTACATTTGACAATGTAATGCTTACTAAAACAGGAACAAGTTGCTATTGAAGGTGAAACTGGAAAAGTATACAGAGCAAGTTTTCATGATTGTTATGGAAGGAGTGTTCTTATATTGAGACCTGGAATGCAGGTATTTATCCATCCTGTTGCAAATTTCTGTAGCTTTTATTTGCTCTTACCTATTAACTTGACAATAAATCTTGCAGAATACTCATGTACTGTTTGATGAGGACTACAGCATGTACTAGTGGAGGTCGGAACTCATGGAATACGAAGATGGCAAACTCTCATGGTTCAACGCCAGAGTGAGAGTTGGAGTTGGAATTGGGCTTGGCATATGCATTGGGGTCGGCATAGGAGTGGGGCTGCTGGTGCGTACTTACCAAGCAACTACTGGAACTTTAGAAGGCGGCTCATGTAGGACATCGCCTCTCTAAGTTCTACACTACAATCTGCGATCTGCAAATACCTCATAGATTCTGCCCTCCTGGCATTCCAGTCCAATGTGCTTTCTCTCATTGAAGGTTTTTGCTCAAAGTGTTTCATTTCCATGGTCGAGTGTGAGCAAATTTTCGTGTGCTTTATTTGTGGTATCTTCTCTGTTTAGAGGGAGGCAAACGATGTGTAGATTCAATGAATCTTGAGGGCAGTTGAGTTGAGTTGATCTCATAGGGGCATATATGTACCTGAGTGGTTCGTTAACGTGTTAAAAGGTTTCTTTCCTGGAACTTGGAAAAGTTCAGCGATAAAAAATCACTGTTTTGTGCATTGCCAAGAGTATAGATTGCTCCTTACATTGGTGGAGGAGCGGACTCTTCTGTCGGGCATGATACTTTGGCTATATAGACTCACAAAACACATGAAAAGGAAGAACCTGAAGGAGGTAAAAGCGTTAAGGGTTTAAGGATCCTCAGCCAACTATAGAGGAGCGCGCGGACCAGTAAATCTTTCTACAACAGCAACTATAAATACCTCGAATGGTCCTGGGCATATGGAAACTGTTCCCAGAAAGAAAGATGAAAGGAATAATGAAATTAGTGGTCCTTAAAATTTGGAGCAGCATTCAATTCGATTAGAACATGTCAGCGTTGTTGTCTCATTTCTTTTCAATGTGATCAGCTAGAGATGGCAAACAGCCGCTGCTAAGGTTTGGCTGACGGCATCCAGACAAGTCCAACTTGGCAAAGCCTGTGAATGATAGACATAAGCCCATACCGAGCACGGGAAAGAAGTTTTAGATATCGAATGAAGAGAAGTTGAGAGAAAAAGAATGCAATGAAAATATAGGGTCAAATTTAGATATCGAATGAAGTTTAACAATATAAGTTTATGGACCAAATGGTGCAAATTTTTTCCAATATGGAAATCGAGACAGGTCCCCGCGACAAGGGAAGTTATATCAGCAGAATGCTAGTTATATCATCAGTTGTAGGTACTCTGTATTAATATATAATATCACGTATAGCCTGAGACAGTTAGCAGCCACCCATCCTAACTAGCCAGGTTCACGACCATCACGTTTGTTCATTCAGGTGCGCACATTAGCCTGCTTATCTACCTACCAAATGCAGTATAGATGCTCAGCTTGCTGGCGGTGCAACCCCAACAGGCTCAGGAGCCACCTCCGCTCCAGAATGCTTGTTCCCGTCATGAAAGGCCTTCTCAGGTTGCCGATCAAATCCCCACAGACTGGCTGCCTTAATATCATCCTGAGCCATTAGCCTAGAGAATTCTTCATGGTCGTACTTCAGTTTTGCTCTTCCTCCGAACTCAGTAGGAAGGTTCTCCTCATCAAAGAATGATCTCATGAGCTTGACACTGTCGTTGTTCTTCAGGTACACAAACTTAACCTTTTGAAAAGTCTTAGCATCCAAGAAGTACTTCACAACCTGCGCCAAAAAATGTGAAGCGTCAGTCTTGGATCAAGAGAATTCTCGTAACTTGGATTTAAAAAGAGGAGGACATACATCCTCTCATATTAATAGCACAACGAAGTGAGAAAATAAGGGGTCTCAGGATATTAGCCTTCAAAATGATGGATTTAAAGCATTTCTACAACTGTAACAGCATCTCATGCACAGATGGTTGACGTACCAAGCCAAAGATGAAACAAGAGCCAAGAGCAATGCAAAAAGAGACGGGCATGGAATGAGAGAGCAGGCAAACTTTAAAATGGGACTAATCTATGTTGTTCTATTCTTTGTTGGCCACTGGACTACGAGATAAGTTGAATATGGCCTCTTGGTGGTGCACCAAAAAAGTAGTGTCTGCTAGTGTATCTCTACTAGGAATTGGACCAACTAATGACTGCCTCAAGAGTGTTTGATAGAATATTGAATTCATATCAACACGGTTGTTTGACACTTGGCACAAGAGAATTGGCATCAAGCGAGCAAGCCACGGCCGTGCCATAGAATCTTAGGAGCTCGTTCCCATCAGCCAAACAGCGGGGGTGCTTCTTGGATAACTTGCTGGCTCTGATCTTGACCATCTCTCGATATTCTTCGAACTGGGCGAGGGTGCTTTGCATGTTGTGGACTTTCAAGACCCTCTCAATCTGTCCACAACTGCTGTGCTCAGACTTCAACCAGCTCATTTGGAAGATTATTTCCACTATCCTTTTGGATGAATCTCCATCACTTAGTTCAGTTACTGGAAAAAGAAAAAGTTGCAAGGACATTAATCAAATTGACAGTTCAGTCTAAGAATTTCCATCCTCAAATATGCTAAAAACCAGAAGTTCAATCCCCAGTTCGTTCAGGCTACTCCAAAATTAAACAAACGATTTTATATATATCTAGACCAGAGAATGAGAAACTGCTAAGGCAATGCAGAAACAGATATGATCATGTGGTTCAAGGTAAGATGTTATTTTACCAGCATGTTTGGAGAGATGATGAGCTTCAACAGCATCCAACTTCTTGAATTGCTCCCCGCACTTGTCGCAGATGAGAACCAAAGATCCTGAATGAGCATCAGGGCCCACCATAGTCCTGGACTTTGGGAAACCACCGCTTCTGGAACCGCCAGACGTGGCCGAACTTCCGTCAATCTTCCTTAAGGGAGTACTCATCGACCTTGGGAAACTGTAACTGCTTGGAACCATGTACTGGCCTCTAGGACCAGGCGTTCCGGGATGAAGTGTCCCGACGAAAGTCGACGAAGTCGAATCACTCCCGCTGTGATTCCCACCGACTTTGCCTCCGATGCCCATGATCTGCAAAAAGGGGTACAGATAAGGGGGTGTATTGACGGTAAAGTATTATCTGCAAAAAGGGCCACTTCACGGTTTCTCACGGCAAGAAAAACTACTGACTTAGGTCAACCACATGGTCAGCCATGGAAATAAGATAAATATGAGCAATCGATCAAGGAGATACACTCTGCGAAATGTCCAGTCCTTGCAAGCGCTGTAATTTTGAAATTTTAATTACCTTAGATTCAAATTGCAGCAAGTCATCTTCCTCACTGTGGTGAGAGTTACTCCATCGACGAAACACGGTGCCTGAAGCCACAAAAATTGAAGGAATTAATAATATATCATTAAAGAACTATTGATGGCCTACTATAGAAGTAACAACTCACACCATATAAGAACATGTACAGATATTCAAAAGACTAGGAATGAGAGCATATTTCCTATAGGTAAAACAGACGGGAAAATAAATTACAGAGGCAAATGGAGCCTTCGCTCTCTAAACCCTAACAGAACAAAAAAGGAAGGGCAAGTGAACTGAGCCCTTAATTTTAAGGAAAGAACAACCTAATGATTGAGCAATGTAGATGTATTGCAATTCAACCACATTGATGCTATAGTGCAAAAAGTAAAGCCCGTATATAGGATAGGCGACACTGCAACATCAACCATCAATAGTGTCACCGTGCTTGAAGCTGTAAAACAATTGCAGCTACCCCGAAGGAAACATGCTCTCAAGTTCTTAATTTGCGAGATATTCATGAACTAGAATCAATGTGCACATTGCATACGCGTATCCAGACAGATTTTAAAAAGAAAAAAGAAATTTCCTAAGAAAGCACCAGAAATGCTACAAGAAAAATACCAATTTGTCTCCATCGCCATACTGTCAGAAGCTTCTGTTCTATCGGCATTCTGGTTCTCCATATCAATCACGACTCCATCGGAATCATCGTCCTCAGAATCATCGGCCACAATTTTCCAATCAGTGCTACGCACGCTCTCCGCCAAAGTAGCGTCCTCTTCGCCCTCTCCATTAACCACAATCGACAGCGGCCTATCCGGCGAAGCCTTCTTGACCTGCGGCCTCCTGCTCCCAGAACTAGTAGTCATCCACACATGAAACAAAAACAAAAACAAAAAATGAGAATCCCGAACACGTGCCATGGAAACCGAGGAAATCAACCAGCTAGCGGAGCACCTCAGGCCGCACTGCCGCATCTTGCAGGAGGCGAGGGGCCGGGGAAGCGAAGGTCCGCAGGAAGCTCGAGTCCCTCCGGCACGGCCCGCTCAGCCCCCGGCTCAGCAAGCACATGGACATTGTTGTCCTTCATCAGGATGTTCTCGATCTCGTCGAACCACGAGAGCCTTGAGTCTGGAGACGTCGCCGGTCTCAGGGAGGTGGCCGAAGAAGCCATCGAGGTTGATGTGAGACATCACATGCCAGTCCCGTCGAGGGAGGTCACGGTCCTCTCGCCAGTCCCGTGCAGTGGTTCATCGATTACTCGCGATCCTCTCGCCCGTGCGATGGTTCGTCGGTCGGAAAGAGGGAATGCAGAGAGAGAGGGAGGTCGCGGTCCTCTCGCCGGTCCCGTGCAGTGGTTCGCCGGTCGGAAAGAGGGAGGGCAAAGGGAGGGAGCTAGATCTCGTGGTCCTCTCGCCGGTCCGGTGCGGTGGTTCGCCGAAGGGAGGGCACAAAGAGAATGGGAGGTCGCGCCCTGTTCGTCGGAGAGAGAGAGAGAGGGAGGGTAGAGTGAGCGAGAGGCGCAAAGAAAGAGAAGAAGAAGAAACCCTCGCTCAGTCCAAAATTTTTTTAAAATGGCGCCTGATTTTCTCCTCAGTCTGACCAGATTGTGGGTCCCAGGCCGAGCCGAGCCGAGCCGAGACAGGCGAGTCTTTTCATTTTCCAGCGGATCCCCAGGACAGGTGTCAAAAGCTGAGTGGTACATGCGCGCCACATCAGCGGATGACGTGACGCGCACGAACCACTAAATATTTTCTCGGAACGAGGGATGCGCTTTAGCAGTTTCTCCACCAATTCATCTTGTCCAGTCACAGCCGCAATATTGAGCACAGTAAAGTCACCATCACCATCTTCTATGGTCATAAGTTGGGCCGTCATTGCTTCGGGATCTTTAGTGAGGATTCTCTCTATCGCTTTCCAATCACCTTTTAATGTGGCTTCAAACAATTGTCGATAATTTTCATCAACCACCGGTGTCGGCTCGACTGCAAATATTGCACATTAAAAGTCCTCAGTCTTTAAAAGTTCCTGCTTTTACGATTATGCAAAACAAGGGGCAGTCCTTTACTCAACATTGCTGTTCCTGTGAGTGTCTTTCTTTACTGTTTGGAAGTCAAAGTTTTTTTTTTGGTTGGATTTTGTCAATTACAATTCAAGATATTCTTATGATTTTAAAAACTATGAAAATATTATATTTGAATTTTTATGTCAGCATTTGGACCCCGTGAAGTTTAAAATGTTTTTTTTTTTTTTTTTTTTTGGTGAAGTTTAAAATGTTTTTTATTACACAAAGTCAAAATCCAAGAAACACAATATTTATGAAAAAGGAAAAATTAAAAGTTCAAAGTGACAAACCCCTAGGTGTTTTGTAACCGTCTTGGGATGCTTTATCAGTCACTGTGTCTTTTGAACTCCAGTCTAGGTGAATCTCTTTCTAACCAAAAAGAGAAATGAACACAAATAACCTTAAAAAAATAATTAATTACACCTTGTATACTGTAGATCATCTATTCCAGACTGATCAAGCTCATTCATTGCATGAAATTTTGTGTATTAAACTTAGATAGCGAACTTTTAAACAAGAAAAATTACACGTTAAACTGAAGGAAGGTCCTAAGTTTTTTTTTTTTTTTTCGAGATAAGTATTATTTCATCAATTAGTTTTCTGGGACCTTCAAACTGTCATATCTTGGACAATGTGTTTTTAGTGAGTTCTTATTTTTCATTGCCATTGATCGTATCCGCTATATCATTAATAACTAATGAGCTCGATCTTTTACTCTTTCGAGGTAATTTTTTTTTTGGGGGGATTTCTTTGTATTAATTCAAGATATTATTCAAATTTTAAAAATTATGAGAAGATTAAATTTGAATTCATATTTCAGCATTTGTATGCTGTAAAATTTAAAAAGTTTCAGAGTAAAATAAACCAAAATGCATCCTCCAACACAAGATTAATGAAAAATGACAATTAGAAGTTCAAAGCAAAACAACTTTAGTTGGTTTGCGACTGCCTTGGAAAGCTTTGTCAGTTGCCGTGCCTTCTGAATTTACGTTTAAGAGAATGTCTTTAATAACAACGGAGAGGATAAGGAAACGACAAGTGTTAAAAATTTTATATGAGCGTCATAACTTTTTTTCCATCACTCAAGTGTCATATCAATGAAAATTTGTTTATTGGAGTGCCACGATTCATTGATTTATTGATTTTGGCAGAGTGAGACTTGTTCAACATGTATCAACTTATTATGAACGACTTAAATAAATCCTATTTAATCAACAGAGAAAGGAATGGCTCCCTTGGCAACGGCGTACCCTGCACTGCTTCATCAAGAGAATTTTGTATTTCTGAAGGATTGGTTTCTTTGTTGGAGTCCACGTCCACACAAACATCTTGGATAATAGAAGGAAGAAAACCAGAGTTGACGCAAATTGTCTTTCTGAAACTTATATGTTCCTTCAATTTAGCGGGGCGAAAAAGCTGAATGATCACACTAGAATCTAGAATTTTTAAATGGGGACATTTTGCATATTTACTGTTTGCTTCAAACGAATAGTCATGCCATGGGCTCGAGAAAATGAATCAACTAGCAGTATTTCGTGGCCACACATTGCTTTTGCATTTTTAGTTCGTGGGAATTAAAATTTTTCGGCCTCTGTAATTAGTTCCAATTGAATATGCCGCCAAACCAGATAAAGGAAACAAAGAAATTATAAGACCACATCACTCATACCATAAACTTTTCTGGGTTGGGACATGAACATGTCCGTACTGGTGGTGGTTCGCAAGATCCGAATTTCCTTGTGTTTCACTTTCTTCCGGCGCCATTGGGTTTCTCTCCTCATTGCAATCTTTCAACAACAAAGTAAATGGAGGATGCAAAAATGGGTAAGATATTCAATTATCAAAGAGTTTTACTCTTCCTAGGCCGAGTTCATTCCTTCCTTTTATACAAGTATCTCCCCTGATATAAACCTACACCTAGAGCAAGTAAAGCATATAATTCTTTATTCACTTTATAGCGAGTGGCTTACTTTTTTTCTTTTTTATCGAAGCTGTTGGATTACTTGAGTAAAAAAATGATTTTTTTTTTGTTTGACTGTAAAAAAGATTATCACTAGAAATAAAGACTAGACCTTTACAAGTTGGCAAGTAAGCTCAGGCTCTAGGGCCACACATAATTAGGTTCAATATCTAGTGATCGAACTATTACTTGAAGGCAACTCCATCTCTCTTTTTTATAATATAGTTCATTCTATTCCTTGAGACCAAAGGAGTCTTTTCCAAGTTAAGCAACTTCTTTCTCAAGCTCGGGAAAGTTATTTGGGCAAGTTATTTGCAAGCTTTTAGCTGAATAAATCTATCGGCAAAAACGGGCATCTCACTTTGTCCGGTCCAAAAACAGGTATAAGGACAATAGAAGTATCAAAAGTTTCATCACTCATAATAGTGACAACCATTTTTATTGAAGAGTTATTTTTGGCTTAGATCAACAACATGATTTCCTTTCTAGAGATTACTATAGTGAATTGATTAGCTCGAGAATCATGTCTTTAATGTACAAGTCTCATGTAGTCTCTTAATGATAAGTAATTAAATATTCAAAACCCGTTTGTTTTGCCATGTGCTCTTGACAAAATTGCTTTGTTGGACAACCAATTGCCAATCCGATTTGCATTTCAAGTAGAAATGGAAAATAATTAGTCCTCACAAGGTGATTGCTCGGACAAAACTTTGCGATAAGAGGAAATTTTCTGGTAGTTTATTTTAATGAACTGATCATTGAGTTTTTATCGTTGACGAAACTAGGATTGACAAAAAGCAGTCGCATCATCATCCAAAACTACGAGGGAACTTGTGCGGCCAAGTCATACCAAATTTAGGAGATTTGACTTTGAGCAATACGTTTTGCTTTTGCTTACTGTTTTCTTGAATCAATCAACTGTATTTGATGGCCACACATTGCTTTTGCATTTTAGTTCGTTGTCAGAATTTTTTTTTTTTTTTTTTGGTCCCTGTATTTAGTTCCAATTACATATGCCGCCAAACTGAAAACGAAGAAATTATAAGACCACATCACTTATACCACAACTTTTTTCTGGGTTGGAACATATATATGTACCTGGTGGTGGTTCAGCAAGATTCGAATCTCCTTGTATTTCACTTAGTTGCGGCGTCATTGGGTTGCTCTCCTCATTGCAGTCTTTCAACAACAAAATAAATGGAGGATGCGAAAATGGGTAAGATATCCAATTATCAAAGAATTTTGGTCCCCCTAAGCGGAGTTCATTCCTTCTTTTTATAGAAGTACCTCACCTAATGTAAAGGTATGCAAGTAAAGCATAACTTGTTTTTATTTTGTTTTTATGTTATAGTGGTTGGATTACTTGGGTGAAAATGATTATCACTGGGAATATAAACAAAACCTATACAAGTTGGTACGTAGGCTCAGATCATTAGGTTCATTTCCCAGTGATTAAACCATTGGTTTAAGGTTACTTTGTCCCTCTTTCTTATGATAAAGTTCATTATGTCCCTTGAAACCGATGGAGTCTTTACCAAATTAAGCCATTTCTTTCTCGAGCTTAGGCAAGCTATTTAGGCAAGTTAATTTGCAAGGCTTTAGCCGAATAACGCCATCTGCAAAAACGAGCGCCTCAATTTTGTCGAGCCCGAAAGCACAAGTAAGAAACTTCAATTCCATAAATTTGCTTAATGTAGAAAATAACAAGGTTTCTTTGAAATTTCTCTTTTCGACAACATTAATTTCTAAGGAAGTAAAATATAAAATTAAAGAGAAAACATAATGCATTTGATATATAAGGGATATCCACAATAAAGAAAAACAAAACATGTGATGTTCTTAGCTATGGCAACTAGATCCTACACAGAAATAGAAAAGCTCACAAAAGAAGGAAAGTAAATAAATTGAGGGCTACCACTTAAAATTGCAATTGAATAATTAAGGGCAACTTTGTCTTTTTAAAGAAAATGGGGTGCATTTAGTTGGATAAGGTATGGAAATAGCGCCACCCAAAAGTTTTCCTCTAATATATAATGGAAATTTTCCAATATTTTCATTTCCAAATTTGTCAATAAAAGTATGTTTGGTAAAAGTTTTGATTGCTGTGTTTGAAAATGAATACAGTTAAACTTGGAAAATTTAATCACACTTTGTATGCTTTAGATCTTGCATAGATGATTGGTATCAGGCTCATTCATTGCAGTGGAATTTTCTGCACAAAACTTATATGGTAAATTTCTAAACAAGAAAAATTAACAGAGATCATGAGTTTTTATAAATAGGTATTGAATCATGAATTAGTTTGGTGAGACCTTCTAAGTTTCATACATCAGACAATGCGTTTTTACTAGTTTTAATTAGTAGTTGCCATTGATCTAATCCGCGATATCATTCATACATTGTAAGCACGTTTTGTTACTCTTTGGAAGTAAAAGAGTATTTCTTTTTGGAATTTCTCAATTATAGATATTGTTCAAATTTTTTTAAAAAAAGAAAAGATTATCTGTAAGTTTATATGTTAGCATTTGTATGCTGTGAAATTCAAAGTGATTTGGACTAACAAAGTCAAAATGCATTAAACAAAAGGTTTATGAAAAACTAAAATTAAAAGCTCAAAAAGAGACAAACCTCTAGGTTTTTTGCGACCAACTTGGGAAGCTTTATAAGTTGCCATGCCTTTTGTAGTCCCTTTTTCGTGAAACTCTTTGTTACCAAAAATTCAATGAATATAAATAACCTAATTAATTTTACTCTATATGCTTTAGATCATGTATACATTATTGGTATCAAGCTCGTTCATCACATGGAATTGTTTGCATGAAACTTAGATGGCAAAATTTTAAGCAAAAAACAAAAAAAAATCAACGTTAAACTTAGATCGTGAGTTTTCTCTCTTTTTTTTTTTTTTTTTCAGATAGGTATCAAATTAGGGAATTAGTTTTGTGGGACCTTCTAGGTTCCATATTGGATGAAATTCAAAGTGACTTGGACTAACAAAAGTCAAAATTCACGAAACACAAGATTTATGAAAAACGAAAATTGAAAGTTCAAAGTGACAAATCTCTGGTTGTTTTGCAGCCATCTTGAGAAGCTTCACCATGCCTTATGAGCTCTCTTCTACGTGAACTTCTTTGTTACCATAAAGAGAAACGAATATAATCAACCTTAGAAAATTTAATTCCACTTTGTATGCTTTATATCATGCATACTAGCTCAATCATTGCATGAATTTTTTTTTTCATTGAACTTAGATGGTAAACTTTTAGACAAAAAAAAAATTAACGTAAAACTTAACAAAGATCACGACTTTCTTTTCGAGATAGAAATTGTATCATCAATTAGTGGGAGGGACGTTCTAGCTTTCATATAGTGGACAATGCGATTTTGTAAGTTTTTGTCTCATTGCGATTGATCTTATCTATGATATTGTTAAGTAAATTATGAGCACATTCTTTCACTTTTCGGAATTAAAAAAAAAAAACAATTGGGCTTTCTCAATTACAATTCAAGATATTATCCAGATTTTAAAAATTATAAAAAGGTTATATTTCAATTTATATGTCAGCATATGTATGCTCTGAGACCAGAAGTATTTGGGATTGAAAAAGTTAAGATGCTTGAAAATCAAGATTTATGAAAAACAAAAATTAAAAGTTCAAAGTGACAAACCTCTGGTTGTTTTGCAACTGTCTTGGCAAGCTTGATCAGTTGCCATGTCCTCTGAACTCAAGTCTATGTGAACCTCTATGTTTCCAAAAGAGAAATTCACATAAATAACTTTAGAAAAATTAATTACATTTTGTACACTTTGGATCATGTATACATAAGTAGTATCAGGCTCATTCGGTGCCTGGAATTTTCTATAATAAACTTAGATGGTAAAATTTTATTTTTAAATTTAATGTTGAAATTAATAGAGATGATGACTTATTTTCAAGATCTCGGTGCCATTAATCTTATGAGCTATATTGTTCATAAATTAATTTTATACAAAATTTATGTATCTTCATAATTCCACATGATAACTATAACAAAACTATACATAAATAAAAAAAAATTATGAATTAACTTAATCATATCAATTTTATCGATTAATAAAATTAATATAGAAGTCACCATCTATACAAGATACAAGTTTAAAACATTCATACAAATGCATTGCGTGGATTTTTTTTTTCTTAAATGAGTATATTGTTTAACTTTATTGGATAGACATAATGGTTGGGAAAAAGAATTGATCTAATTTTTGTTAGAAAACCCATGTTATTTTTGTTGCTTTTGTGGCAAGAACGTTCGGCCATGCATGTATCTTTCACCATGCGTTTATTAGTGAATTTTCTTTTCTAATGTTATCTTAAACTTCGTCATGACAGTGACAACCACTTTTATTGACAAGTTATTTTTTTTTATTGACAAGTTATTTTTCACTCAAAATGACATTACATATTTCTTTTTGGGAGATGATTGTAGTGAATTGACTAGTTTGGGGATTATGTGTTAAAGGGATTAGTCTCGTGCAGTCTCTTAAAAATAAGTAAAATATGTAGAACCCGTTTGTTTTACCCTGATGAAATTGCTTTGTATGACATTGTGTGTGTGCTTACAGTTCCTTGATGAGCTATATTAACTTTTGCATTTTTGGTCTAGAGGAATTATATTTGTTCAGTCTTAGTAGGTTGGGAAATCTCACTTTTAGCCCCTATACTTTAGTTATAAGTCCAGTCCTCATACTGTTCTATGGTGACAATTTAAATCACTTCGTTAAAATTACCAGGACAAAGAATTTTGCATCCCCCAATAATTTTGATGTAAGCTCTTTTTCAAAAAGAAAAATTTTTCCGATGATTTAGTTGGACTTTCCAAATTATTTAGGAGTCATTTTCCATTGGTCACACCAGAAAAGTCTAAGCAATGTCTTTTTAGGATACGTACTTGACTCCATCGCATGATTTTAGGTACCCTGGACTTAGGTTAAGAGCACAACTATAATTATATGAGTTCTAGCTTAATCGAATCGACATTTTTGCCTCTTGAGTCGGCTCATGTATTATTACACCATTTTTCTAAAAACAAAATCCACCAAGATATTTAGTGTACATACGGTTTACAAAAATGTTTTAGTGACAATCGCTTCTTATTTCAACTGCCATTTTCTTGAAAAGATGTTTGGAGGGTGAAAAGTAAGAGCTTTCGACAGGAATGAAAGTTATAAAAACATGTTTGGTGTAGTTGTTTAAAGCAAACCTTGTAAAAATAATGCCAATTTTGGTCGTTCTGAGTTTTAATGTTCAGATGTCGAAAACACGACAACCAAATTTCTACCAAGCGTATTTTCATTGAAAACTTGTGGAAAGAAAGACAGGAAATTGGGAAATTTTCTCAGACCAAGCACGCCCTCGGGTTCGGCCCAAATTAACCCCCAAAAAAGTGACACTTTTCCAATTTTTCCATCACCTTTTGGGATGAAATCAGAACAAAGAAAGGAAAGAACAGAACATACCTGGCGATGGTTTCGGAATCGAACTGTCTTGGATATCCATGGAGGTTTCCTTGCCGTGCGGCGAGCAGGAAAAACTCTAAAGCGGAGAAGTAATTTCAAGGGGTTGAGGTCGAAGTTGTTTTCTGCTCCCATGGGTCTTCTCCTTTTATAATAGACTTGGGGATGGAGCCAAAGTTCCAGCTGTAAAGACGATGTACCCTTCTCTTTCCCGAATGACGTCCACATTTCCAAATTTTATGACGTCAGAAATTTTATAGAATTCCTATTTATTTATTTTTTCTTTTCTTCCACCGTTCCCTTCTTTGCAAACAACATATTTCCATATATTTTTGTTAAGTGCACCCGCCGTGTAAAAATTTCTTACTGTACATAAGCGGGTTTTATAGAATGACAAATAATGCGATTTTTATATTTAGCATGTATATTTATTCCATAAACAGGTTTGTGTTTCCATTCTGACATTGCTTGTATTAAAAAGATTATTACATCGACAAAGTGTGCGTAATATAAATCCTATTTCAATGGGCTTTTATCTTGTGCAATGGTAGTATGAAAATTTCTTGACACAAGTAGATTTTAGGTAATCAAAACAATCAATTTTTACTTTTAACGTGTAACTTTATACGGTAAATAGATTTGTATTTCCATCCTGAGATCGTATAGGCCAAAAACAAATGTACTTTTACAATGACGATATATGTAATATAGATATCCATAATATTTGTATTTGCAGCCATTTGATCCATACTTTATAAACAACATGGGGAAATCATTCTCTTCACCAATTTTTTTCTTAACTTTCATTTTTATTGTCAAAAAATCATTCTAACATCATTTGAGCTTGGATTGCGCTAAGTGTTATTCTCCCATAAGAAAGACATTAACATATTTAATTTTACCTCGTAAGGTGAGATTATTTTCATCCTCAATTAATGAAATCATCATATACTTTTAATTAATGTTAGTGTCCTAAAAATCTTAATATCAGAATTTTTTCTAAGAATAGAATGATTGAAATGGCTGAATAACCCGACTCACGATGGACCTAGTTAACTGAACATGGAATTTATGCTTATTTTTAAAAAGTAAGGAAAATGGGAAGGAAAAAAATTTTGAATGGAAAGTTAATCAATGAAATTAGCTCATTTTATATAATAAAGATGGAACGTTTTTTCCGTGTACTGTGAGCTAAGTAACATCGACACGGACATGCAATACGCGACATGACAAGTCGACGCGTTATTTTTCAAAATAAAGAGAATTTCGACACGTTGGGACACGTTTTATATTAAATGAATATTTTTATATATACTATTCAAATTCATAAATAAATAAATAAATAAATAAATAAATAAGCCTATAATAAATCTACACTAATAACATTAATAAATTTATTCATAAAAAATTGGAAAGACATTTTTTGACTTTAACAAAAGTTATTGATGAAACAAATGACTAACAAGATATTAAAGTCGAAATATATTTTGACTCACCTATTTATTTATTTTTTAGCCTTACCAACTCATTAATAAATTTATTTAGCATTCGGTAATTTTTTTTAGCTGGGGCTAAATGGCCCCACTCATTTATTTCATCCTCTTTGCTTTCTTCCCCAACCCTACCGCCTGGTGCTTGTCACTTCCTAAAATTGGAATCACCCTGCACAAGTCTCCATCCTCCTCTCCTTCAAAAAAGAAAAGAAAAGAAAAATCACAAATTCTTTCACCCTTAGCCTCTCGTTTCTTCCCAGCAGTAAGTTAGGCATCCCATCAATAATTATGACACCAGCTGTCCAATTGAATTGCTAACATTTATACTTGGACAATCAATATCGAATTTACCAAATTGGATGCCCACAATAAAAGATCCCTACCTTCATCTCGTCCCATCAATAATTGGGACACTCACCGTCCAACCGTATTGTTAACACTAATACATGGACCATAGTAACGAATTTAATGGCTTGGAAGCACACGATAAAAAATCGATATGAAAAATCTCCAAAGAAGAGCTTAAGTCTAAACTCGTCAATTAAAAAAAACATATTTAATTAGATCTATCTTCACTCAAAAATTTAAGTGAATGAGTTTTGTGTCAACTTGGATATATTAGCAGCTCTACACTATATCAATTCTTCGATGTGGGATTTTTTTTAACACAACTCACTCACACATGCTTCCTAACAATCTCCTCAGCATGCATATGGGAACTTAGTGTTTTTAGGTTTACTTCCTCTTATTCCAAGTATTCTTTACATCAAGATATCTCATCTTGATTAGATTGGAGGCCCATTAATCTATCATCCACTTTGATACCATTTATTGAGAGTGTGTAGTAGAAGCTCAATACCTTCACCAAATGAGATAACCAAGAAAGAGCTCAAGTTCGAGTCCGTCAATATATCTAATTAAACTCAAGTTAATAAATTATGAACCAACTAAAATATATTTTAACTATTTTACACCACACTAATTTTCTAATATAATAATTATTTAACACAACTCACTCACACTAACATCCTAACATGAACTTAACTCATAAGACTCAATTGATAGAATGCCTAGTAAGCTCATCGATTAGGCATGACAATGCAAATGACCCGCACAGCCCATCCATGGAACGTGCAGTGTGGTCAATGATCTCGAGTTTCCAATGGGCAGAGTTTAAATGAAGCACATGACACGTGGTGATGATTAAGTGATGCAAAGCGTGCACAATTCACGGCGGAGTCAAATAGGATCTAAAACCTTAAAATTAAACTTAACGAAAGTCACGAGTTCTTTTCAAAATAGATATTGTAGAATTAGTTTTATGAGACCTTCTAATTTTCATATTTTGGACCATATGTTTATCAAAGAGGTTTTATTTCTCGTTGCCATATATCTTATCCATTTTGCATATCTTGGACCTCCTGTCATGAGTTGTTTTCAAATTAGATATTGTATCGTGAATTAGGTATATATATATATATATATATATGACCATCAATGGACATAGAAGAAAACGCATGATGGTTGACAATAAAATAAACAAATGCCACGTATTCAGTTGTTAATATACGACGACGCACGATTGGTAGCTGCTTGTATGAACACTGACGGGAATTTATCATTAATGAAGTTTTAAATATTACTAAAAGAGCCAGGATGGTTAGCATCGAAGACGCCTGTTGTGGAAAACCATAGTTGCTGTTCAGAGGCCTAGTCATGGAATAGTCACCAATAATTGCACAATTCTCAAAACACGATGAAGACGATTATGTAAAGCATGGGCGGAATGGGTCTATGAGAATAAAAAGAGCATGGGCAGAGTCGATGGCGGTTACTGGAGAAGATGCAATTGCTGAGGGGTTATTACATTTTCATTATTATAAATACTACCAATTATCCAGCTAGAAAGCCCCAGACAAATCAATCAAAATATTACCATTTTATCTTATTTTTCCTATTCTGAACTTTAATTTTTTAGTCATAAATTTCAGATTCCCATCATTGATTAGATTATGGCGTGTTTCTTTATCCTAATACCTCGTTGTTGGCTAAATTTTGATGCTGTATCTTACCATCATTAACTTGAGCCGTCAATTAAATTCCAACATAGTTTGAGATTGATCTTGTAACTTTTGGACCTTATCGTCGATTAAATTCTAGCTTGGTCAAAAATTGTACAGTATTATTTAAAGGCGCTATAATCCTCATTGCATAAGATATCTTCTGTTCGGAGTTGGTGTAGAACCATTGTCCCTTTTAATAGGAGAAAGATATTTCATTGTGAAAGTAATTCTGGTGAAATGATACCAAAAATAGTTTTTCTTCAAATAAACGGATTGTTTGTCTCCTTAAAATTAGTTCATTCCCATGAAATATACAAGTATCTCCCTTAAAATTAGGGAAAATTCCAAATATGGGCCTGAAGTGCCATTGTTTTCTCAAATAAGGGCTTAAAGTGAAACTTATTTCAAATTAGAGCCTAAAGTGCTCTCATTTTCTCATATAAGGGCCTGAAATAGTTATAGCAATTTCAAATAAGAGCTTACTCTCTATGGCTTGTCGGCTAGCATAATATTTCAGCTGATCGAAAGTATTTTCATCTAAACACATTTTTAATTTACATTTTAATTAAATTAGGTTTAAAAAAATAAATGTTTTTTTTTTGTCAAAAGAGTAAACATATCATTGATGGGGTGGCAACAATAGCCTGCGAGGTTGCTGGTGACCCTCGCCAAAGATGGGAGAGGATGGCAACCCTCGCCTAGGCATCGACCACGGCAACCACAAGCGAGAGAGAGCCCTTCCATCCATGTGTGTTTTCTTTTTTAAGTTTTGTTTTTTTATTCAGTTTTTTTAATGGAAAAAATTATAAAAATTATTAAAAAAAACGAAATTGTCCTTCATAGAACAGTGACTTCATGCTCTTATTTGAGACTCGATATGGCTATTACATGCTCTTATTTAAAACATGATTAAGTTCAAACCCTTATTTAGGAAAATGATAACACTTAGGCCTTTATTTGAAATAATATCCACTTCAGATCCTTATTTAAGAAAATAATAGCAATTTGAGCCATTATTTAAAATAATATCTACTCCAAACCTTTTTTTGAAAAAATAAAGGTATTTCAGGTTTTTATTTAATATTTTTAAAATTAACAAAGAATTTTATTTTGGTGGGGTTCTCGTGCAAAAGCTGGTGCGGTTTCCATCTTTCGTTTTCAATGACTTGCAACGTTTTGGACTCTCGGATTTTCATGTAAAACCAAAAAAAAAAAAGAAAAAACAGAGAAAAAAAAATTGTTTTCGTGGGCAGCGTGTGTTGGAACCAAAAAAATAAACAGCGTGATTCACCATTTCTTAGAAACGAGTAGGATTGATGTAGCAATGAAAGGGCTCGTACTGGTTAAATAGCGACGGAGCGAGCACGTGCATGTTATGTTCCTTCCCCTCCAACTGCAGGACAAACATGCAACGGTTATGAAGATGATTGATTTTTCTCCTCAAAAGACAAAGTCAATGCGGTCCTTTTGAAAATATGTTTCGCCTTTTGCACTTCATTTATTTCATAACAAATAAATAATTCAAATGTATTTTTAAAAAAATTATCAATTTATAGATGATGAAAATATATATATTTTTTAATTTTTTTAAGCAATAGAAACAATCGTTTTTTAGAAAAATGCATTATAAATTATTTACTTTTCGCGAAATAAATGAAAACTTAATATTATTTTCCCAGCAATATATTTGAAGCATTAACTTCTCTTTTTCCAAGAGGGGGTGCTATTTCCGTTAGGGGTGTGCAACCAGACTAGGTATACCTGGGAACTGGACCAATCCACCTAGAAAACAAAGTCGGGAACTAGTTCCCGTTGAAACCGGTCTGGAAACTGGATTCGATTGATTACCCACCTAGGAACTGGTTCCTAGACTAGTTTTGGAACCGGTTTTGTAAGTATAGGTCCAAAACCCTATTTTTTTTCTCCTTATTTTTATTCTTACTTCCGCAATCACACGGCATTCTTCATATTGGTTCTCTCAAACACACACGGCACTCCTCCTTCGTCGTTCCTCTTCCTCACTTGTTTCCCTCCCTCATCGGCTCCCTCTCACAACGTCCAACGGACGAACGATATTCATCACCACCAAATTCTTGTGTACCACATGGATTGACTCGCCTGATTTCTCTTTTGTAAGAGGATTTATGCTTGCATAAATGAGTAGCTTCATATAGTAGTTGTGGGAATAAGATTAATATTAGACCCATGTTTGTTGCTAATTCTCTGCCTTATATTTTATTTATTATATTTAGCCCCATGGATCCTTAATTTTTCTTTTAGTCAAAAATTTCATGTATTTATTTATTACAAGTGCTTAATGTTTCGATACAAATTAGGATGATTACGTTATTTTTTCGCGTATTAATATAAAATTCGAAGTCGTATAGGATATCGGGAGATTGCAAAACAGGTTCCAATGGAAACATGGTTGACCTTGAAACCGGACCGGAAAAACAGGGTGATTCGAGTACAAGGTCCAATACAAATAAGGTCGGGTACAATGTCCAAAAAAAGGGAACTGATTATAACATGGTCGAAAGTACGGGGGTCAAAAAGGAGGCGGTTTAACGTGGTCGAGTACATAGTCCAAGTCTAGACCCTACCCACCCTAGACTGGATCACCCCTAATTTCCGCCTTACTAAGCCAACTCCATTTTTATTTAAAAAAAAAAAAAACTAAATTGCCATCAATCATTTAATCGCAATTTAAAGTGGTGACCTCATCTTCTTTTTATTTATTTAGTTCTATTTCTATTTTGAGATCTGATTGTCATAATTAAACACTTCACATGTTTTATGTTGTTTATTGTAGGCATCCCACTAATATTAAAGGCACTACGTTTCCTTTTTTATATTTAGATTTTACTTCCATAAAAATAAGTTTTGTTGAAAAAGTTCCAAAAAATATGTATCAAGTGTCTTAATTTACTACATTAAATAATTTGTCTTTTTTTCTCTACAATTGGTGAGATGTCTTTACACCAAGAATGTAAAAAAGTTATAAGAATATTTAGGAATACACTAAAAACATTGATGTAAAAAAGTTATCTATAATGAGGAATCTTGATATTTTGTCGATGCACTTCATTGATGATATTAGTTTTTGTCAATCCAAAATGAAATTTTTTTATAAAAAAAAAAATCTTATTTTATGCAATTGATATAATTAAATTTTACCTTTTAAAAGTTTCACATTGTAGAATGTAATGGTGATTTTATTTTGGTAAATCTCTAAAGATAGTCTTTATTTTTGTTTCATCCTATGGTCCCAATATATGACAATTGATAAGAAAATGTTTGACGGTGATATGCACAACAAAAGTGTGAAGTTATAAACAAGTGATTGTGTTAAAAAAAAAAAAAATCTATGTTAAAATTTTTCTACACTATACTTGACAGTTGATTCATAAATTTGTTGGACAACATAAAAGAGAATTAGGTTTCTTGAAAAATTTTCTTTTTGCCAAAATGAATTTTTTAGGGAAGTAAAATCCAATATTAAAGTGCAAAACATAGTGCCAACAATTAAATTAAAAAAAATGTGAAATTCTTAATTATGACAACTAAATTCTACATAGAAGTAGAAAAGGCCATAATTTTAAATTGCAATTGATTGGTTAGGGAAAGTGGATTTGGTTATATAGGGGTGAAAATAATGTCATCTTGTTACAAATACTTTAGAAGTGCTCAGCCAGTCATCAACTCGGTCACAGGGCCATGAATCACGGACTACGCAATCATTATAGACTACGCAGAGTGCTAAATTCTTAGAATAGAATTGAGTAGATTTACACTGCATGAATGTTAATTTTGTCACCATTAATAAAAACTCCTAATCCATCCCTGTTTAGAAGAATTTTCTCCTTTGCCTCGGACATTAGACACAACGGCTCATTATCATCTCACAGATCAAAAGTTACTCGGAAATTATTGGGAAGAATCTACATCTTCAGCCAAAAAGATAACGTGGTTTCATTCCTGTAAGGCGAGTGCAGTCATAAACTAAAGATTGTGTATTTCGTCAACTTCCAACCTTTTTCTTTCATCATTGACCTTAGCGTAAGAAGGTTTCCAAAGCACCACCCCGAAACTTTGGAAAAATTATCCAAAAAGTCATAAGCCTATTTGCCAATCGGTCCTAAACATGTTCACTTCTTGCCAATTGAGTCTATTCGGCCAATTTTAGTCGGAAAATACTAACGTGAACACTAACAATGTCATGTAAGACCGATGGCACTAACATGGATAATTTTTAATAATATTTTAATATTTTTTGAATTTTTATTGTTTTTCTTTTTTTTTTTCTTTTTGGCTTTTTTATTTTCTTTTTGTCGGTGGCCAACTGGCTAGCCTTGCCCGCCAGAGATGTGGCCTAGCTGATCAAGGGTCGGCCTCGGCAAGGGTCAACCTGACCCAGGCACGACCCAGCGAGGGTCAGCCTCGCCAAGGCTAGGGCGGCCTCGCCAGATCTGGGTTGGGCGAGGTTGACACTTGCCCGCGTTGAGGGGAAACTCAGTGAGGGCTCCCTTCGCCAAATCTGGCAAGGCCGGCCCTTGCCTAGGCTAGGGCAATGATACGATACCTAGTGTTGCCATCGCCTAGCCGATGCCCGATGAAGCCGCCTTGGCCTAGGCGAGGCCGACCCTCGCCGAGCCACGCTTGGGCAAGGGTTGCCCTCTCAGGGGTCGCCCTCGCTCAACCGAGCCTCAAGCAAAAGGAAAAGAAAAAAATCAGAAAAAAATAATAATTCAAAAAATATTAAAATATTATTTAAAATTATTCACATCAATGCCTGCGGTCCTTTGTGGCATCACAAAGTCTACATTGGCATTTTTCGACCAAAATTAGTCGAATGAACTCAATTGGCAAAATTTGAAAATATTTAGAACTGAATTAACAAAATTAAAAGATTTATGATTGAATTAGCAAAAGTGCAATTGGTTTAAAAAAATTTGGACAATTTTCCCTCGGAACTTCATTGTTTGTGTTTTGTACGATTGGCACTCGGCCAAGCAGATAGTGGACCTTGATGTCAGATTGATTACGGGTGCGTTTGGTTTAGCATTCCCAATGAACTTTCGGCCCCTAAAGTCCCTTGGGAAAATGCTGGCAACCATTTTAAATTGAAAAGCCCAATGCTAGTAGGGACTAGCATTGGGCTTTCAACATAGCCAAATGCTGAAACTAATTTTTTCCTCTCAAAATTATCCTTACCAATTTATTAAATTTTTCGATTTTGTCCCATGTTATTTCTTTTCTTTTTTGTTAAAAAATGAGACAACCTTCGTCGGTCTCGCGAAAGGCGATGGCCTTCGGTGAGCCAGATGTGGCACCAACGGCCATCGGTTGAGGTCGCTCGAGATCGGGGACCTTTGTCGAGGGTCATGCAACCCAACCAAGGGCTGTCGGAGGTTGCATGACCTCAAGCAACCCTCGATGAGGGTCATGTGAAGATGAGGACGACGGTCGCCTGGGTCACAGCAGTTGTCACGAGATCCTCGTGAGACCCAAGCGAGGGCCACCTGTGGTCGTGTAACCTCCAACAGCTTTCGACTAGGTCACATTACCCTCATTGGAGGTCACTCGACTCAACCAATGATCCCTTGCGCCAAATCTAGTTCGTCTACGGCCGACAAAGGGTTTGGTTCATTTTTCTATATATATAGTATACCTAAAGCCATTGTAAAAGGTTTTTTGCCAAATATACATTCAATTCAAAGTATATTTATAAAGAGATTTTAACCAAACACAATTTGCATTTCTCTAAATAGCTTTGAGTTTCAACATTTGCATTACACCCAAAACTCATTTGCAAATCTGAACTAAATGCACCCTACATGACCCAACTTCCAGGACCTTCGGTCTGGAACTCGCGTTGGAGAAAAACTTAGCAACATCAATATTCTAATTTCATGTCTGAATCATGCCATCGATGCACTTAGCATGAGGACATACTTTGTACTTTTGCTATTTTTTTTTTGTCTCTGGTAAATTGTTTTATCCGAACCTTATTCTATCACAATTCACAAGTTATCATCTACTCAATATTAATAAAAACAGCAGTAAAAAATCAAATTTGTTAAATGTAAAAAAAAAAAAAAATTCTGAAAAAACAGCGAGCAATCATATCTTTTTCTCCTCACTTGATGGTAGTTGGATTAGTTGAGTGTAAAAATCTTTATTTATGGTAATATAGACTAGACCCTAACCAATGGGCAAGCAAGGTCAAGCTCTAGGGCCATAGATCATTAGGTTCAATCCTGGCGATTGAACCATTACTTTAGTGACCAGTCCCTCTTTCTTACCAAAGAGTTCTTTCGTCCTTTGACACCACAATCAAAATTGGAGTCTACACCAAGTTAAGTTGCTTCTCTACTCGAGTTGGGGAAAGCTAGTCACGCCCTATGCTTGAGGGACTGCCCTTAGGAATAGATTTAGAGGTATTTGCTTAATCCTAGTGGTTCATTGAAAAGATAGCTCGAACACATTATCTTTCCAGCTATCCAAGAAAAGGTTAATCAATCAAGAGCGCAAGCTCTCTCAAGTTCATACCTCGCATGATGTTACATTCTTTCATTTTAAGTTCAAATTAACCCTATCAAAATTTTATATAAGGAGTCATCATTAACCAATTAAGATTGGCTAGAAACCAATTGAAAAGTAGGAGTGTCATCTAATTTCTACAAAACCAGAGATCTAGGATTGAGCACTTGATTACGCTAGCTATACAAATAGTGCCCTTTATACCTAAAGTTATTTATATGGTCAACTAAAGTGTTTTTCATACAATCTTTTCATCAATTTTAAGACTACTCCACTAAGCATTCATGCGATGTTTTTATTGAAATCCTAACCATGATAAAAGGAAAATAATAACCAATGTATAGAGATTTACGCAATCAAGTATAATCAAATTAAATTGTATAAGTAGCGTCCTAGCATTGTCTCTAAAGAGAAAACAGAATAAAACAAATCTCCATTGTAAAATTCTAAAAGCTTATTCAATTGGGTTTCAAATTTTTTTTTTTTAGGGATTTTCAAGTTTATTCAAGACTAAGAGAAGTCTATTTGAAAAGAAAATTATAAGGTTGATTCAAGCCACTAAAAGTTGACTGGAATCAATTAAGATGATTTTCCCCAACGTTTTTCCAATTTTTAATTTTTTTTTTTTTTAAGGAGATGGGCTTCGGACTGAAGGAAGGAAACCGGCCTGACTCGCTGACTTAGACCCTAATGGTCCAGGTTAGGTTCGAAACTGCGCCGGCTTAAGGCCCAGTTCAATTTTATTGAAATCGGCCTACAAACTTTCAACCCGCCTTCGATTCAACCAAACCATATGACCCAAACCAACTAACCGGATCCAAACTAATTCAAATTATATCCAAATTTTTTTATTACTTTTCTTTTGATTGATTTTTTAATTTTTGACTTTTTTTTTTTCTGTTTTCTATTTTTGGTCTTCTTCTTCACCTTCTCTTCAAAAGAACCAGCACCAATATTCAGATGAGCTCTTGCCGGTGCCCAGGCCACTGTCGAGATGACCTATTGTGACAGACGCTAAACCACTGCCAGCCGTTAGCTGGACAGTTTTTATGTCGTTGGACCTCCTCTAATGAAGAATCCTCAGGCTGCGAAATTGCACTTCCTAAAGCTCTTATCAATTCTAGGCTAGAGAACACTCAAATGCACATGAAACAGACTAGCTGGAACAGCCTCAAATGGCGGACATCACCAGCGATGAAAAGCTTTCCAGGGAAGGGGAGGCGCACACATGCCCAACTCGGACAGTGAATAATATGCCACAAATCACATGAAAAACAACTATTCAGTGACGATTCAACAATTATAAGAACAAATCAAGCATAAGCGAGGCTCTAATTATCCATTTCCATAAAAGCAATTTCGGTTCTTCGTTTAGGAATTTTATCGAACAGTTAGCATGCAATTCAAGAAACGAGCTTCCGATTCAACTCCGATACGCCTTTCGATCAAAACATGACGTAAAGACGCCTAAATAATATTATTCTACAGAAAATAAACCCGTATTCGATCAATATTTTCTCGCAAACTCATCATTCAAACCTAATGTCCCGTTCTCGACTGAAACAGAGCACGTACAGAGCATATGAAGGAGCTCACCTGGCGGACAAACGGCAAAAAGCGATCGGCGACGGAAGAGGAGCTTAGGCTTGGTTCACTCCTTCGCAGTAGACGAAACACAATTGCTACCCAACTTCTGACTCCGGAACCGTTCGAAATGGCTCGCGAATCGAGCTTCAATCGGAACTCCAAGGCTCGACAATGAGCTCCGGCGATGATCTTTTCCATGAAATCTCTCACTCGAAAACGAGATAATCTCCCTCGTCCTCTCTCTATCTCTCGCGTCTTTTCTCTCCTTTCCGTTTCTCGGCCGGGCGTCCCTTCTCTGTTTCTTCATCTTAGCCGAGCGAGCACACGCCGCCTCCTCCCAAATAATCCTTTTTTTCTGTTGTGTAACAGAATTCCCGGCCAGCTGTACACCTTCTAGAAAATCCGAGGCTTGCTTCGGTCACCCACCTGTTCTCACGCACTCGCTCACGGACTCCTCTCCCTCGGTCACCGTCCGTCTCCGTCTCTTCGCTCACGTGTTCTGCTCACAGACGGGAACGGGCGCGAGAGGGAAGACAGCCACCGCGGGCCGGGCTTTTTGCTAATTCAGATGGGCTAGGATGAAATGAAGGAAATCGGCTAAAGAAAAAGAAAGAAATTCGGGGCCTAAAGAAGTAATGAGCTGGGTAAAGAGAGGGAGAGTGGGCTGGACGCGTAGCGGGCCGAGAGTTTGGCTAAAAGAAAATTGGGCTAGGTAAAACCAGGCCACCCGATTTTTATTTTGATTCTTATTTGTTTTACTATTTTATTTTTGTTTTTCATTTAACAAAAATAAGGTGTCGACAAAGCTACTGAGGCAAGTTCATATGCTGACTTTTAGTCGAGTAAAGCTATTGGCAAAACGGGCACCTCACTTTTGTATAGTTCAAAGGCAAAAGTAAGGAAGTTTAATTTGATTCAAGACAGAATTTATTTTAATGAGAAAGCTTTCACATAAAATATAAATATCATTAAAATATAAATATAAAATTTTAATTTCTTGTTTTCATTTTCAAATTTCTTTGCTAGAAAATTTGGTTGCCATATTTGAAAATTTGAACCTTAGAACTGACAACGACAAAAATATACTTTGTTCTATGCAATGATTGCTTTTAGAAAACTACACCAAACATATTTTGTAATTTTGATTCTTTTGAAAACTCATATCTTTCACTCATCAATCATATTTTCAAGAAAATGGAAGGTGATATTTTCATGAAGTAAATGCATTCTAAATACCTAGAAAGATTTGATGGTGATTTTTTTTTAGATGGTGATGATACATGACTTGGCTCAAAAGGCAGGAATGTTGATTCGGCTAAACTAGCATTGATTTGGCGGCATTCCAAACTGACCTTGTAAAACATTTTCTTTTTGGTCAAAAACTTGGTAAGACATTGGAGCGCTATAAAATTATATATGAATCTCTATGTCAATACTTGTATAGTTAGAAAGGTTTCAAGTATTCACAAAATTCTAAATGCAAGAGTTGCGAAATTTTAAAATAAAATTTAAAAAAAAAAGGTAAAAAGAGAATCCTTAAATTGCAAATTGAGGCGAGATTTGACGTTGACTTCGGAATTCATCTTACTTATGGCTAATTGAATAAATGTCATGTTAACTTAGGACTTTCTCCTTCAATCTTGATTGGTGAAATTATGCTCGCTACATCATCTTTATCGAGAAAAATATGAGAATAATAAATCCATATATACTTGTGACCTTCCTTATGGTGAAGCAGTTAAGTTCAAATATTATTTTCTTTTATTGCTACTTCATTTCAATACAACACAACACACTATGCAGAGAGGTTGTGGGAATTGGGCATGAGACCAGGGGCAAGCCTCTAGTGTCATTGACTATTCTTGCCGCATCATCCATAAAATAGGATCACGATAGATGAAATCCACAGGCTTATGGTTATCGTTTAAATGCATTTAACATAATAAATTTACACTTTTACTTGGCAACCTTGTCAAAGCCATGAAGAATAGGAATAGGGGGGAGAAAGCAAGTAGAAAATCAAAACAATTATCTTGGGAGGAATTAGAATAAAAGAAGACGTCAATGGGAGCAAATTTCTCGAGCCCCAACAAAACTATGCATTAAAAAATTTACCCTAGGATGTGTATATCCTATACCAACAAGGTATTGGCTAAATGGCAAAAGACTTTGCTCCTCTTCTTATGATTCTATATTAAAAACTTATTGGGAGCACTTTAAAAATAAGATTCCAAATCACAGAACTGAAATGAAAGAGTGCGCTCTTAAGATTATTCGGAGAGGTGGATCACTTGAGGCACACAAAAATTGGCATGGATACCATCTAATCGCTTAAAAAAAAACTAATGGTTTCCAAAACTTATTCACAAATTTTGCCAATCGTTGCATTCATCTTGTGACATCTGGAAAATTTCCTATGTTGATTAATATAAAAGAAGTCGGATACGATTAACGTTATGTGTAGGAATTTTAATCGAACGAATGATATATTAGAAAATTTACTGAGTTTATGTATCATTTAAAGGATGAGTTAGAGCTTTATTAAGTTAAGCACTTCCATTTCATTCGGTAATTTTCGCTAAACGTTTTAGTGGATTTAAATATTTTTCGTATTCCCAATGTTTAAAGTAAACACCAGTCTTTCCTCGTTTACATATCGATTCACTTAATATGTTGTTAAATAATCTATTATGGAAAATTAGCCTTTGAATTCCCTTGATCAATATGTTTATTTCTTAATGTGCCAAAATTGTATTTATGCTTTAAATTAGGCATTAAGCTTGGTCAAGCTTTGATCTCGTGCTTTATGTCATACCACACCTCATCAAATTCAACTTCAGTTCATAAATAAAATGGGTGACTCATGCACTTACTTGGCTAATGGAGAGGAGGCATTTCCAAATTATCTCCACTTATGGCTAACTATATTTAGCCACATACTCCCTAGCTATTCACCTTAGGCAACATAAAACCTTCTCATTGGACCATTTGCACCCTATTACTTACTTAAGGGAAACATGAACCCATTTAATTGGAACAACAACCTCTTTAACCATAGACCTCATGATTTTACCATTGGTTAATTAAGCAACTCCATCAATTCACTTGTAAATATTTACCCTACTAAAGGGTAAGTCTTCAAACATCAAAAGAGAGAACATTCCCTTCACTTGCTTCTAATTCCTAATAAAGTTTGTCAAGCCTCTCAAGTGCAGAATGAAGTAATTATAGCTCCACTTAAGAGATCTGTTAGGAAAAAATAATTAGTTATACCATTAGACTATATAGTCTATCCGTGAGAGCATGACTATGATATTATATAAGTGTTGTTTCTTGTTCTCAATCAAATATGTCGTTAGATGCTATGAAAAACGAGATGCAATATACGAAATATGATAGTATTTGAAAGCCTGTTGAATTACTTGAAGGTCACAAGCCCATCTGTTGTAAATGGAATGGGTGTACAAGACTTAAAAAAGGCTGCAAAGGAAGTATTGAGAAGTTTAAACTCAAAACTAGTAGTCAAGGGTTTCACTCGAAGAGGAGTAGACTATGAATCTACTTTTTCCTTAAATCTTTTCTAAAGATTCTTTCGGAGTAAACATAGCATTAGTAGCTCATTTTTTTTTTTTATTATAAGGAATTACGCTAAATGAATGTTAAAACTGCATTTCTCAATGAATACTTTGATAAAGAAGTTTATATGATGTAGCTCGAAAGTTTTGTAGTAGATGATTTGGGTAAACTTGTGTGTAAACTGAAAAGTCTTATTTATGGCCTTAAGCAAGTTTGTAGACAATGATGCTTGAAGTTTCATAATATTGTCAATTTGTTAAGTTTCGTTGAGAATAAAGCAGATCAATGTATATACTATAAGGTCAATGGGAGGAAATCTATTTTTCTCATATTTTATGTAGACGACATCTTGCTTGCAAGTAGCGATATTGGATTATTGCATGAGACAAAGTAAATGCTATCGAAGAATTTCGATATGAAAGACCTTGGTAAGGTGTCTTTTGTCCTTAACATTGAGATTCATAGGGATCATTCTCACTGTATATTAGATTTATCTCAGATTGCATATGTTGATTGTATTTTGGAAAAATTCAAGATGCAACATTGCAAGTCAGGAGTTGCTCTTGATCTTAAGGGTGACAAATTAAATTTTTCACAATGGCCTCAATCAAATTTCGAGAAAACCCAAATGAAAGATGTGCCTTTTTTTAGTACACTTAGAAGTATCGTGTATGTTCAAGTCCATACTAGGCCAGATATTGCTTTTGCAACAGACTTCTAGAAAAATATTAGTCAAATCTAGAACATGATCATTGAATTGCTGTCAAGAAATTTTGAGGCACTTAAAAGGACAAGAAAACTATATGTTGACAAGTATGTCTAGGATTTGAAACTAGTAAGGTATTCGAATGCAGACTTTGCTAGCTATTAGAATGACAAGAAGTCAACAACTGGATATATATTTGTGTTAGTAGGAAGTGCAGTATTATGGTAAAGTGAAAAATAAAAATCTATGTCATCCTCTAACGTATAAACGAAGTTTGTAGCATGTTTTTCGGCTGTTACTCAGGATATTTGGCTCTTGAACCTCATTAAAGAGTTGACAATATATGATTTTGTGTATGGACTCATACGGTTGTATTGAGACAATAACTCTTCAGTGTCATATATCAATAATAACATGTCTCGAAGGGTCTAGACATATGGTGGTCAAATTTTTTACCATAAAGAAATAATACATAATGGTGAGATTACAGTAGAGCATATTTCCATAAATGATATAGTTATAGACCCACTAATTAAAAAATTTCGCCGTTATGTCCTTAAACGACATGTCATAAACATGAGTTGAGGAGGCATTATTGGATGCTGCTATTTAGTGAGAGTTGTTTTGGTTTTGCTCTAATAAAAGCTTATATATGTGTTACACATTCAATAAAGTGTTCATGATTGTGTTGTCACCATATTGAGTTGATTACATGTAATTGAAATATCAACATATTGTGTAAATCTTGAGTGAAGGTTGGAGGCATCTGGCTATTAACCTTGAGCATATGTATTTATTACACATAAAGAGAGGTTAACTATAAAGATAAAACACATGTGGGTTCATTAGAATATTCTCTATTGGCACATTTGGTTCTTGTGACACTTAAAATAAGATAATAATAACCGATAAAGAAAATGACAAATAAGGTATTATCCATTTGTCACACAACAATATTAAATCCATATCAATCAAATTGAAAGCACTCATGACCATGGAAAGTTCTGTATGTGTACATGTAATTACTGTCATGATTAAGTATTTGAGACTTTATGAAATATGATTGACTATTAAGAATTATCTTTAAACTAACATAAAGGTGCGCACATACAGTACAGTCTCAATTAATATAGCCCGAGTGAAAGAATGTAAGAATTTTCCTTATATGGGCTACATTAATTAAGATTATAATTTATCGTTTTACGAGGTTGGTCCAATAAAGTAAGGCATAAGGTTTCTTAATAGTTGAATATGAGTCTGGCTTATGTAGGCCTAGTTAGGCTCGACCCGTGATGAGAGGGCCTAGTTGAAAACTTTATAAATAGCGCGGTCCCTCCTCCAACCCTCCTACTTTTATGAACACACTTCACCTCACATAAGGAAACCATGAGTAGCAGTCTCATCGAGATAGGATCCAAGGGCTATAGAGGAAAAGAACCTGAGCGTCGAATTGTCGTCATTATGCATAAAAAATGATGGATTACAAATCAGGTATGCAAATCTCCATCTTCTCCTTCAATATGTTCAAGTTTCTAGCTATGTTGATCTTGGAATATCGTTTGATGGCCAACAAGGTCTGGATAGCATAGCATGAGGATGTGATTGCATGTTCAGGGGATTGGTCAAACCCTACTTTCAAGAAACGAGAGATCGACATGCATTGTGAGAGCCCGCCGTATCGTCATATTCACAATTTGCGTCCATGCCCTTATTCAACAAGCTTCAAGGATTGGCTCATCAATCCCCTCATATTATGTTCATGGCTACGCTCGATTTTGGGGGAATTGGTCCAATGAGCCATGCTTCATCTTGGTCATTTCAAATGGCGAAAAGGAAATGTGTCAAAAAAATCATAAAATTATTGTCTTGATGTCAATTTAGTTTTAAAAATTTTGACTTAAAGACATTTTGGTCAATCCGACTAATTTTGACCCGATATTGTTGACATGAACAAAATTTTCAATTATTCTAATTTTTTTTTTCTGTTTTTTGCTTTCTTCTTTCTTGTACCAGCCATTGGCCATGGCCAGCGAGCTAGCCTCGCCTGGGCGAGGGCTTCCCTTCCCACATCTAGCCAGGCTGGCCCTCGCCAAGGCCAAGGTGGCCTCGCCATGTGCCGCCTTCACTCGTACGATGCTCAACAAGTTCGCATTGGCCTAGGTGAGGGCTAGCCTCGCCTGTTTTGGCAAAGGGAGCACTTGCCCAAGCTAAGGTGACCACGATGGGTGTTACCTTTGTCTAGGTGAGGCTGGCCTTGCCATATTTGGCAAAATGGGCAAGTTTAGAGAAGCAATTTCCTTCTTGAGCCTGGCCCACTCAAGCCAAATCATTTTCATATAGAAACATATATTTTCGTGCACACAATGAAGCTTGGAGAAGAGCCACGAGACGGGTTGACTCCAACTTGGGAGATCCTTGTTTTAGAATCTTCTGACGATGGCCTAGGGGGAACAAGAACCAGTTGCTCTTCATGGGGCATAAGAAAATCGTTTGCGTTTCTGGTCAACGCATTCAACGGTCTTGATCTTTCGTCGTCGGGAACGGTCAAATTCTCTCCCTGTTGCTTTCCCTCGGGGTCTGTGTCATTTCCTACCATCCATCGTCATGCATATTTTTCAGATTGTCTGAATCTTCAATATCATTTTTCTAATTTAATTTATTGCCGCCATGTTTTATATGTAAGCTCCGATGTCTATCTTCTTTCAAAATGCAAAGTCAACGAGCTGTTGTTTCAGGCAGCAAAAGGTGAAACCTGGTGTATACACAGAGCGAGCCGGAATACCTAGAGAAACTATGTGATTTGTTGGTATAAACATGAACTGAGAGGGATTGACATGATCGTAGGTTAAGACAAAACAAAATTGTGATGTTAATGGCCTTTCTCTGATTGGATAATGGAGGTAGATTTATATCGATGCCTCAAAACTAATTTAGCATGTAAGGGGGCTTCTATTGTCTCTTGAGAGACAATCCACCGTTTTGAAAGCGTCGTACCTCCGACACAAAATAAGGTAGCTCATAAATTGTTCAAAGGTTTTCGATGAACGATCAAAATTTGTTCTTTTGTGATCCTAACGGTCACTAATCCCTAAGAGTTTGATCCTCAAGGATTTGGAGAAGCGTCCTGAGATTTAGTCACCTGATATGGCAAAGAAGGATGGATTGGATTCGAAAAAGAAGAGTTGAAGAAAAGGAGTACCAGAGAGCAATCTAGAATAGTCATTCAATTGAAAATGACCCTAAAATTTATCAAACCGAAGGACATCTTGCTTGAATATTTGTTATCGTGTGGATTACACGGGCGAAACTCATCAGCTAAACTTCTAAAGTTGTATTTTTAATTTATTTATTGTCATCTCTTGAGTTTATCACTAGTTATTCAATTTACTTGGATATAATTCTTTATGGAACATGAATCATGTTGCTTGGAAAAGAAAAAACATCCATGCTAACTCAATACAAAGGACTAGATATCAGAATAGATGTTGTTAATCGATCTGTTCAATTTCATTTACGTATCTGGCAAATTTGATCTTATTTGGTTGCTGGTGGCGGCTATTAATCATGTCTAAGTTAATGTTTTTATGGGGACACATCAATGTGCCACAAATCATGATGAAAGATGTGATTGAGGTTGGGTTTTGGTAATCTCCATTGGATCTAGGAGAGTTAATAATGCAATTGCTCAATTTTCGCAGCTCGTGCTGATCATGACTTTAATGGTCTGTGAATGGGTTTTGTCAAAGCACCAAGGACGGACAAAGTTCTACTTTTTCTCGTGGGCGTGGGGCTATCAAAGATTAGGTAATAGCTTGAATTTTTTTCCCCATCGTCGAGGCCATTGAAATGGGCTTTTTGCTTCATTCCAAGCACATCTTCTTTTTCGAGCTGGGGTGATCTTTTTGCCTGTGATTTGAAGTTCAGCTGGGGATCTGTAATGCACTCGATCGAATTTTAAAGTTACATGAAGAATAATAATGTATTGCGACTCTCTCTTTCGTGTTTGTGCATATGTCCGTATCATGAAATTTCTCAAGTGAGCGCATGCAGTAGAAGCACAAAAAAGGCCGACGCACGTCGATGTCAGGATTTGGGATGACATTCAATGCCTCCTGTTCTGATGCCAAGAAGGATTTTGTGAGATTATAGTCGATTGTTCGAAAAATTTAAGTCACTATATAAATGCGTGATTATGATGTTTACATATAAAGTCGACTTGTTTTCGGCAAGTGTAGTAACACCAGCAAAGTGTGTCAATGTACATGACTCAATTGGACACAAGATTGCATGCACAACTAGACTAGATTTCCTCTCTCTTTTTTGCCCCCCGAACTGGGATTAATTAAACCTATTAGAGTCATTTCAAGATGTTAAGAGAAAAAACAAAGAGTACGTGAAAGTCCAGGCAAAAAGAGAATGAACAACAACGCACGAGCTATAATTTATTATTATTAATATTATTATTTGGTGTAAAGCTATAATTTATGTTTATTACAACCTTTTACAATAATTATTTTGCTAAGTTATTTAACATCACATTGGATCTCTAAACAAATGGAACCACACTTTCAAAAGGAATTTTTTATTTATTTCGAAATCCAATATGATATTTTCGAGTTTACTGAATATTTTCAATTTTTAATTTTTTTCCTTTATTTTTCTGTTTTTTTTTTCTTTCCTTTCGCTAGTGGCCGGCTAATCTCTAGTGATGGCCAACCACGGGCGATGCCCAGAGAAAGCTACCCTCACCTAGACCACCATGTTAGTGTCTTATGATCAAAAGTGGCTAGATCAAAGACTTTATGACCGAATTAGAATAAATACAATAAATTTATGACTTTTTTTGCATAATTTTTCTAGTGCGAAATCAATGCCTATTTTCCCATGCTTTTAAGAGTTGACAAGGAAGCTGCCGACTAGATTGGGGCCCTAGGCTAGGTTGAAGATAGCCCTTGGTGCTGCCCGTAGCTTTTTTTTTTTTTTTTATGACCCGGAAACATTGTACAACGACAACCGACAAGGTAAACCTGGGGGGATGCTAGCGGGGAATCCACCACCCCAACATCTCGCATAAGACACCAAATGCCTCCACTGGGTTTTGAACCCCTCACCTTTGGGCAAGGATTAATGGAGCTCTTATCTAGTGGAGCCACCACGGCCAATGGTTTAAGCATGTTTGCATAGGAACTTCAAGGCCTGCAACATATCACCAAAAGTGTCCAATTTCAGTTTGCCTCACATCACTATGGGCTACTGTGAGAATAACTACTTATTATGAGCAAAAAATTCTTGAAAAATTGGATCTCATAACAATTTATAATTATTTTTTATTTGATTTTTTGTGATTCAAAATAAATTGTTATTCTCACAGTAGATTAAAGATTTTCGTCCAATCATTTCTCATCTATAAATGTGTGATGGAAACCTTCGGGTTAGGAAACTCCTCTCTTGCTCAAATGGTTCCTTTGGTTTCTGATCCTGTGTTCTTTGATTAATTCTAAATGTGTCAGTCGTATATGTGGGCCTGAAGCAGCATAAGATCAATAATTCTAAGGTTGCTTAGGAAGAATGGGTATCCTAGTCTCTGGAACTTCAATCGTGACATCACAAGGTGAATTCAAAACAAACTCTGCTCTTGCTTACTTTCACTAGACTTATGGTCTCGAGAGACATGCAGAATTATCTGTTAGCTCATAGGCAATGTGTTCTTTGATATTTGGCCGTAACGTCTCCACATGTCGATTGCATCCAAGTACGTTGACCCTCCACGCTTCGCGGTCCAGCCAAGTGCTTGGCGTCCTGGTGCTATTCACCAAAGAAACGTCAAGCCTTCCGCTGTAGCGATCACAAAGACACCAGAAAGAGGCTATAAGTCCCGGTGAGGCTGGATAGCAGGATTTTGACGGCTATGTTTCTGATGGAGTTGACGTGCACTGTGCACAGTTGCTGGGTGAGCAATTAGGAGAAGGGGTGATGCGGTGGAGGAGAAGCGGCGCATGAGGATCACAGAAGTGCAGGAGGGATCGATGGCCCACACGGCTAAGATGGAGGAGGTCAAAGCCAAAGAGTTGGATGAGAGGATGCGGTGGAAGTGTGGGCAGTGGGTGGACACTGGTTTTGAAGGTTGAGCTTCCATTGAACTGAAATGGTTGTTTGCCCGGCTTGCTATATGAGAATTTCCTTGTGTTGTGCCACTGTTTGAGTGGCCATCTTCTGTAATATTAGAGAATTTGTGTGGATCATTGCTTTATTTGAATTGATGAACCCTTTTGAATATCGATGGCCATGTAGTCAGTTCTTTGAAGAATTGGGTTCACCCTTAATAGTTAATACAACAATGAGCAATGAAGTAATTGCTTGCTGTTTAGGGGAATATACCATAAAACCCATAAAGATAAGGTGTCCACTTGACAGCAGACATTAGACTTTGGTATAAATACGGCTGATGCCATAACTCAATAGTCTTAAAACATGAATAAACACCATAATATTCACATTTCAAACACAATGACAAGTGCAAACAAAGATCACATGAAAGATGTCCTTGTTCAGTAATAATAGCACAAATCATTTCCAAATCTTCATTGGACGATAGAGACGAGGCCAATAGGTGGATTCAACCATTTCAACATACAAGGGAATTTGTAGAATTATGAACAATATGACAGGGAAGGCGGCCAACAAAGTAATGGGGATGTCAATCCACTTCCATCGTTTGCTTAGGACGATTGTAAGAGCTGAGCCAAAAGCCACGAGCATAAAGACCAAAGAGAGGAAGAGAAAAGTGAGGCCTAATATCATTTTTCTTGGTAGTGAGTGGAGGAAATCTTCTGCAGCATACCGTGAAGTTAGGATAGTCAAAAACATCAAGGCGGCGGTGATAGAGGAGAAGAGAGCCAAAGCGTCCGCAACCTCGAATACCATAAATGAGCCCTCCTTTAGAAAGATCGGGGTCCCTGTATCTGTATTGTCGTTGCCTCCCTCCTTTAGAAAGATCGGGGTCCCTGTATCTGTATTGTCGTTGCCTCCCTCCTTTAGAAAGATCGGGGTCCCTGTATCTGTATTGTCGTTGCCTCCAGGTACAGTAAAAGCCGCAGCAAAAGCTACTGTAATGATGAGAGTGGCTACAAGGCTACAAGATGATGATGTATCCTTCATCCATTGTCCTGCCTCTTTGAGCAAATCTTTGCGTTGTTCTACAAAAATTTTCCAATGTGTTTTTCCTCTCCTTTCCTTTGTTAGTTCCAATTCCAGACTTTTAGGGTCGCTCTTCTCTTTCTTCATCTTCATCTATAAAAGCAAATGTAAATTAAAGAGCACATAAGGGTAGAAAAGTAAATAAGGCGAACCTACCTTAAATTTCAGACTCTTAATTGAAGGAGAGCACCTATCTTCCAGTACCTTCAGAAAATAAAGGACGTCTTTTAATGTGAATGCTAATTGATTTAAAGAGCGGCAAGCAAATTTGGTGAACTAACCTTAAACCATTGAAGTTCCCTTTGCATAAGAAAAGCTGATCCAGAAACGTCTGCGGGTACATATTCTGGTGACCATTCTACTAGTGCTGCCATTAGGTCGCAGTCCCTCTGAAAGTTATACGTTAAATTTGGAATTGTGTTGTATCCATTTATTAGTCTAAACAACTCAACATGACGTGCCCTCACAACTTCTTCTATAAGATTTTTTGTCAATTCTTTATCCCACATCAATTCTGGATAATGCATAAGGCATAACTTGACAATTTCAGAGATTCCTCTAGATGCAGCTTCAAGGAAAATGTCTCTAGTCAATTTGAGCATTTCACGAGTTCCCATACTAGCCTTCTTCTTTTTAAAAACTAATTTTGCTAACTCAAGCCAGCATTCATGCCTCAACTTCAATTCTCCAATCCTTCGATAAAAGGTGCTGCACATAATATCAGATAAGCAATTTTGCCTGTGATAAAGAATAAAAAGGTTATAGAAGCTTTTGCATTTGTGCCGTGATCTTATGTACATACTAGTTGAGAAGAGAATGATAAATGTAAAGTGTTAATCGAGGAAGCATACTTCACACGGCTTGAATATCAAAATGCATGCATTTGAGAACAGATGGATCTATAAACAAACGCATAAAATGTCATGAGAAAAAAAAAAGGAGTTTCTAAAAATGGGTCGATTCAACAACGGATCGACGATAGAACAGAGATTTCTACCATTGATGAAATAAGGTCCTTTTTAGATATCACAACATATATATATATATATATATATATATATATATATATATATATATATATGGTCTGAACACACTATGCCAAATCACGTACCCAGTTTTGCGACAAATATATATATGGTCTGAACACACTATGCCAAATCACATACCCAGTTTTGCGACAAGATTCCAAAGTGAAATCTTCAATTGATGAATTGCTGTTGCTACCATCATTAAGAGGAGAGAAAAACCATGTTAGAAATTAGGAATTAATGGTGAACAAAAGATAAATATCACATTCATGAAATGAAAATTGCACATGTAATTAAATTTCATAATGCTCAAATATGTTAAAAAACAACTTGGATCAATCAACCTCCATCACGTTATATCTAAATTTACAATTCTCAATAATTATACTGGGCAATTTGAGATTGAGTAAGACTTTTGAAACTATACAAATGTAAAATTAGCTATTAATTAGCCACACATTATGGTTTAGTTATTAACTGTGTACATAGATGTAGTCCCCATCCTATTAATTTTTTTGTGAATGAGATCTCTGAATAATATGCTTTGTGTTGTGTTATTCCATCCATCAGGCAGATTAACAGAAATACCTCGAGTCATCTTCATGTCTTTGGCGTTCTTAGATGATGCATCAACCAAGCGAGGGATACCTAAAAAGGGAATAGATAGAATGACTACTATGTCGATAGATTTGCTCTAATTGTACATACCTAACAAAAGAAGCGCAATAAGTACCTACATTGGTAAATATATTTTTCCCAAAAATTGAGTTTAGCTCCACTTCGGTAGTAAGGATCCATCAGCGCAAACTTTATTAACCTGTTGGTATCTATGGATGTTGCTAAGCTGGGGTTTTTGCGAGCTAAATCCAATAGTATGTCTTTTGCGACACAAGAACAAAAAAGTTAATTCAAGGAAACAATTAAGGGGATCTAATAATATGAGTGAGAGTGAAATTTTACCCAAATGGCCGGCCTTAATGAGGTTCAAGACTGTTTTAATATTTGGGCAGGAATTTGTTTGCCCGGCCAGGTACTGGATAACCTCCTTTTGCCTAGGAGCACTTGTAGTAGCAATCGACAGGGCACGGTTAAAAGCATTTCGTTCATCAATTTCTTTAAGTTTATCTACTAATTCCCGGACCCTCGTTATTCTTCCTTTCCGAGCAGCATGGTAGAGGGCACCAGGTAAAAAGGGAGCTTTATACTCTGAATGGATGTGCTTGACCAGGTTCTCGACCAATTGATCTTGTTCGGCCACAACCGCAATATCGAGCACAGTAAAACTACCTTTTCCAGTCATAAGTTTGGCCGTCATTGCTTCGGGACGATCATTGAGGATTGTCTTGACAGCTTTCCAATCACCTCTTACTGCGGCCTTAAACAATCGTCGATACTTTTCTATGACCACCGGTGTTGTCTTGGCTGCAAATATGGAACACTAGAAGTCCTCAGTCTTTCGCATTCCTCGTTTTTAAGGCCAAGTGTAACTATTGCAGCTACTCCAAATTCCGATGAAATGCCGATGCAAATCAAGGGGTGGTCGTTATTCAACGTACGTGTTTTCATGAGCGCCTTCATTTACTCTTTGGAAGTCAAAAAAATTTTGGCGGGCTTTCTCAATTAGTATTCAAGATATTATTATGATTTTAAAAATTATAAAAAGATTATGTTCGAATTGTTATGTCAACATTTGTATGCTGTGAAGTTTAAAATGCTTTGAATTAAAAAAGTCAAATGCAAGAAACACAAGATTTATGAGAAAGGAAAAATTAAACGTTGAAAGTGACAGACCTCTAGTCGTTTTGCAACTATCGTGGGAAGCTTTATTAGTTGTCATGTCTTTCGAACTCGAGTCTACGTGAATCTCTTTGTTACCAAAAAGAGAAATGAACATAAATAACCTTGGAAAAATTAATTACACAACGAATGTTAAAGATCATCTATTCAAGATTACTATCAAGCTCATTCATTCCATGGATTTTTTTTTTTTGTATTAAATTTAGATAGTAAACTTTTAAACAAAAAAATTAAATGTCACACTAAACAGATATCCTGAGTTTTTATTAGATAGGTATTGTACAATTAATTAGTTCTCTCGTTGCCATTGGTCTTATCCGCATTATCATTCATAATTAATGATCACAATATTTTACTCTTTCTTAATAAAAGAACTTTGGGCTTTCTTACTTATAATTCAAGATATTATTCAAACTGAAAATTATGATGAGATTATATTTGAATTCATTTGTCAACACTTGCATGTCGTGAAATTTAAAATGTTTCGGAGCAAAATAAGTCAAAATGCATCCAACACAAGATTTTATGAAAGATGAGGACTAAAAGTGCAAAATGACACACCTCTAGTTGGTCTGAGAGCGCCTTGGGAAGCTTTATTAGTTGTCCTGCTTTCTGAATCCAAAAAGAGAGTATAAAGATATCGCAAGTATTACAACTTGCATAGGGTACTCAATTGAACGCTTTGACTATTTTTTTTTTAATCATTTGAGTGCCATGTCAATGAAAAATCATTTACTCAAGTGCCTACTCTGGCGACTAATTGATTTATTTATTTTGGTCAAATAAGAATTGTGCAACAAATATCAGCTTATTATAAAGGACTTGCATAAATCCTATTTAATCAACAGAAAAAGGAATGGCTCACTTGGCAATGGCGCACTTTGCACTGCTTCAGCAAGAGAAGTTGGTATTTCCGAAGGATTAATTTCTTTGTCGGAGTCCACGTCCACACAAACATCTTGGATAATGGAGGGAGGAAAACCAGAGTTAGCGCAAAATGTTGCGAGTAATAAAAATTCGTCAACCTTAATTTTAGTTCTAATTATACTTTAATTTTTTTATCACATAAAAAATCTCAATTAAACTTTTTTTTTCTCACAAAAAACACAAAATTTTGCCTGAGTCGCAAATTTACTCCGTTAACCATCTATCCAAAACTTATCTTGACAATCAAAAGATTGAAAACTCAAACACGAACTGCTTGAGCATCCCAAGCCGAGTATCTCAAGCGTAAACCCTATCATAAAAGACCATCGAGCATGAGACTGAGTGCAAAAACGAATTTTTGGAAGCGAGACAGAAAGAAGACTATTTTAAAACTAAGAGCAACTAACGAAGTCAATTCTGATTGCTCTATCTTTTACACAAATTTCAGATCTCATGGGACGTGGTTTATGTTAACATGGAAATTCATCTCCAAAAGACATCTTTTTGGATATCATATTTGGAACAAAAAAAGAAGTAGCGTAATGACGTGGAAAAGCTACATCACTAAAGGCAATTTTAGACAGAGGGTTAATAGAGGCGCAGATATAATAAGACTCAAGTATAAATTGGTGGTTTTTTTATGAGACAAAAAAAAAGTTCATAGTACAATTGGGACTGTATCTAAAATTAGGACTTTTTATGAGGAAAAAAAAGAGTTTAGGTTAGAATCGAGCTTGGATTAAAAGTTGAGGTTTTTTAATGAGACTAAAAGGAGTTTAGAATAGAATTAAGTTTGGAGTTAAAATTGGGATTTTTTTTAAGGGTATGTGGCTATAGTTCATGTGATCATTGATCAATTCAAATTTGAGATAATGCGTCTATGTGGCATCGGCATCATCTTAAAAGGGTTTTTTTTTAGTTTTGTCAAATTTGAGATAGTGTCTGTGTAGCCGCTAGTGGGTTCCTTCGTGCTCTCATCGCACGATGAAGTGACTCTCTTCTCCCTTGGACGCCACACGAAGACAAACTTTGGACGCCGCACAGTGAAGCGTTTCGTATGGGTCGCTTGGGAAGCTCAGAACCCGGTGATGTGCGCAAAAAGCTTTATATTTAAGCGAGTTATTCATCAATACTTGGAGTTCGGGTATAAATTAGACGTAGGAAACAGTTGAGTGTATAAACCACTATAACTTGGAATCTCTTATTATAATGGATTATTACTACCGGCTCTTCTCTTGTTGTGAATATAAATACCATCACTCGAGTATCTAAGTAATCGTTTCTCATTTATTTCTCAGGTGCTTTTATGTTGACATAAATTGCAACATTGTTACAACACTTTTTTCAACAAATTTTATAATTGATAAGGTATTTCCAGCATATGTATTTCCAAGATAATTTCTTTGGAGGGGAATAAATCATGTGCCATGTAAATCTATAAGTTTTTGTCCCATTACCATTGATCTTATCCTTGATATCGTTAAGTAAACTTGAAGTATTTGGGATTGAAAAAGTTAAAATGCCTAAAACACAAGATTTATGAAAAACAAGTTTAATATTTCAAAGTGAAAAACCTCTGGTTGTTTTGCAACTATCTTGGCAAGCTTGATCAGTTGCCATGCCCTTTGAACTCAAGTCTATGTGAACCTATATGTTACCAAAAGAGAAATTTACATAAATAAATTTAGAAAAGTTAATTATATTTTGTTCGGTCTCGTAGGTTGGGAAATCTCACTTTTAGCCCCTATACTTTGGTTATAAGTCTAGTCATCATACTGTTCTATGGTGACAATTTAAATCACTTCATTAAAATTACCGGGACAAAGAATTTTGCGTCCCCCAATAATTTGGATGTAAGCTCTTTTTCGAAAAGAAAAAATTTTCCGATGATTTAGTTGGACTTTCCAAATTATAGAGGAGTCATTTTCCATTGGTCACACCAGAAAATTCTAAGCAATGTCTTTTTAGGATACGTACTTGACTCCATCGCATGATTTTAGGTACACTGGACTCAGGTTAAGAGCACAACTATGATTGTATGAGTTCCAGCTTAGTTGAATCAACATTTTTGCCTCTTGAGTCGGCTCATGTATTATTACACCATTTTTCTAAAAACAAAATCCACCAAGATATTTAGTGTACATACGGTGTACAAAAATGTTTTAGTGACAATCGCTTCTTATTTCAACTTCCATTTTCTTGAAAAGACGTTTGGAGGATGAAAAGTGAGAGCTTTTAACAGGAATAAAAGTTATAGAAACATGTTGGGTGTAGATGTTTAACCTCGTAAATATATTGTCAATCTTGGTCGTTTTGAGTTTTAAAGTTCAGATGTTGAAAACACGACAACCAAAATTTCTACCGAACGTATTTTCATTGAAAGCTTGTGGAAAGCAAAATAGGAAATTGGAAAGTTTTCTCAGACCAAACACGCCCTCAAGTTCGGCACAAATTATTCTCCTTTCACACTCTTTCCTTTTTTACGAGGGTTTTCTTTATAAAGTGTCCAGATTCTTGTTAATTAATAAATAAATAGAAATTGCCATTTTATATTACTTAGAAATTAACCCCCAAAAAGCGACACTTTTCCAATATTTCCATCACCCTTTGGGATGAAATCGGAACAAAGAAAGGAAAGAACAAAACGTACCTGGCGCTAGTTCTTGATCCATGGAGGTTTCCAAGGCGTGCCGCGAGCAGGTAAAACTCTAAAGCGGAGAAGTAATTTCAAGGGACTGAAGTCGGAGTTGCTTTCTGCTCCCATTGGTCTTCTTGTCTTATAATCGACCTGGGGATGGAGCCAGAGTTACAGCTGTAAAGACGATGTACCCTTCTCTTTTCCCGAATGACGTCCGCATTTCCAAATTTTATGGAAATTCCTATTTATTTTTTCTTTTCTTCCACCCTTCCCTTTTTGCAAAAAACATATTTCCATATATTTTTGTTCAGCGTGCCGGCGGTGCAAAAATAATGACAAATATTACGATTTTTATGTTTAGCATGTAGATTTAAGGTTTGTGTTCCTATTCTGAGACGGCTTGTATAAAAAAAGACTTTTACATCAACAATGTACATAATATAAATCATATTTCAATGAACTTTTATCATGTACAATGGCAATGTGAAATTTTCTTGACACAAATAGATTTTACATAATCGAAACAATCAATTTTTATTTTTAACACCTAACTTATACAATAAATGGATTTGTATTTCCTTTCTCCGATTGTGTACCGAAAAAATATATATACTTTTACAATGACGATATATGTGATTCCATAATATATACACACTTTTACAATGACGATATATGTGATAAAAATATCCATAATTTTTGTATTCGTAGTCATTATCCGTACTTTATGAACAACATGAGGAAAATCATTCTCTTAACTACTTTTCTTTCTTAACTTTTATTTATATTGCCAACTCAAAAAATCATTTTAACATAATTTGAGCCCGAATTGCGCTAATGTGTTATTCTCACAAAAGAAATACATTAACATTTTTAATTTTACCTCATAAGGTAAGAATATATTCATCCTCGATTAATGAAATCATAATATACTTTTAGTTAATGTAAGTATTCTCCAAATCTTAATTTCAGAATTTTTGTTCTAAGAATAGAATAATTGGAATGGCTAAATAACTCTATTCACATTAGAACTAAGTTAACTGAATATGGAATTTATGCTTATTTTTAAAAAGTACGGAAAATGGGGAGGACAAAATTTTTTGATGAAAAGTTAATCAATGAAATTAGCTCATATTTACGTTTTTTTTCTATGTACACGGGCAAGTCTGAAAATTTGCAATTCTTTATAAAATTATTGAGGACCCTTCTTGAATTGTACACGTGTCACGGGAGAAGAAAGAGAGAAAAGAGATTTGGAAAGTTATCGGAGAGTGCGTACAAGAATCGACTCTTTTATAGCCAACCCTTATTTTATACAACGCATGCTAGGGGCATTATAGATTTTGTCATGACCTAATAATGTAGAGCACCTTTAGGATGCTTTGCAGACTGGTTTGATGTAATGCCAAACAGTGTACGAACAGTATCAAACAGTTTTGCTATTTGAGGAAATTTTCTTCCCCTTCCCGTGGCTTGTCAGACTTTTTCTTAATGTAGAGCACCTTTAGGATACGTTGCAGACTGGTTTGATGTAATGCCGGACAGTAGTATTTTTTTTTTTTGGTCAGAAAAGAACCGGCACGCTAATGCATCGGAAATAACAGATCTAAAAACATTAAAAGAGGCGAAATTTTCTTCCCCTTCCCATGGCTTATCAGACTTTTTCTTAGGTTGCTTTAATGCTTTTGACTCCTCTGCTCTTCTTCACTTTCTTCTTCACGTGAAGATACTTCAGATTCCTTCACACGTCATATTTGCTCTCGCGACTCGACCTCAACCTCGGCCGAAAAAGATCCAATTTAGGATACTTTACTATGAAAAACTCCCTCACCGTATATATTTCAAAAGATATCATCACTTCATCCTTGAGATTAATCATGTGAATTTATTCGATCACGATCATGAATTCTCTTAAACTCGTACTTCGTGTAACAGCGAGAATTGTCGTAATTCGCATTTATATGTGTGATATATCTTGAAAGGAAGTCAAATGTGAATAACAAAGCCATTAATATTAACTATAAAACCCTTATACACATATATACAATGTATTTAAATGATAGCCGGCATCACTGAAATTTCATGTGAAATGAAAGTATGAAAAATGGTATATAAAATCGTTATAATCAATGCTATGATGACATTTAAAAATGAAATTGATAAGGGGACTAAAATTACTGCCATAACAAAATATAGGTATCAAACTCGAAAATTCCCAAAAGTACGAGGATTGTAAGTGTAATTGTGTTTAGAAGCTCGTAGGCATAAGTACCACGTGTCGATAATTGGTGTTCATCAAGCATATTTCTTCCACTTTTGAATAAAAAATTGTTGCCATAAGGAGACTAACTTGCGGAATAAATTGTGATGAAATATTTTTACATGACCAAAACCAAATGTTGGGTAATAATGAGGATGATTTTTGTGGCTTCCGCTATTTAATTTATGGCAATGCGTCACAAGTAGAAATCCAATGTCATATATCCAAAAGAAGTTCTTTAGAACCATTAAATGGACAAGGTGATTCGATCTTGCCGAATTTATTGGAGGAAAATTGACGACTTCAACCATTACATTGACCTAATCTCCCACATTAAATATAAGAGACGAGGGCCAATAGCTATCACCGTTAGATCAAGCGGATCTATACGATTGGATTGATTAGACTAGGATCGACATTCTGTACCATTAGATCATGAGAAATCAACGGCTGCGATTAGAGCGATTTTTCTTTTATAAATGAGCAAAACCTTATTTTAGTCTGGTATGACTATCTCCGTACATCCCCTCCTCTCTCTCTCTCTCCAGTTTCCACCCTTACCGCTGCCCTGCTCTCCTAGCGACTATTCGTGTCCCCTCTCCCGGCCAAAAAGGAACTGGCCTTTTTGGAGTCGGATTGCCAGTTGTGGATGTAATCATTGGCTTGACCTAAATCGAGCCCTCCAGTTGGGTTTAATTTGTTGCTCGGGCTTACCTCTTAAAAAACCAATACGTGGAATTTTTGAGAAGGGAAAACCAAGTTCAAGCCTCTTGAGTGAGGCTAACCTTGAAAATGAAATGCTCTTCCCTAAATCTACCCGAATGTGCCTTTATGCCAAATTGGACCAGTTGAGCATAAAGGGGCTTGCAGACTACTAGCTGAAACAAATGGGACATACATTCTAATGTGTACATTACCATTCAAAAGTTCGTAAGAAATGCATTGCATGAATAAATATATTCAAATACCTTGGTACCCCATCTAAACACAAATTCCCCAATTTCCATAATCGTTACAGGTTGCGACAATATACATTCCAATCATTATCACAACACTAATTATCAAAAACTCAAACTTATTATTTTTTTAAATGCATTTTGCCAAATCCAATTTTGAATTTCAAATTTAGAATCATCAACTCTATAATGGCCTTTGCTCAAAAAAAAAAACTCTATAATGGCCATTCACTCTATTCCCCAGTTTCTACCTGTGAAAACCCATGAGATGAAATCGTTGATATATTCCACATGATTCAATGAACTCGGGTCCACAAGGAAGAATTCCCCCTCCCCCCATTTTCACCCAAAGCCGAGATGGTCTTTCGGAAACCATCATGCTTTCTCAATTCGCCCCAATCAGAGACGATCAAATTTCAACGTGCTTTTCCCCCTTTTTCTTGCACCCACCGAACCGTCCCATGTCGATTGCCGCCGTCGGTTTCGCCAAGGCTCGAGACGAAGAGATCATCGGACGGCGGTGGGGGAGGGGGGAAGCGTACGGAGGAGGAATCCGGTGCGGACAAGACGCGTCCCCCCGCACTGCCCCGACATTCATGACTCTCCTTCTCTCTCTCTCTTCTGCAGTCTGTCTTTCTCTCCACTGTTCTTCTTCATCTCGATCTCGTCCTCTCTCTCCTTCGACCGGACATGAGGGCAGAACCCTCGGCTCTCTCTCTCTCTCTTCCCCGCCTTTGACCATTCAAAGCTGATCCGTATAGGAAGAAAAGAAACAAAAAATATCGACTCATCACGCATATTAGATCTGCTTTGGATGGTGGACGGGGACTAGGAAGGTCGAATTCCATGTATCCGGCGGAAAGTAACTGCTGTGTTGGCGATCAAAGAAGGATCAATGAAATTGGCTCATATTTTTAAAAGGTACGGAAAATGGGGAGGACAAAATTTTGAATGGAAAATTAATCAATGAAATTAGCTCATATTTACGTTTTTTTCCATGTACCGTGGGAGGGGACACGGGCAAGTCTGAAAATTTGTAATTCTTTATAAAATTATTGAGGACCCTTCTCGAATGGTACACATGTCACGGGAGAAGAAAGAGAGGAGATTTGGAAAGTTATCCGAGTGTGCGTACAGGAATCGACTCTTTTAGCCAACTCTTTTTTGGATTTCCGACGACGGAAGTTTGTTTTATACAACGCATGCTGGGGGGCATTATAGACTTTGTCATGACCTAAGGATGTAGGGTACCTTTTTAGGATGCTTTACAGATTTGATGTAATGCCTGGGGGCATTATAGACTTTGCACTATGCTTTGCAGACTGGTTTGATGTAACGCCTGGCGGTAGACTTTGATGTGATGCCAAACAGTATATAAACAGTATTAAACAGTGCTTTTGCTCCCTACTTTGAGCAAATTTTCTTCCCCCCCCGGTCCCCGGTGGCTTTTGTCAGACTTTTTCTTAGGTTGCTTTGGGACTCCTGTGCTCTACTTCACTTTCTGCTTGACGTGAAGATACTTCATATTTCTTCACACATCATATTTGCTGTCGCGACTCGACCTCGGCCCTCGGCCGAAAAAGATCCAATTTATGGATACTTGATTATAAAAATTCGTTATGATCACTTCATCCTTCGAGGTTGGTCATGTGAATTTATTCAATCACAATTATAAACTCTTCTAAGCTCGTACTTTGTATAACAGCAAAATTTATCGTGATTCGCACTTATATGCGTTATATATCTTAAAAAGGAGGTCAAATGTGAATAACAAAGCCATTAATATTAACTATAAAACCCTTATACGCATATATACAATGTATTTCATATGAAACAAAAATATGAAAAATTGTACCGAAAATTGTTATAATCTAGCCTTTTACGAATTATGCCCTTTGGTTTGAGACTTCAAAGAATTGGGAGCTGTTTACTGTTCAGAATCTGAGTGGAAATAGTAGTGTATAGTTTTTATGGAGAAACGGGTAAAAAGTTGGAAATGCTGTTCACTGTCCAGACAAGGACTATGAAATTTCTTGTCAATAATATATGTTAGGATTTGTGAGAATATCAATACTGTTCTGGTGGATTTTTGTTGTTCTTTTTATATTATTGTTTATGTAGAGTGGTGCGAGAGTTGCCCTTGTCTTGGGAGACTTTAGTCTAACTCTCGCTTATATGACCTTCGATTAGCTTGGCATTGCTAGAAAAGTAACCATCAGTAGAAGCTCAACTATCATTGTTATTGATCCCTGGTGGAGTTGCTGTAATTAAGGTTTGCGAAATTCCAAAATCTTTTGTTTTCAGCACTTTGTTTGAAGAAACTAAAGATGTACAAAGCCCGTGAAATTTGAGATCCCCTAATTTCCTCAGAGATAAGATAATTGCATTTGTTCATTGAAATCAAGATTCTGTAGTGCTTGTGAGTCCATCAGAAAGTTTTACAAAAGCGACTGGATAAGTATCTTATATATCCGTATTCCATAGCAAGCAATGTGCATTCAATTAAGGTGGGATGTGGTGGAACTTCAAGACCGGAAACTTAGAATAGAGGATCCAAAGTAGGCCACATATGCTGATATGAATGAAGGGAATGGAGCCTGGCGGCGTTGCAGCTTTATGTACATCTTTCCAAGTGTGTCCCTGTGTTGAGGAGCAACAGGGAAAAAAAAAGAGGAGCAGGTTGGTTCTGATGTCATAGCAAAAGTATGATATCTCCAATAAGCATCCCCAGGAAGTCGTCAGTATAGGTGTGCACAGTGATCTTTGTGCCTTTTTTGGAGGATGCGTCGTGTCCTGAGCTCGACCTCAGGCCTCGGTGGACTTGGGCTCAAGCCATGTAAGCTTGAGGAAATTATATTTTAACAACCTCTCGTGGGGTCTTGAGGAAACCATGTTCTAGGTTTTTTTTTGATTGATAACCTGCCTGATGTCTTTGATAATCTCTTGGCCATTCTAAGCGGAATGCATCAAGTAGAGGATCGTTTCTAGCATCTTGCTGTTGTTTTGGAGGTTTCTTTGTTCTTATAGGTGGTCAATTATAGATTGCAATTGCAGGCACTCCTTGCTCCTGCGAAAGCCATTACAACTAATGCAAGGAGCAGATGGTGATATCGTAGTAGAGTCAACCTGAACATGTGGTTGGGAAATCAGTTACAATGCAATGATGGGAAAATGTGAAGATCTTCTCATTGCTGGAGTGATAGATCCATGCGAGGTTTCAAGGTGCGTGCGACAAAACAGAGTCTCCATTGCGGGGACGGTCCTGACTACCCAAGCGATATTGGTGGAGAAAACTAAAATGCCCAAGCCACACATTCCACTTGTGCCCGGGATAACACCTTAAAGTAAAACGAATGAGCAGATGCAACATTGCTCAGGATAGATAACGAGTCAGAGCTCTCCTTGATGTGCTTCATGGATGCGTGCTTTCCCAAATGAAGATGGGCGTGACATGTTTCGGAGAACTGGAGAGGTGTAATCTCACTTGTCTGGCTGGTCTTCAAGATTGATTGCTGTCATAATTGAAGAAACGGTTTGATATCGAAAGTCAGATAGTTTCTCTGAATTGCTTAATGGCAATCACATTTCTGCAATCTGAGGAACATGTGAAACTGCATCTAACCAACATTCATTGTGGGAATTCAGGTCGACAATGATGAAAAAAATGATGCTGCTCATGGAAATGGTGATCTCTCTATTAGACCGTATTTATGCACTGGCAATGACATCTACCTTGTTTGGGAACCATGCACAATGTAAGTTAAACAAATCAGCTGCAACTGTCTGGTTTGGTGCTTGTGCAGCCTATTGGGCTCGTTACCCTTTGCCCAAAATATCCGAGATTCTGCTTGGACAGTACTGATTCTTTGCACATGCACTTTGCATTCCTGTCCTCTTTGTAGATAAGATATTTTTCACATTTGAGATCTGGAGAAAATAACATGGGGAGTTGCAGTTCATTTGGCGTAACAGGCGTTAAAGAGTTGTAGATTTTTTGAAATAGAGTGATGAAATTCCTGATATTGAACTTTTCTGCTACGTCTTGTCTTGTTTAAGGTGTGCGATGGCACTTGTGCATCAGAGAATCAGGCGTGTGTTTTACGCTTTTCCAAATCTGAGTGCCAGAGCGTTGGGCAGTGTTCACCGGCTACAGGGGGAAAAAAGCTTGAATCATCACTATGCGGTGTTCAGGGTTGTGGTGCCACAGGATATCCTGGACAAATCCAAAACATCGATATCTGGGAGCCGAGAATGAGAATGTCGAGTTGAGGATGCCTCGAATTTTGCAGGAAGAAGATAGTAGGAAGATTGTATTACATTATTTATCTTCTTGGTCATCAGATTTTGGACTTCTTTTTCCCTTTCTAATCTTGTTTGAGTTATGTATTGCATTTAGATGCCCATATTTAAGTAGTAGATATTCCACAGTTATTATAAAGTTGGCCCTCGTGCTTTATTCTTATCAGCGAGAGAATAAAATATGCAGAGCAAGGAACCAGATAGATGGTATAGTAATTTGGAAGAAGCATCTAAAAGACTCGCTAAATGGCTTCGAAGACTAGGAGCAGCGACTTGCGAGTGAAGCATGTTGCTGAGCTCCATTATCATGTATGTTATGGCCTCCTTGACCCTTTCTTGAGATGTCTTGTTGAGTTGAATTGCCCACTAGCTTGAAATTGGCTTTAGGCTTGGGCAACTTCTTTGAAAGAGCCGGTCTGTAAATTATTCGAAGAGTTCGTGATCCCTGTCCTTCCATTGCCTTCTAATGATGCATCTCTCCTCTTCTAAGATCTTTTGAATTATTTGTGTAACTCAAAAGTTTTTATAGCAAGGTAATTTTTGCTGATTATAGCTCGGGTAGGTCATCGTAAGTTATCACAATACAACAGTAGATGAATTTTACTTATATTTGAAGCTACGACAATGGAATCTACAACTTATGGTGCAAAAGCCTTTACAGCCGAGCCAAGAAGAGGACACACGATAGACACTACTTAAACGAAACAAAGATTAAATTTGCTTGAACTTTTTCCAGACCGTGGAACATCTTCTTATTCTTCAAATCTTTACACTCATTTTGCAACCTGCATCGAGAGAGAGACTTGGCAAATTCTATACACGAAAGGGGTCCTTCGAATTTCTCGGCAAAATTCACTTCGATGTCGAATCCTAGATTCGGCTCATATCGAGATGTCAAACATGTTCTTCACCAAGTTGTCCGTCATCTGATTCACGACTTCCATGGCGCATTGTATGTCCAAACTCCAATTCTCGAACTTACCATACAATGCGGATGGGGATGGGTCCTTGGTAATTTTCGGCTCATATCAAGAATTCAAGTTAAGTATCAATGATTTTGATGAAGACGAGGACTTAAAACTGATGGTTCAAAAATAGGGATTTTTTATTATAAATTTTAAATTTAGATATGTGTGATTATGTCTACATCCTTCAATCCTTTATATTGGTCAATAAAGAAATGAAAGTGACCAATAATTCAAACAATGGAAAAAAAAAAAAAAAAAAAACTCTACTTAGGTAGCCTCCACTACTAATTACAACATTCGTTTTTTTTTTTTTCAATATGTCAATTCCGAAATTTATAGATGTAAGTCCACCTTTTCCGCTTTACAATAATAATAATTGACACCATATAATTATGCGAAACTTCTAAAACATTCTGGTGATTACAACACTGTTTCACTAATTTAATCTTTAAACCATGTGTAACAAGTTTTTGTCATGGTCAGCACGATCAACAACGCTTTTACAATCATTGTTCTATTTGGGTATATGTCACCATGCACTTCACAGCTAGGATTGTCCTTGCTCCCCACTAAAATGACTTGATGATCAATATATATATATATATATATATATATATATATACACACACACATACATATACATATATTATCAAATAGTCAATATTTACTATGATATGAACACCTACAATTTTTACCGTGTCAAAAAAATCATAAATTATGCCCTCAACTATGCTAATATCCCAATTTTTGTTTAGAGAAATTGCTCAACTTGTAATATACATATTGTACGAATGTTCATTCAATCCTAAATTTTTGTGTGAAATTTTAATTTAGTCCCCATCGCTGACATGCGGTCCAATTGTTGGTGTTAATCCTATGTAACACATTGCCATGTTCACGATTTTTGACGAAAATTGACCAATAAGAATTGGTTAGAATTTCACGTAAAGGTTTATAATCAAATTGATAAAATTGAAAAGTTCAAGATCGAACTAACATTCATATAAAATATGATTTGGGACGATTTCCCCCATTTTAACCTTAAACTTATACCAATATAACAAAAATCAAGGATTTTTTTTTACGCTATGTAAATTTGAGATTTTTTGTCACATATAAATTTGGGTATTGATGTTATAATGTCTATAATTTAGGATTGCTTTCCGGTACATTTTGAAATATAAGGGAAGCATAAAAGCCATTTTTTTTTTTAACATAAAAGCCATTTGAATTGGAGCTACAGCGGGCGAAAGTGAAGACAGCGTATTAGCAGGCGAGAGGAGTGTAGGGACGGACCGATGATCGTTAGAAGTGGACCGTGTCGGGGTACCACCGATGACGCTCTCTTTTATTTTTCCAAAAATAAATAATTGATTTTTGTATGTATATATATATATATATATATAGCGATCTTATCCTATCCACACCGAACTCCTGAACTCCATGGTCCTTTTCAAAGGCACGTGCGGCACGTTGCCTTCGGTTACTTCAGCCGGTATTATTTAATCTAATTTAATATATTATTTTTCTGGGCCCTCACATCGTAATTTAATTTAATATATTAGTTCGTCAATAAAAAGTTTCTATTTCAAAGTACACCGAAATTGACAACGGTTGTGGGTAGATGCTTAAACGCGTACGAAAACTTTTCCATTAGTTGGCATTAGTTTAGTTTTTAGTTTTTGGATTACCACGAAGAATTCTCAATTGATGCGCAACAAAAATTTACACACAATTCATTTTTTATTATAAAAAATTTTAAATCAATATACTCATGATAAATTTACCTTCTGTTCGTTTCTGTTTCGTTGAAAAGTTATTGACAAAAAAACCTTTCGAAATGTAAATCGATATAAAAACTGATAAAGGATGCGCCAAGAAAATTAAAGGTATGAAGACTTGAGGCGATGGTGGCTGACCATGTAAAAAAAGTATTGAAATGTAAAGATAACACGAAGATAAAATTAAATAATTTATATTCATTGCTTGATTGACGGTGCCTTTATTCTAACTAGAATCCTAATACTTATAGTTATTTCCGGCGGTTATAAAAGAAAGCAATATGGCTCCTAAAATTCAGCAGTATGTATTTATATACGGTTACTAGACAAGCTCGCTACTCGACAATCAATAGCACTTCTCCACTTTTCACGTCTAGCAATGGCCAATACTTTTGTAACTTGGGGCTCGACTTCCTAGTGTTTAAAACGGCCCATTTTTCCCGGCTTTTATGGTCGTAAGCTTCCGAGATCTTCGGCTCCACTACGTCATGATCGTGTCGGTTCCATTTCTCGATAGCCATACAGGCCTGCCCAAGCGAACTGTGTCTGAAACTATTGGTCCCATTACTTGGACAATTACCTGGTTCCTAGCTCGTAGTGATTTGTCTCGGTCGTGGCCTTCTTGTTGATAAAACCAAGCTTTGTTCATCGACACTCGTATTTAAAGAATTAATAATTTCCTTTCGTTTTTACCGTTTGCAAATCTTTTTTAGTCGTTGATCGTCTATATTTGCCTACTCGCCCCAACAAAATTTTACTTTTATCACGTCTTGCTCGCCCTCTCCAAGTCCCAATCTTCAGTCGGGAATTTAGGCACTTTTTTGTGTCAACAGCTTCCCTCTGATATCCCCATTAAAATGCAAGCGTGGAAACACATGTGGCAAACGACTCGGATGATCGGACTTGCAATATGGATCTAACGCGTGAACTTAGAATGATTGGGTTTCCTGAACAACGTCGTCCTCGGGAGCTAGATCTAAACAAAATGAACTGGATTGGCAAACCTACTAATTTTACCTAAAAACTTCCTCACATTTTAAAAATATGCTGAATTCTCTAATTTTATCCTAAAAATTCAGTAGATTTGTCACATTAGCGTACCAACTCAAGATTTTTCGTAATACGAAAATTAGGTCGTAGTAAATATGACATTGATATATCGATTTAGAATTTTTTACAATAACAATCCTTAATTTTTTCCCCGTAACTTTTTTTGCATGCCTATAAATTGGAATTGTCTAGTGGACACAATGACACAGAGAATTAAATATAGGAGGGATATGGTAGGGCTAGAGCACACATGATCTCTCCACGGTCACATGTGGATTATTGTATACTTAAAGTTGTACAGCTAGATGTCTAGTATTTACCGCGGGGGACCAACTATTTATTAGACTCGGTCCAATCCGTACATATATAGGAATATATTCACACTAAATAATTATAATAATAATAATAATCATAATGTGACATGATATCTTGAACCAAATTCATCTTGAACTAAATTCCACTTATCAAACTCGTTCCAATCCGCCTCTCCAATCTATCTTATACAAAAGACCATTCTACATTATTGTAGGAGTTACTTCATGTAACCTAATTTGAATTCGAAGTGGCTATCTCAATTAGGGGTAATAACTCGTTTTAGTTAGTAATAGACTTTGAATATAATTTAGAGTGCATTTAGTAACATTTTTGTTTCTCTATTTTTTGTTTCTTTATTTCTTTATTCTCGAGAATAGAAATCTGTTTGTGTATTTATTCTCTGGAGTAGATTTGGAGCAAATACAAAAATAAAAATAAAAATTGTCTCTTTGTTCTTAAGAACAAATCAAAAAACAAGCATTTTCTCTTTTCTTTTCTTTCTTTTTCTCTTCCTCCCCTTCTACTCCTAGCCTATTGCCGGCCTTGGTGATGGCAGCCGATAAGCCAGACAAGACCCGGCAACCTCACGGGAGCCTCATTTCGTCCCTGGCGTGTCCCCTTGAGCCTTGCCTAGCCACCGCAAGGTCTACGTCGCCCGGCCGAGCGATGCCAACCTCGTGGTGGCTAGGTGAAGGTTGGGGGCTTCTCGTTGACGACCAACTAGAAGAAGAAGAAGAAGGACAAAAAGTTAAAAGAAAAAAAGAGAAAATATGTTTAAAATTATTAATAAATTAAAAGAAATTCTAAGTTGCAAAAAAATTTGGGCTTGTACCAAATATGTTTATGTTATGAGAATAAAAATTTTGTGCAGTTACTAAACATCTTCAAATGTTCGAAAATTCGTTTAGGGAATAGAAATAGAAAAAATTATTTCTAAATAAAAATTATTCTTGAGAATAAAAATGTTATCGTATGCGCCAATATTGTTCATTGAAGGTTGTTTGTTCTCTCGGTTAGTTCTTAGATGCTTCAGGTTTATGTTACAAGAATGAAACTGAAAGCCAAGCGGTGGGGGTGGAAGAAGAAGAAATAGAAAAAGGTACTTAAAAGAAGAGAAAAAAGACAAAATGGGAGGAGTGAATTAGCATGGGTTTAATTGATTAATTAGGTTTGGGCTAGACGTGTTTGGGCTCTGGTGAACATGGGCTCAAAATTAGCTTGTTGAGTTTGGGCTCAGCTTCTGTTATAATAGCACTGGAAGATTTTAGTGTTAAAGTGGGCTAGGTTCGTTTAAGGACTGAGCTGATATTTCTGTGGGCCGGAGGTAGCTGGGCTGAGAAGAAAATAGAAATGGGCTGGAGGCTCCGAGTGGGCTAAGAATTTTATGGGCTGACTTGGTTAATTTGGAATGGGCTCTAGGGCTGGTCCGGATTTAGACCCGACCCGGACTGATAGGGTCTGGGTTAACTTAGTCGGGCCGGGTCACCTGGCCCGAATTTCTATCTTTTTAAAATAATAATATTAAAATTCATAAAAAAATTAAAAAAAAGAAAGCAACAAAATTATAAAATTATAAAAAATATAAAACTTCAAAAAATGTATAAAGATATGTAAAAAATCATTTAGAAAAATAGGAAAATCCATAAAATTCCAAAAAGAATTCCAAAAAAATTCAAAAAAATTAGAATTCCTTGAAAAGGGTAAAAAATAGATTTTGGTTAGTTTTCTCCTAGAAGTGTGGGAGAATCTTGGATAAAGATTATACTCAAAATTGAACAAACCTAGGGCTTTACAATAAGGTTTGAATATTTCTTTTTTAGACAGATGCCTTTGATTGAGCACTTTCAATATGTTGATCATTTTTTCCCCTTAGCCTAGTTAGAAATGGTTGCCGATTATTATTTTAATAATTGGACACTTGAATGATCACCTCATATGTTAATGGATAAGCTTAATTTCAATCTCGAATGCGTGACAATTTTAAAAATTGAACAAGATTAAGTACCGAAAAGTCACAAGTTAATTCATTACTCTAATCAAAATACCAACCCTAGATTCTCTAATTGCATAGGAAGTGAGGTATATGCAAATGTCTCACTTGATTTGTAGTTGACCTCAATAGGCTAATAGTGACTCCTCATTTGAAAATCCTCATCGTGTTATTTGAAGCTCAAGTTGAATACTCCGACATAGCGCAATGTTTGGGCTTGGGAGAGCCCACACCTACATGAGAGCTATGGGCCCACCTTTTAGGTAATATCCCTAAATCTATGTCCTTTCTCCTCCGAACAAAAATGGTAGGTCACAACAAGTATGTGCTAATCATACATGAGGGGCAAACAAGTGGGAAAATTTAAAAATAACGAGCATGTCAGTGGATTAAAAAATATATATAAAGAGACATATGGTTTAAATAATCCTCAACGGCAGCTTCACAAAATTGTTTAGGCAAGGGGTAAGATCGAGTTGAATGGAGATAGGAGGAAAAAATGTTCAAAAATTCTTAAACTTATTAACATTTAAATTTTGCTAATTAAGTCTTAAATTTGTTTTGCTAATTGAATACATTTGACCCACTTTAGTCAAAAATCATTGACGTAGATGTTAACCATCCTACATAGCACAACTAAAGCTAACATGAACAAACTTAATAACACTTTTAAAAAACTTTGATTTATTTTCCCTTTTTTTTTTGCTTTCTTTCTTTTTCCTTTTTTTCTTTCAAGCCCAACGAGGGCCGAGCGACTCTCCCCAGGCAAGGGCTTGCCGACCCTCAGTGCCCCTTGGGTGAGGGCCATACGGTCATGCCACATAGAATGGCTGACATCCATATCAGTGATTTCCAGTTAAAATTGATCGGATTGATTTAATCAACAAAACGTAAAAATGTTTAGGACTAAATTTGTATAATTGAAGGGTTTATAATTGAATTGACACAAGTGTAATAAGTTTATGACTTTTTGGTAATTATCCTAAGGAAGCTGGCCCTAGATTGGTGCTACTCGTGGTTTAGCCTATTTGCTTTAGGACTCGAGCCCATCGTGTTATACATAGAGACTTCAAGGCCAGCAACATATTATTGGAATGTGATTTTATGCCCGAAGTGTTGAATTTCAGTTTGGCTCACATTGCTATGGATGAAGAAAATAGACGCATCTGTAAAGGTGTCAAGGGAACCTTCTGGTTAGGAAACTCCTCTCTTGCTCAAATAGTCCCTTTGGTTTCTCATCTCGTATTCTTTGGTTAATTCTAAATGCGTCGGTCATAAATGTTGGTCCAAAGCAGCATAAGATCAGTAAATTCTAAGGTTGATTAGAAAGAATCGGTATCCTATTCCCTGAAACTTCAATCGTAACATCACTAGGTGAATTCAAAACAAACTTCGCTCTTGCTTACTTTTGTTGGACTTATGGTGTTGAGAGACATGTGCAGAGATATCCGCTAGCTCATAGACAATTTTTTCTCTGATGTTTGGCCGTTGAGACGTGACCTTTGAGATTTTAGGTCGTTTGCTCTGAGAGTATATCTCATTTGGTCATATTGCCCGACATTGAAACGTCTCCACATATCGATTGCATCCAGATACGTTGATCCTTCACACTTCACTGTCCGGCTAGGTGCTTGGTGTACTAGCGCTATTCACCAAAGAAACGTCTAAGCCTTTTGCTGCTGTGATCACAGAGAGACCTGAAAGAGGCTAAAGTCGTGGTGAGGCGGGAGTGCGGGATTTTGATGGCTATGTCTCTGATGGAGTTGGTTCTGCTGCTAACGAGCACTGTGCACTATTGCTGGGCGAGAAGTTGGGAAGGGGTGATGTGGCGGAGAAGAAGCGGAGCATGATGATAATGGAAGTGCAGGAGGCATCGATGGCCAACGCGGCTAAGATGGCGGAGGTCAAAGCCAAAGATTTGGATGAGAGGATGCGGCGAAAGTGTGGGCAGTGGGTGAAGACTGATTTTGAAGGCTCAGCTTCCATTGAACTAAAATAGTTGCTTGCTTGACTTGCCATATGAGAATTTCCTTGTGGCGGGTCACTACTTGGCCGACCATCTTCTGCAGGATAGAGAATTTCTATGGATGAACCCTATCAATATTAAATATTGATGGCCATGTTGCCAGTTCTTTGAAGAATTGGGTTCACCTTAGTAGTTAATACCACAAGCAATGAAGTAATTGCTCACTGTTTGGGGTAAAAAAACCAAATAACCCATAGAGATAAGGTGTGCGCTTGACAGCATACATTAAACTTAAGCATAAGTATGGCTAATGTCATACCTCAATAGTCTTGAAACGTGAGTAAACACCACAATATCTGCATTTCACACACAATAACAAGTGCAAACAAAGATCACATCACGGATGTCCTTGTTCCATAATAATAGTAGATATCATTTCCAAATCTTCACGGGACGATAGAGGCGAGGGCAAAAGGTGGATTCAACCATTTCAACATACAAGGGAAGCTGTAGGATTGCGAACAATATGACCGGGATGGCAGCCAACAAAGTAATGGGGATGTAAATCCACTTCCATTGTTCGCTTAGGACGATCATAAGAGCAGAGCCAAAAGCCACGAGCATGAAGACCAAAGAGAGAAAGAGAAAGGTGAGGCCTAGTATCATTTTTCTTGGTAGTGAGCGGAGGAAATCTTTTGGGGCATAGCGTGAAGTTAGGATAGCCAAGAACATCAAGGTGGCAGTGATAGCGGAGAAGAGAGCTAGAGCATCCGCAACTGCAAATACTGTGAATGAGGTCTTCTTCAAAAAGATTGGGATCCCTGTATTGTCGTTGCTTCCAGGAACAGTAAAAGCTGCAGCAAAAGCTACCGTAATGATGAGAGTTGCTACAAGGATACAAGATGATGATGTATCCTTCATCCATCGTCCTGCCTCTTCGAGCAAATTTTTGTGCTTTTCTACAAAAATATCCCAGTACGTTTTCATAATCCTTTCCGTTGGGTCCAATTCTGAATCTTTAGAATCTTCCCTATCACCTTTTTTCATCTGTCAACACAAGTGTAAATTAAAGAGCACAAAAGGGTGGCCAAACAAATAAGGTGAACCGACCTTAATTCTTAGACTTTGAAGTAAAGGAGAGCTCCCATCTTCCAGTACCTTCAGAAAATAAAGGACGTCTATTAACATGAATGGAAATAAATTATAGAGTGGAAGCAAATATAGTGAACCGACCTCAAACCATTGAAGTTCCCTTTGCATAAGAAAAGCTGACCCAGAAACATCAACCGGTACGCGTCCTGGTGACCAATTTACTACTGCCGCCATCAGTTCGCAGTTCGTTTCCAAGCCGTACATCAATCTTCGGATTGTGTTGTATGCATTCAATAGTCTAAACAACTCAACATGCCGTGCCATCACAACTCCTATAATCAGTTGTTTCATGACTCCTTCATCCCACATCAATTCCGGACATTGCTCAAGACATAACTTTACAATTTCAAATATTCCACTAAATGCAGCTCCAACGACAATGTGCGTAGTCACTCGGAGTATTGCAGAAGGTGGCCCACGACGCTTCATCTCCTTAAAAATTAGATTTGCCAACTCAAGCAAGCATTCGTGCCTCAACTTCAATTCTCCAATCCTATTGATAAAAGGTGCTGTACGTAACATTAGATAAGTAATTTTACCTGCGATGAAAATTCAAAAGGTTATAGAGGCTTTTGCATGTGTGTCGTTGAGAAGAGATTGATGAATTTAATGTATTAATCGAGGAAGCAAACTTCATATGGCTTGAAAATCAAAATGCATGCATAAGAGAATAGATAGATTTATGGATGAGCACAAACAATGTCAAAGATTTTTTTTTTTTGAAAAACCGAAATCTGTTTTCAACCTGGCTATTTTTACGGATTCTCCTAATGGATACATATCGATTAGACTTTGAATTGAATGAATGCAATCATATCGTAATATAGGAATTGATAACTAGTCCATATTAAAGACTATGATCCTAAAAGGATACATCAAGCATAACAATTTACAATATAAAATAGAGATCTCTACCATGGATAAATGAAGTCATTTTTTCGTAGATACCACCGCATTTTTTTTTTTCGGTCTGAAGATACTATGCCGATTCGTGTACCTAATTTTGTGGCAAGATTCCAGAGTAATATCTTGAACTGACGCATTGCTGGTTCTACCACCACTAAGAGGAGAGAAGAATCACAGTCTGCAAATTAGGAAATGATGATGAACAAAAAGATATGTATCACATTTAAGAAATAAAAATTGCACATGTAATTAAATTTAATAATGCTCAAATATGTTAGAAAACAACTTGGATCAATCAGCCCACATTACTTGATATCAATTTTATGATTCTGAATAATTTTGCTTTGCAATTAGATATTGAGTAAGACTTCTCAAACTAATTATACAAATGTTAAGGGCAGCCCCATTTCCACTCCCATTTTAACTAAGACACTCCTTTTTTTAGTTAACTTACCAAAATACCCTAATCTTTTTTTCAAATTATTGTTTCTTTTTTTAGTAGGCTAACCCACAAAACCACATTTATTTTTATCATCTCTCTCATCAATTTCACAACACAAATGCTTCATTACACTCAACAAAATATCACTTTATCATGCATCTTATTCTAACTTTGCCTAGAGAATGTTTTCAATTTTAATTTATGGTATTATATTTTCAATCACAAGAGATATCTAATTATGATAGCTTATGAACACACAATTAATGGAGGGATATTTCGGTAGGTTCATTAGGAAAAAAGAGGAGTGTTTTTTTTTTTTTTTTTATATCTAAAATGGGGGTGTAAGCTCGTTGTTAAATTAGATTTTTACTTGTTACACACATCGTTGTTAAAATATTAATTGTATACACTGATGTAGTCCCTATCCCCTAATTTTTTTGTGAATAAGATTTTTGAATGATATGCTTTTTGCTGTGTTAATCCATCCATCAGTAGATTAACAAAAATACCTCGAGCCATCTTTGTGTCTTTGGCATTGTCAAATGATGTATCAACCAATGGAGGGATACCTATTAAGGGAACAGATAGAGTGAACACTATGTAAATAGAGTTGCTCTAATCATGCATATCTAACAAAAGAAGCACAAAAAGTACCTACATTGGTATATACACTTTTCCCAAAAATTGAGTTGAGCTCCACTACGGTAGAAAGACTTCATGTACGCAGAGATCTCTAATATGCTCTCGCACTCATTGAACTGAATTGATTTCGGGTGTTTTTTAACTAAATACAAGAGTATATCTTTTGGGACACAAAAAACAAAAAAGTTAGGTCAAGTAAATAATGAAGGAAATCAGATAAGATGAGTGAGCATGAAATCCTACCCCAATGGCCAGCCTTAATAAGGTCGATCACGATATCAAACTCTAGGAAGGATTTTGCTTGTGTGGCCAGGTACTGGATAACCTCCTTGTGCCTAGGAGCACTTTTAATAGCAATCGACAAGGCAAAGTTTACATCGAGGTCTCTAACTTCGTCTACTAATTCCTTTATCTTCCTTATTCTTCCTCTCCGAGCGGCATGGTAGAGGGCACAACGTAAAGTGGAACCTTCATTTTTTGTAGGGACAAGCTTGACCAGGTTTTCGAACAATTGATTTTGTCCGGCCGTAACTGCAATATCTCTCACAGTAGCTGTACCCCTTGCTGTGGTCAAAAGTGTGGCCGTGATTGCTTTGGGGTCCCGTTCGAGGATTTCCTCGGCACCTTTCCAATCACCTTTTACCGCGGCTTCAAACAATGATCGATACTCCTCATTGACCTCCACTTTTGGCTTGACTGCAAATACTGAAATTCAAAAGTCCTCAGTCTTTCGCACTTCTCGTTTTTAAGGTCACGTGCAAGTGCAAAAAATCCGATGAAATGCCAATCCAAGCCAAGGGGCGGTCGTTACTCAACAGGCCTGTTTCCATGAGCGCCTTCGTTCACTCTTTCGAAGTCAGTTCTTTTTAGGGGTGGGGGCTTTCTCAATTAAAATTGAAGATATTATTATGATTTTAAAATTATGGAAAGATCATGTTTTTAACTTTTATTTCAGCGTTTCTTCGTCGTGAATTCAAAATATTTCGAATGAAAAAAAAAGAAGAAGTAAAAATGCAAGAAACATAAGATTTATGAAAAGGAAAAAATTAAAAGTTAAAAGTGACAAACCTCTAGTTATTTTGCAACCATCTTGAGAAGCTTTATCAGTTGATGTGATCTTTTTTTTTTTTTTTGTCATTGATCTTATCCACGATATCATTCATAAATTATAATTCAAGATATTATTCAGATTTTAAAATTTATAAAAAGATTTTATTTAAAATTATATGTCAGTATTTGTATGCTTTGAAGCTTAAAATGTTATGGATTGAAAAGTCAAAATCCACTAAACACAAGATCTACGAAAAATAACCGTTCAAAGTGACAAACCTCTGGCTCTTTCGCAAAAGTCTTGGAAAGCATTATCAGTTGCCCTTATTGGTGAATTAAATATGGATGGTGAACGCCATATGCCTCGTGAATACCATGTGCCTCGTGAACGCCCTATAGCATACAATTAACGTTAAACTTAACAAAGATCACGACTTTTTTTTGAGATAGAAATTGTATCATGAATTAGTGGGACGTTCTAGCTTACATATAGTGGACAATATGATTTTATTAAGTTTTTGTCTCATTGCCATTGACATTTGTTACCAAAAACATAAATGAACATACATAACCTTAGAAAAATTAACTACACATTGTATGCTTTAGGTCATCTATTCCAGACTCGTATCAAGCTCATTCATTGCATGGAATTTTTTGTATCAAACTTAGATAGTAAACTTTTAAATAAAAAATTAAATATTACACATAATAGATATCTCAAGTTTGTTTTTCGAGATAGGTATTGTTTAGTGAATGAGTTTCCTTGTTGCCATTGGTCTTATCCGCAATATCATTCATAATTGATGAGCATGATCTTTTACTCTTTTAAATTTAATAAATAAATAAATAAATAAATAAATAAATAAATAAATAAATAAATAAATAAATAAATAAATAAAAATTGGGCTTTCTAAGTTATGATTCAAGATATTATTCAAATTTTAAAAATTGTGATTAGATTATATTTGAATTCATATTCTAACATTTTAAAAAGGAAAGAGGGGGATGGGGTTTCTCTCGCTTTTAACATAGCGGGCCTCGGCAGGAGGCCCACACGACGGGCTATTAGCTCAGTAAAAAAAATGAAAATATTGTCTGTAAGTTTATATGTTAGCATTTGTATGTTGTGAAATTCAAAGTGCTTTGGGCTAAAAAAAAGTCAAAATGCATTAAGCACAAGGTTTATGAAAAACTAAAATTAAAAGTTCTACGAGACAAACTAGTTGTTTTGCGACCAACTTGGGAAGCTTTATAAGTTGCCAAGCCTTCTGTAGTCCCTTTTCCGTGAAACTCTTTGTTACCAAATATTCAATGAATATAAATAACCTAATTAAATTTACTCTATATGCTCTAGATCATGGATACATTATCAAGCTCATTCATCACATGGAATTTTTGCGTGAAACTTAAAAGGTAAAATTTTAATCAAAAAAAAAAATCAACGTTAAACTTAGCAAAGATCATGAGTTTTTTTTTTTATTATTGGTGTCAAATTATGAATTAGTTTTGTGGGACCTTCTGGGTTCCATATATTGGATGATGTATTTTTAGTGAGCTTTTATTTTTTGTTGTCATTGATCTTATCCATGATATCATTCATAAATTATAATTCAAGATATTATTCAGATTTTAGTATTTATGAAAAGATTTTATTTAAAATTATATGTCAGTATTTGTATGCTTTGAAGCTTAAAATGTTATGGACTGAAAAGTCAAAATCCACTAAACACAAGAGTTATGAAAAATAAACGTTCAAAGTGACAAACGTCTAGCTAGTTGGCGAACGTATTTGAAACTTCGCTCAGTTGCGCTGCTTGATAAAGATGCTGAACGCCATCCGCCTCGTGAATACCGCGCGTGTTGTGAACGCCCTATAGCATACAATTAACGTTAAACTTAACAAAGATCACGACTTTTTTTTCGAGATAGAAATTGTATCATGAATTAGTGGGACGATCTAGCTTTCATATAGTGGACAATATAATTTTATTAAGTTTTTGTCTCATTGCCATTGATATTTGTTACCAAAAAGATAAATGAACATACATAACCTTAGAAAAATTAACTACACATTGTATGCTTTAGGTCATCTAGTCAAGACTCGTATCAAGCTCATTCATTGCATGGAATTTTTTGTATTAAACTTAGATAGTAAACTTTTAAATAAAAAATTAAACATTACACAGAATAGATATCCCGAGTTTGTTTTTTGAGATAGGTATTGTTTAGTGAATGACTTTTCTTGCTGCCATTGGTCTTATCCACAATATCATTCATAATCGATGAGCATGACCTTTTACTCTTTCAAAGTAAAAAAAAATCGAGCTTTCTTAGTTATAATTCAAGATATTATTCAAATTTTAAAAATTGTGAAGAGATTATTTATGAATTCATATTTTAACATTTTAAAAGGAAAAGAGGGGGATGGGGTATCTCTCGCTTTTGACATAGCGGGCCTTGGTGGGAGGCCCACATGACGGGCTATTAGCTCAGTAAAAAAATGAAAATATTGTCTGCAAGTTTATATGTTAGCATTTGTATGCTGTGAAACTCAAAGTGCTTTGCGCTAAAAAAAAGTCAAAATGCATTAAGCACAAGGTTTATGAAAAACTAAAATTAAAATTTCTACGAGACAAACTAGTTGTTTTGCAACCAACTTGGGAAGCTTTATAAGTTGCCATGCCTTCTGTAGTCCCTTTTTCGTGAAACTCTCTATTACCAAAAATTCGATGAATATAAATAACCTAATTAAATTTACTCTATATGCTCCAGATCATGTATACATTATCGTACATTCATCACATGAAATTTTTTGCGTGAAACTTAAATGGTAAAATTTTAATAAAAAAAAAATCAACGTTAAACTTAGGAAAGATCATGATTTTTTTTTTTTTTTTATTGGTGTCAAATTAGGAATTAATTTTGTAGGACCATCTGGGTTCCATATATTGGATGATCTGTTTTTAGGGAGCTTTTATTTTTTGTTGTCACTGATCTTATCCACGATATCATTCATAAATTATAATTCAAGATATTATTTAGATTTTAAAATTTATGAAAAGATTTTTAAAATTATATGTCAGTATTTGTATGCTTTGAAGCTTAAAATGTTTTGGATTGAAAAGTCAAAATCCACTAAACACAAGATTTATGAAAATAAAAGTTCAAACTGACAAACCTCTGAGTATTTTGTGATAGTCTTGGGGATCTTCATCAGTTGCCACGCCTTGTGAACTCCCTTCATCTTGAATTTCTTTGTCACCATAAAGAGAAACGAATATAATCAGCCTTAGAAAAGTTAGTTACACTTTGTATGTTTTATATCATGCATACTAGCGCAATCATTGCATGGAATTTTTTTTTCATTAACCTTAGATGGTAAACTTTTAAAAAAAAACAAGGAACGTTAAACTTAACCAAAATTGCGACTTTCTTTTCGAGATAGAAATTGTATCATGAATTAGTGGGATGTTCTAGCTTTCATATAGTGGACAATACGATTTTACTAAGTTTTTGTCTCATTGCCATTGATCTTTGTTACCAAAAAGATAAATGAACATACATAACCTTAGAAAAATTAACTACACAGTGTGTGCTATAGGTCATCTATTCAAGACTCGTATCAAGGTCATTCATTGCATGGAATTTTTTGTATTAAACTTAGATAGTAAACTTTTAAATGAAAAATTAAACATTACATTGAATAGATATCCCCATTTTTTTTCGAGATAGGTATTGTTAAGTGAATGAGTTTTCTCGTTGCCGTTGGTCTTATCCACGATATCATTCATAATTGATTAGCATGATCTTTTACTCTTTGAAAGTAAAAAAAAAAAAAAGGGCTTTCTTAGTTATAATTCAAGATATTATTCAAATTTTAAAAATTTTGATGAGATTATATTTGAATTCATATTTAACATTTTAAAAGGGAAAGAGGGGGATGAGGTTTCTCTCGCTTTTGATATAGCAGGCCTCGGTGGGAGGCCCACACGACGGGCTATTAGCTCAGTAAAAAAATGAAAATATTGTCTACAAGTTTATATGTTAGCATTTGTAAGCTGTGAAATTCAAAGTGCTTTGGGCTAAAAAAAAAGTCAAAATGCATTAAGTACAAGGTTTATGAAAAACTAAAATTAAAAGTTCTACGAGACAAACTAGTTGTTTTGCGACCAACTTGGGAAACTTTATAAGTTGCCATCCCTTTTGTAGTCCCTTTTCCGTGAAAATCTTTGTTACCAAAAATTCAATGAATATAAATAACCTAATTAAATTTACTCTATATGCTCTAGATCATGGATAAATTATCAGGCTCATTCATCACATGGAATTTTTTGCATGAAACTTAAATGGTAAAATTTTAATAAAAAAAAAAATCAACGTTAAACTTAGCAAAGATCATGAGTATTTTTTTTTTTTTGGTGTTAAATTAGGAATTAGCTTTGTGGGACCTTGGGTTCCATATATTGGATGATCTATTTTTAGTGAGCTTTTATTTTTTGTTGTCATTGATCTTGTCCACGATATCATTCATAAATTATAATTCAAGATATTATTCGGATAATATTTATGAAAAGATTTTATTTAAAATTATATGTCAGTATTTGTATGCTTTGAAGCTTAAAATGTTCTGGATTGAAAAGTCAAAATCCACTAAACACAAGATTTATGAAAATAAAAGTTCAAAGTGACAAACCACTGGGTCGTTTGTGACCGTCTTGGGGATCTTCATCAGTTGCCATGCCTCGTGAACTCCCTTCTTCGTAAATTTCTTTGTTACCATAAAGAGAAACGACTATAATCAACCTTAGAAAAGTTAATTACACTTTGTATGTTTTATATCAAGCATACTAGCTCAATCATTGCATGGAATTTTTTTTCATTAATCTTAGATGGTAAACTTTTAAACAAAAACAATTGACATTAAACTTAACAAAAATCACAACTTTCTTTTCGAGATAGAAATTGTATCATGAATTAGTGGGATGTTCGAGCTTTCATATAGTGGACAATACGATTTTACTAAGTTTTTGTCTCATTGCCATTGATCTTTGTTACCAAAAAGATAAATGAACATACATAACCTTAGAAAAATTAACTAAACATTGTTTGCTATAGGTCATTTATTCAAGACTCGTATCAAGGTCATTCATTGCATGGAATTTTTTGTATTAAACTTAGATAGTAAACTTTTAAATGAAAAATTAAACATTACACATAATAGATATCCCCATTTTTTTTTTTCGAGATAGGTATTGTTTAGTGAATGAGTTTTCTCGTTGCCATTGGTCTTATCCACGATATCATTCATAATTGATGAGCATGATCTTTTACTCTTTGAAATAAAAAATAAAAAAAGGGCTTTCTTAGTTATAATTCAAGGTATTATTCAAATTTTAAAAATTGTGATGAGATTATATTTGAATTCATATTCTAACATTTTAAAAGGGAAAGAGGGGGATGGGGTTTCTCTCGCTTTTGACATAGCGGGCCTTGGCGGGAGGCCCACACAACGGGCTATTAGCTCAGTAAAAAAAATGAAAATATTGCCTGTAAGTTTATATGTTAGCATTTGTATGCTCTGAAATTCAAAGTGCTTTGGGCTAAAAAGAAAAGTCAAAATGCATTAAGCACAAGGTTTATGAAAAACTAAAATTAAAAGTTCTACGAGACAAACTAGTTGTTTTGCGACCAACTTGGGAAGCTTTATAAGTTGCCATCCCTTTGTAGTCCCTTTTCCGTGAAACTCTTTGTTACCAAAAATTCAATGAATATAAATAACCTAATTAAATTTACTCTATATGCTCTAGATCATGGATACATTATCAGGCTCATTCATTACATGGAATTTTGTGTGTGAAACTTAAATGGTAAAATTTTAATCAAAAAAAAAATCAACATTAAACTTATCAAAGATCATGAGTTTCTTTTTTTTTTTTTTTTTATTGGTGTTAAATTAGGAATTGGTTATGTGGGACCTTCGGGTTCCATATATTGGATGATCTATTTTCAGTGAGCTTTTATTTTTGTTGTCATTGATCTTGTCCACGATATCATTCATAAATTATAATTCAAGATATTATTTGGATAATATTTATGAAAAGATTTTATTTAAAATTATATGTCAGTATTTGTATGCTTTGAAGCTTAAAATGTTCTGGATTGAAAAGTCAAAATCCACTAAACACAAGATTTATGAAAATAAAAGTTCAAAGTGACAAACCATTGGGTTGTTTGTGACCGTCTTGGGGATCTTCATCAGTTGCCATGCCTCGTGAACTCCCTTCGTGAATTTCTTTGTTACCATAAAGAGAAACGACTATAATCATCCTTAGAAAAGTTAATTACACTTTGTATGTTTTATATCATGCGTACTAGCTCAATCATTGCATGGAATTTTTTTTTTCATTAATCTTAGATGGTAAACTTTTAAACAAAAACAATCAACATTAAACATAACAAAAATCACAACTTTCTTTTCGAGATAGAAATTGTATCATGAATTGGTGGGATGTTCTAGCTTTTATATAGTGGAAAATACGATTTTACCAAGTTTTTGTCTCATTGCCATTGATCTTTGTTACCACAAAGATAAATGAACATACATAACCTTAGAAAAATTAACTACACACTGTATGCTATAGGTCATCTATTCAAGACTTGTATCAAGCTTATTCATTGCATGGAATTTTTTTTGTTAAACTTAGATAGTAAACTTTTGAATGAAAAATTAAACATTACACGGAATAGATATCCCCATTTTTTTTTCGAGATAGGTATTGTTTAGTGAATGAGTTTTCTCGCTGTCATTGGTCTTATCCACAATATCATTCGTAATTGATGAGCATAATCTTTTACTCTTTCAAAGTAAAAAAAAAAAGGGCATTCTTAGTTATAATTCAAGATATTATTCAAATTTTAAAAATTGTGATGAGATTATAATTGAATTCATATTCTAACATTTTAAAAGGGAAAGGGGGATGGGGTTTCTCTCGCTTTTGACATAGCGGGCCCAGTGGGAGGCCCACACGACGGGCTATTAGCTCAGTAAAAAAATGAAAATATTGTCTGTAAGTTTATATGTTAGCATTTGTATGTTGTGAAATTCAAAGTGCTTTGGGCTAAAAAAAAAGTCAAAATGCATTAAGCACAAGGTTAATGAAAAACTAATATTAAAAGTTCAAAGAGACAAACTAGTTGTTTTGCGGCCAACTTGGGAAGCTTTATAAGTTGCCAAGCCTTCTATAGTCCCTTTTCCGTGAAACTCTTTGTTACCAAATATTCAATGAATATAAATAACCTAATCAAATTTACTCTATATGCTCTAGATCATGGATACATTATCAAGCTCATTCATCACATGGAATTTTTTGCGTGAAACTTAAAAGGTAAAATTTTAATCAAAAAAAAAATCAACGTTAAACTTAGCAAAGATCATGAGTTTTTTTTTTTTTTTTTTTTAATTATTGGTGTCAAATTATGAATTAGTTTTGTGGGACCTTCTGGGTTCCATATATTGGATGATATATTTTTAGTGAGCTTTTATTTTGTTGGCATTGATCTTATCCACGATATCATTCATAAATTATAATTCAAGATATTATTCAGATTTTAATATTTATGAAAAGATTTTATTTAAAATTATATGTCAGTATTTGTATGCTTTGAAGCTTAAAATGTTATGGACTGAAAAGTCAAAATCCACTAAACACAAGAGTGATGAAAAATAAACGTTCAAAGTGACAAACGTCTAGCTAGTTGGCGAACGTATTTGGAACTTCGCTCACTTGCCCTGCTTGATAAAGATGCTGAACCCCATCCGTCTCGTGAATACCACATGCGTTGTGAACGCCCTATAGCATACAATTAACGTTAAACTTAACAAAGATCACGACTTTTTTTTCGAGATAGAAATTGTATCATGAATTAGTGGGACGATCTAGCTTTCATATAGTGGACAATATAATTTTATTAAGTTTTTGTCTCATTGCCATTGATATTTGTTACCAAAAAGATAAATGAACATACATAACCTTAGAAAAATTAACTACACATTGTATGCTTTAGGTCATCTAGTCAAGACTCGTATCAAGCTCATTCATTGCATGGAATTTTTTGTATTAAACTTAGATAGTAAACTTTTAAATAAAAAATTAAACATTACAGAATAGATATCCCGAGTTTGTTTTTTGAGATAGGTATTGTTTAGTGAATGACTTTTCTTGCTGCCATTGGTCTTATCCACAATATCATTCATAATCGATGAGCATGACCTTTTACTCTTTCAAAGTAAAAAAAAATCGAGCTTTCTTAGTTATAATTCATGATATTATTCAAATTTTAAAAATTGTGAAGAGATTATTTATGAATTCATATTTTAGCATTTTAAAAGGAAAAGAGGGGGATGGGGTATCTCTCGCTTTTGACATAGCGGGCCTTGGTGGGAGGCCCACATGACGGGCTATTAGCTCAAGTAAAAAAATGAAAATATTGTCTGCAAGTTTATATGTTAGCATTTGTATGCTGTGAAACTCAAAGTGCTTTGCGCTAAAAAAAGTCAAAATGCATTAAGCACAAGGTTTATGAAAAACTAAAATTAAAATTTCTACGAGACAAACTAGTTGTTTTGCAACCAACTTGGGAAGCTTTATAAGTTGCCATGCCTTCGTAGTCCCTTTTTCGTGAAACTCTCTATTACCAAAAATTCAATGAATATAAATAACCTAATTAAATTTACTCTATATGCTCCAGATCATGTATACATTATCGTACTTTCATCACATGGAATTTTTGCGTGAAACTTAAATGGTAAAATTTTAATAAAAAAAAATCAACGTTAAACTTAGGAAAGATCATGAGTTTTTTTTTTTTTTTTTTTTATTGGTGTCAAATTAGGAATTAATTTTGTAGGACCATCTGGGTTCCATATATTGGATGATCTGTTTTTAGGGAGCTTTTATTTTTTGTTGTCATTGATCTTATCCACGATATCATTCATAAATTATAATTCAAGATATTATTTAGATTTTAAAATTTATGAAAAGATTTTTAAAATTATATGTCAGTTTTTGTATGCTTTGAAGCTTAAAATGTTTTGGATTGAAAAGTCAAAATCCACTAAACACAAGATTTATGAAAATAAAAGTTCAAACCGACAAACCTCGAGTATTTTGTGATAGTCTTGGGGATCTTCATCAATTGCCATGCCTTGTGAACTCCCTTCATCTTGAATTTCTTTGTCACCATAAAGAGAAACGAATATAATCAGCCTTAGAAAGGTTAGTTACACTTTGTATGTTTTATATCATGCATACTAGCTCAATCATTGCATGGAATTTTTTTTTCATTAACCTTAGATGGTAAACTTTTAAACAAAAACAATGAACGTTAAACTTAACCAAAATTGCGACTTTCTTTTCGAGATAGAAATTGTATCATAAATTAGTGGGATGTTCTAGCTTTCATATAGTGGACAATACGATTTTACTAAGTTTTTGTCTCATTGCCATTGATCTTTGTTACCAAAAAGATAAATGAACATACATAACCTTAGAAAAATTCACTACACAGTGTGTGCTATAGGTCATCTATTCAAGACTCGTATCAAGGTCATTCATTGCATGGAATTTTTGTATTAAACTTAGATAGTAAACTTTTAATTGAAAAATTAAACATTACACGAATAGATATCCCCATTTTTTTCGAGATAGGTATTGTTAAGTGAATGAGTTTTTCGTTGCCGTTGGTCTTATCCACGATATCATTCATAATTGATTAGCATGATCTTTTACTCTTTGAAAGTAAAAAAAAAAAAAGGGCTTTCTTAGTTATAATTCAAGATATTATTCAAATTTTAAAAATTTTGATGAGATTATATTTGAATTCATATTTAACATTTTAAAAGGGAAAGAGGGGGATGAGGTTTCTCTCGCTTTTGATATAGCAGGCCTCGGTGGGAGGCCCACACGACGGGCTATTAGCTCAGTAAAAAAATGAAAATATTGTCTACAAGTTTATATGTTAGCATTTGTAAGCTGTGAAATTCAAAGTGCTTTGGGCTAAAAAAAAGTCAAAATGCATTAAGTACAAGGTTTATGAAAAACTAAAATTAAAAGTTCTACGAGACAAACTAGTTGTTTTGCGACCAACTTGGGAAGCTTTATAAGTTGCCATCCCTTTTGTAGTCCCTTTTCCGTGAAACTCTTTGTTACCAAAAATTCAATGAATATAAATAACCTAATTAAATTTACTCTATATGCTCTAGATCATGGATAAATTATCAGGCTCATTCATCACATGGAATTTTTTGCATGAAACTTAAATGGTAAAATTTTAATAAAAAAAAAATCAACGTTAAACTTAGCAAAGATCATGAGTATTTTTTTTTTTATTGGTGTTAAATTAGGAATTAGTTTTGTGGGACCTTCTGGGTTCCATATATTGGATGATCTATTTTTAGTGAGCTTTTATTTTTTGTTGTCATTGATCTTGTCCACGATATCATTCATAAATTATAATTCAAGATATTATTCGGATAATATTTATGAAAATATTTTATTTAAAATTATATGTCAAAAGTATTTGTATGCTTTGAAGCTTAAAATGTTCTGGATTGAAAAGTCAAAATCCACTAAACACAAGATTTATGAAAATAAAAGTTCAAAGTGACAAACCACGGGTCGTTTGTGACCGTCTTGGGGATCTTCATCGGTTGCCATGCCTCGTGAACTCCCTTCTTCGTAAATTTCTTTGTTACCATAAAGAGAAACGACTATAATCAACCTTAGAAAAGTTAATTACACTTTGTATGTTTTATATCAAGCATACTAGCTCAATCATTGCATGGAATTTTTTTCATTAATCTTAGATGGTAAACTTTTAAACAAAAACAATTAACATTAAACTTAACAAAAATCACAACTTTCTTTTCGAGATAGAAATTGTATCATGAATTAGTGGGATGTTCGAGCTTTCATATAGTGGACAATACGATTTTACTAAGTTTTTGTCTCATTGCCATTGATCTTTGTTACCAAAAAGATAAATGAACATACATAACCTTAGAAAAATTAACTAAACATTGTTTGCTATAGGTCATCTATTCAAGACTCGTATCAAGGTCATTCATTGCATGGAATTTTTGTATTAAACTTAGATAGTAAACTTTTAAATGAAAAATTAAACATTACACATAATAGATATCCCCATTTTTTTTTTCGAGATAGGTATTGTTTAGTGAATGAGTTTTCTCGTTGCCATTGGTCTTATCCACGATATCATTCATAATTGATGAGCATGATCTTTTACTCTTTGAAATAAAAAATAAAAAAAGGGCTTTCTTAGTTATAATTCAAGGTATTATTCAAATTTTAAAAATTGTGATGAGATTATATTTGAATTCATATTCTAACATTTTAAAAGGGAAAGAGGGGGATGGGGTTTCTCTCACTTTTGACATAGCGGGCCTTGGCGGGAGGCCCACACAACGGGCTATTAGCTCAGTAAAAAAATGAAAATATTGCCTGTAAGTTTATATGTTAGCATTTGTATGCTCTGAAATTCAAAGTGCTTTGGGCTAAAAAGAAAAGTCAAAATGCATTAAGCACAAGGTTTATGAAAAACTAAAATTAAAAGTTCTACGAGACAAACTAGTTGTTTTGCGACCAACTTGGGAAGCTTTATAAGTTGCCATCCCTTTGTAGTCCCTTTTCCGTGAAACTCTTTGTTACCAAAAATTCAATGAGTATAAATAACCTAATTAAATTTACTCTATATGCTCTAGATCATGGATACAATATCAGGCTCATTCACCACATGGAATTTTTTGCGTGAAACTTAAATGTTAAAATTTTAATAAATAAAAAATCAACGTTAAACTTAGCAAAGATCATGAGTTTCTTTTTTTTTTTTTTTTTTTTTATTGGTGTTAAATTAGGAATTAGTTTTGTGGGACCTTCTGGGTTCCATATATAGGATGATCTATTTTTAGTGAGCTTTTATTTTTTGTTGCCATTGATCTTATCCACGATATCATTCATAAATTATAATTCAAGATATTATTTGGATAATATTTATGAAAAGATTTTATTTAAAATTATATGTCAGTATTTGTATGCTTTGAAGCTTAAAATGTTGTGGATTGAAAAGTCAAAATCCACTAAACACAAGATTTATGAAAATAAAAGTTCAAAGTGACAAACCTCTGGGTGTTTTGTGACCGTCTTGGGGATCTTCATCAATTGCCATGCCTTGTGAACTCCCTTCTTCGTGAATTTCTTTGTTACCATAAAGAGAAACGAATATAACCAACCTTAGAGAAGTTAATTACACTTTGTATGTTTTATATCATGCATACTAGCTCAATCATTGCATGGAATTTTTTTTCATTAACCTTAGATGGTAAACTTTTAAACAAAAACAATTAACGTTAAACTTAACAAAGATCACGACTTTCTTTTCGAGATAGAAATTGTATCATGAATTAGTGGGACGTTCAAGCTTTCATATGGTGGACAATACGATTTTACTAAGTTTTTGTCTCATTGCCATTGATCTTTGTTACCAAAAAGATAAATGAACATACATAACCTTAGAAAAATTAACTACACACTGTATGCTATAGGTCATCTATTCAAGACTTGTATCAAGCTTATTCATTGCATGGAATTTTTTTTGTTAAACTTAGATAGTAAACTTTTGAATGAAAAATTAAACATTACACGGAATAGATATCCCCATTTTTTTTTTTTTCGAGATAGGTATTGTTTAGTGAATGAGTTTTCTCGTTGCCATTGGTCTTATCCACAATATCATTCGTAATTGATGAGCATAATCTTTTACTCTTTCAAAGTAAAAAAAAAAAAAAGGGCATTCTTAGTTATAATTCAAGATATTATTCAAATTTTAAAAATTGTGATAAGATTATAATTGAATTCATATTCTAACATTTTAAAAGGGAAAGAGGGGGATGGGGTTTCTCTCGCTTTTGATGTAGCGGGCCCCGGCGGGAGGCCCACACGACGGGCTATTAGCTCAGTAAAAAAATGAAAATATTGTCTGTAAGTTTATATGTTAGCATTTGTATGTTGTGAAATTCAAAGTGCTTTGGGCTAAAAAAAAGTCAAAATGCATTAAGCACAAGGTTAATGAAAAACTAATATTAAAAGTTCAAAGAGACAAACTAGTTGTTTTGCGACCAACTTGGGAAGCTTTATAATTTGCCATGCCTTCTGTAGTCAATTTTTTGTGAAACTCTTTGCTACCAAAAATTCAATGAATATAAATAGCCTAATTAAATTTACTCTATATGCTCTAGATCATGGATACATTATCAGGCTCATTCATCACATGGAATCTTTTGCTTGAAACTTAAATGGTAAAATTTTAATAAAAAAAAAATCAACATGAAACTTAGCAAAGATCATGAGTTTTTTTTTTTATTGGTATCAAAATAGGAATTATTTTTGTGGGACCTTCTAGGTTCCATATATTGGATGATCTGTTTTTTAGTGAGGTTTTATTTTTTGTTGTCATTGATCTTATCCACGATATCATTCATAAATTATAATTTAAGATATTATTCAGATTTTAATATTGATGAAAAGATTTTATTTAAAATTATATGTCAGTATTTGTATGCTTTGAAGCTTAAAATGTTCTGGATTGAAAAGTCAAAATCCACGAAACAGTCAAAATCCACGAAACACAAGATTTGAAAAATAAAAGTTCAAAGTGACAAACCTCTGGTTATTTTGCAACCGCCTTGGTAAGCTTTATCAGTTGCCATGCCTTGTGAACTTCCTTCGTTGTGAACTTCTTTGTTACCATAAAGAGTAACGAATATAATCAACCTTAGAAAAGTTAATTACACTTTGTATGCTTTATATCGTGCATACTAGCTCAATCATTGCATGGATTTTTTTTTCATTAACCTTAGAAGGCAAACTTTTAAACAAAAACAATTAATATTAAACTTAACAAATATCACGACTTTCTTTTCAAGATAGAAATCGCATCATGAATTAATGGGACGTTCTAGTTTTCATATGGTGGACAATGCAATTTTACTAAGTTTTTGTCTCATTGCCATTGATCTTATCCATGATATCGTTAAGTAAATTATGAGCACATTCTTTTACTTTTTGGAAGTAAAAAAGTTTTTTTTTTTTGGGCTTTCTATTCAAATATCAAAAATTATGAAAATTTTATATTTCAATTTATATGTTGGCATATGTATGCTGTGAAACTTGTAGTATTTGGGATTGAAAAAGTTAAAATGCCTGAAACACAAGATTTATGAAAAACAAAAATTAAAAATTCAAAGTGACAAACCTCTGGTTGTTTTGCAACTATCCAGGCACGCTTGATCAGTTGCGATGTCCTCTGAACTCATGTCTATGTGAACCTCTTTGTTACCAAAAAGACAAATGGACATAAATAACTTTAGACAAATTAATTACACTTTGTATGCTTTGGATCATGCATACATGAGTAGTATCAGGCTCATTCGGTGCCTGGAATTTTCTGTATTAAAATTAGATGGTAAACTTTTTAAAAAAATTAATGTTAAACTTAATAGAGATGAATAGTTATTTTGGAGATCTCGGTGCCTTTAATCTTATTTGCGATATCATTCATAAATTAAGTTTATACAAAATTTATGTGTCTTCATAATTCCACATGATAACTATAACACAACTATACATAAATAAAAATTATGAATTAACTTAATCATATCGATTTTATCAATTAATAAATTTAATAAAAAAAGGTCACCATCTATACAAGATACGAGTTTACAGCATTCATACAAATGCATTGCATGGATTTTTTTTTTTCGTTAAATAAGTATATCGTTTAACTTTATTGGATAGATATAATGGTTGGAAAAAAGAATTGATCTAATTTTTCTTAGAAAACCCATCCCGTCTTTCTTGTTTTTGTGGCAAGAAGGTTCAGCCATGCATGTATATTGCACTATGTGTTAGTGAATTTTCTTTTCTAATGTTATCTTAAACTTTGTCATGAGAGTGACAACCACTTTTATTGACAAGTTATTTTTCACTCAAAACAACGCTACATATTTAGTTTTGGGAGATGGCTGTTGTAAATTGACTCGTTTGGGGATCATGTGTTAAAGGGATTATTCTCGTGCAGTCTCTTAAAGATAAGTAATTAACTATGTAGAACCCGTTTGTTTTGCCTTGATGAAATTGCTTTGTACGACATTGTATGTGCTTAAATTTTACTTGAAAGGAATAGTCATGCCCATGGGCTCAAGAAAAATGAATCAATTGGCGGGAAAAGTGTCAAAAAAGTCCTAAATTATTGCGTTAATATCAATTTAGTCATAAACCTTTTAACTTAATACCAATTCAATCTTTTTGGCTAATTTTGGCTGGATATTATTGGCGTGGGCACTAGTCATGATACTGCTGGCACTGACGTAGATAACTTTTAATAATACTTTTTGATTTTTTGATTTTCTTTTTCCTTTTCTTTTTCTTTTCTTCTCCTCCTCCTCCTCCTTCCTCCAACTGAATTTAGAACCTTGGCGATCAATTAGAGGTGAGGACCAACGAGCTCGAACTTGCTGGCCACTAGCAAGGGTCAAGCCCTCACCAGAGGCCGTGAGGATGGCCTTATCAACCATGGGTGAGGCCCGACCTCACCAAATCCAGCAAGGTCAAGCCTCACTCGGCCACTAGTGAGGGCTCTAGCCTTGTTGGATTTGGCAAGGTCGAGCCTCGGCCATGGCCGACGAGGGTAAGCCTCACCAGTTGTCGATGAGGCTTGCCAAAGGCCAACAACATCGACCTCGCTAACCCTTGCCTTTGGCCAACCACAATAGTCTAGCAATCGATTAGAGGAAGAAGAAGGAGAAGGAAAAATAAAAAATAAAATAAAAGGAAAAATAAAATAAAATAAAATAAAAATGTGAAAAATATATAAAATATTATTAAAAGTTGTCCACAACAACACCAGCATGTCACGTCAACCGACTAGTATTTATATTAGCAATATTCCGCCAAAATTAGTCAGAATAATTGAATTGATACTAGATCAAAATGTTTATGATTGAATTGGTACCAATAAACAGTTTATGACTAAATTGGTACAAATAAAATAGATCTAGGACTTTTCTAATACTTTTCCCTTAATTAGCTATATTAGCTTTAGCATTTTTAGTCTACGGAAATTATATTGTTCGGTCTCCATAGGTTGGGAAATCTCACTTTTAGCCCCTATAATTTGTTTGGTTATAAGTCCAGTCCTCATACTATTCTATGGTGACAATTTAAATCACTTTGTTAAAATTACCAGGACAAAGAATTTTGTGTCCCCCAATAATTTGGAAGTAAGCTCTTTTTCAAAATGAAATTTTTTTTTGATGATTTAGTTGGACTTTCCAAATTATTTAGAAGTCATTTTCTGTTGGTCACACCAGAAAATTCTAAGCAATGTCCTTTTAGGATACGTACTTGAGTCCAATGCATGATTTTAGGTACCCTAGACTCAGGTTAAGAGCATAACTTTAATTGTATGAGTTCCAGCTTAGTCGAATCGACATTTTTGCCTCTTGAGTCAACTCATGTATTTAAGGTACATTCGGTTTATAGAAATGTTTTAGTGAAAATTGCTCCTTATTTCAACTTCCATTTTCATGAAAAGATGTTTGGAGGGTGAAAAGTAAGAGCTTTCAACAGGAATGAAAGTTATAGAAACACGTTAGGTGTAGTTGTTTAAAGCAAACCTCGTAAAAATACTGTCAATTTTGGTCGTTTTGAGTTTTGATGTTAAAAACACGACAACCAAAATTTCTACCAAACGTCTTTTCATTGAAAACTTGTGGAAAGGAAAACAGGAAATTGGAAAATTTTCTTAAACCAAAGACGCCCTCAAGTTTGGCACAAATTATTCTCCTTTCACACTCTTTCCTTTTTTACGAGGGTTTTCTTTATAAAGTGTTGGGATACTCGTTAAGTAATAAATAGATAAAAATGTTGCCATTTTATATTACTTAGAAATTAACCCCCAGAAAAGCGACACTTTTCCAATTTTTCCATCACCCTTTGGGATGAAATCAGAACAAAGAAAGGAAAGAACAAAACGTACCTGGCGCTAGTTCTTGATCCATGGAGGTTTCCAAGCCGGGCCGCGAGCAGGTAAAACTCTAAAGCGGAGAAGTAATTTGAAGGGGTTGAAGTCGAAGTTGTTTTCTGCTCCCATGGGTCTTCTCTTTTTATAATCGACCTGGGGATGGAGCCAAAGTTCCAGCTGTAAAGACAATGTATCCTCCTCTTTTCCCGAATGACCCAAAGTTACGATGTACCCTCCTCTTTTCCCGAATGACGTCCACATTTCCAAATTTTATGACATCAGAAATTTTATGGAAATTCCTATTTATTTTTCCTTTTCTTCCACCATTCCCTTTTTGCAAACAACATATTTCCATATATTTTTGTTCAGTGTGTCGGCGGTGTAAAAATAATGACAAATATTATGATTTCTATGTTTAGCATGTAGATTTAAGCTTTGTGTTTCTATTTTGAGACTGCTTATATAAAAAAAGACTTTTTCATCAACAGTGTACATAATATAAACCCTATTTCAATGGGCTTTATCCTGTGCAATGGCAATGTGAAATTTTCTTGACACAAGTAGATTTAGATAATAAATATATATATTTTTTAACATGTAACTTTATACAATAAATAGATTTGTATTTCCATTCTAAGATTGTATGTACCAAAAAAATATATACTTTTACAATGGCGATATATGTAATGTAGAGATCCATAATATTTGTATTCGTAGTCGTTAGATCTGTACTTTATGAACAAAATGAGGAAAATCATTTTCTTCACCACTTGTTTTCTTAATTTTTATCTTTATTGCCAACTCAAAAAATCATTTTAACATAATTTGAGCCTCGATTGTGTTAATGCGTTATTCTCACAAAAGAAATACATCGACATCTTCAATTTTACCTCATAAGGTGAGAATATTTTCATCTCAATTAGTAAAATCATCATATACTTTTAGTTAATGTAAGTATTCTCAAAATCTTTATATCAGAATTGTTTGTAAGAATAGAACAATTGGAATGGCTAAATAACCCCATTCACATTGGACCTAGTTAACTGAATATGGAATTTATCCTTATTTTTAAAAAAGTAGGGAAAATGGGGAGGATGAAAATTTTGGATGGAAAATTAATCAAAAACTTTAGCTCATATTGACAGTTTTTACATGTACCGTGGGAGGGGACATGAGCAAGTCTGAAAATTTGCAAATCTTCATGAAATTATTGAGGACCAATTGTACACATGTCACGGGCAAAGAAAGAGAGAAGAGATTTATAAAATTATTGGAGGTGCGTACGGGATTCGACTCTTTTAGCCAACTCTCATTTTCTGACGGGAAGTTTGTTTTATACAGTGCATGCTGGGGGCATCATAGACTTTGTCATGACCTAATAATACAGAGCATCTTTAGGATGCTTTACAGGCCGGTTCAATGTGACGCCACATAATGAATGAGCAGTATATATATAATATCAAACAGTACTTTTAGTACGGTACTTTGAGCAATTATTTCCCCCCTTCACGTGGCTTGTCAGACTTTGAGCAATTATTTTTCCCTTCACGTGGCTTGTCAGACTTTCTTTTTGGCTGATTTCATTTCTGTCATATGGCGACTCGACCTCCGCCATCAGCCACAATTAGGACAAAAAGTCGGATTTAATGATATTTGATTATGATAATTCTTTCATGATATGTGTCCCAAAATATATCATCATTTTATCTTTCGAGTTTGATTATGTGAGTTTACTCAATCACGACCGTAAACTCTTTTAACTTTGTATCTCATATGACACTGAAAATTGTCGTGATTCGCATTCACACATATGATACACCTTGAAAAGGAGATTGAATGTGAATAATGAATTTGGAGTATCGTTATCATAATAGCCATCTTAACAGTACATTCATCTATAAAGATGGCATTACTTTATCCTTTAGAAAATTTCCATATCAAATATGTTAAACTATGGCGAGTCTTGTCAAGACTCATACCTCTCACAATGAATTCATTTATTATCTATAAGTTGTTAAAAACAACTCAGATGAAAGTTAGGAGTCCTCACTAACCTTGTTTTTGGGAGCTGGCTAGAAAATTCAATCGAGGATTGAGAGTAGTCTATCGATATCTATGCAAGCAAATACTCTAAGGTTTGAGAACTTGAGTTACACTGACATTTCTATTAGCGTCATTTTGATATCTAACAGCTTGTCATGTTTCATATGGTGTCCATGTGTGTCTTTTTACTTTTTCATATCAATGAAACTAATGAAGTGATTATATGTGGATGATCAATTTTATGCAATTCTATTTCTATCAAAAGAGAAAAATGAAGAAAACAATCAATTAAAATTTAAGGAAGGTGTCGTAAGTAAACTCCCAAAAAGAAATTTTAAGGAAAGCAGTAAATCTAATATGCAATTCTAAATGGAAATTAAATCAAGAGAAAGAAACCCGCTACTTGTCGAGCATTTATACAACATGAGACGATCCAAAACATATATCGAGTAACAAATGATACAAAAACAAGGTCGGATTGGATATCAACCACTTATCGTCTTCATGTCTTGAAGGGCCATCACCTCCATGGACTTATTCTAACCCTAATCTAATACTAAGACTAGGTACTTACAATGTTAAAGAAACAATTATCATTACAAGCATATAAAACAATCACAATCACAAACAAATAAGAGCAATCAAGAAAATAGGACAAAATGTATAAATGATCAAGTTTGGCTTTGAGATCGGCAATTGTGACTCATGCATTGATCCACCTAGGACACTTACCCAAATCATTTATTTTATGACTTATAGCTATTGGTTATTATTAGTGTTCTCGCATTGTAATCAACGCTAAAATGTCCTTGAAATGAGCTCTAAGTGTGATCCAAAAGTATCCCATAAGATCATGCATCGCACTTATGCATACATCTAAAAATCACATGCATAGCAAGTATAAAAGCATGAACTCAGGCCTTTCAATCTTGGTTCTCAATCAATACCATTAGACCATATATTCAATCATTAAGCGCCAAACACAATTACATGCGTTTTATAAAAAAATAAACACATCAAAGGTTAATGGGTCCAAATGATACCCAAAAATCACTTGAAAATAAATCAAATGATAGTTGTGGGAAAAAATTATTAATGACCTGGCAAAATTATGTCATGGCTATGGAACATATTTAGTCACAAAGGCTAACTCAGGTGCATCAATGTGCACACTGACCAAGTTTCACAAGTGCCCTAAATATGATTCCAACCTAGACAACCTTATTGCCAAGCCAAAAACATAATTTGGAAGTTTGGATATAAAGTAAAGTATGAAAGCTTAGATGGAAGGGAGATCACAATTTCATTGTAGTTATGAAGCACATTTAATTGCCAAGGCTAACTCAGGAGCATCGATAGGCACACTAATCAAGCTTCACAAACATTTTAAGTATGACTCAAACTTAGACAAAATCAATGTTGAGCCACTATTTAATTTATGCAAAAGCATTTTTCAAGAATGAAATTTTCATACATGGGCATTACATGAACAAAAATCAAGTTCGAATTAACTAGAATATGAATTTCCAGATTTGTTTCACACATTCAAAAGGTCTGAAAAGCATGGTAAAATACTTTTTATTTTCCAAGAAGTTTTGTGTGCGAAATTTAGAAGGTAATGATCCAAATTCGTGAAGGCAATTGATCTCAATTCAACATGCAAGTTATTCTAAAAAATCATCGAATGAAATCACAACAAAGAATTATAACAGAAATCATCTAACAGGACAAAAAAAAAAAAAAATCAAAGCAATTTGAGCAGAACCCATGGATAATTGGCTCCAACAAAATTAGAAAACATCAAACACACAATGAGGAACAAGTTTCATAAAGGGAGTTTCTTAAGGTGAGCTACGCCTAAATTGATCAAAATTCAAGAACACATAGCATCGCATTAGGAATAGAACAAAGCAGCAAGGTATCGTGGCAGATCAACAACAATTTGTCCTGGTAAACGATGTCTAAAAAATTTGAAATTTTATCACAATATAGGGATGAGAAAGACAAACAAACTTCATTAAGGACTTGACCTCAGAATCCTTACCAAAAAATTCAAACGAAAATAAAGAAGTCTGACTCAACAATGACATAACAAGCATTTCGAATTTCACTCAAAGCAGATTTCTAGGCAAATTTTACAAAAATGGAAAATAGGTTAAATTATGTTAAATTATATCTCGAGTTTCAGCATTTGCAAAACGCAATTCGCTTAGATGAAAAAGTTCGTGGGATTTCATGAAGATTTACGGAAGAGAAAATAAAATTAAAAAAAGAGGCACACTCTATATTTTATTTTCTATTTATCTTTTAAGGGAGATAAAGAAAAATGACCTTTGCAGCGTCATATGCCCATTGAAGAAAGAAGCCCTGCACGTGGATTGCCCCGCACGTGAAGATTGGAAATTGGTGGGGCCCAAGGTCAAAAGTTTGACCTTGGGCACACACACCCGTATATATATAAAAAGCCGACATCTCAGAGAGGTTTCCTTTGCTGCTGCATGTACAAGTCGAGGATAAGAAGGAGACGTTGAACATACGTATGCCGAAGCCCTACGTAGCAGAAAGCCGCGATCTGCGAGTTTTTATGAAGCCGAAGTCCTGCAGCCTCGCGAAGCTGTACGTAAAGTGTTTTTTCTCACGGTAATTTTATACCGTGAGTTTATATTCAAGTGAATTGTTTATTTATAAACACTTTGGATTTGGAGTTAAATCTAGGTGTGGAAAATACTTGAGCGTTTAAGTGATTGTAAACTCTAATTCTCTGATTATAGTTGATTATTTGCTGCTAGCTCTTCCCGTGGACATAGGTATTGATACTCGGACCAAATCACGTAAATTTCTAATGTTATTATTTTCTCGTTTATTTCTCTGGTGATTTTCACGTTTACGTAAATTGCAAGATCCCGTTATTTTTGCGTATTATATCCCAATAATTGGTATCAAAACTTGAGGTTGGATTTTTTTTATTGTGATTTGGATTTTTTTTTTTTTTGCTTGTCTGATTATTATTTAGAAATTCTCATTCGCAATTATGCGAGAGGAAATATGAAATTGAGAAGTTTAACGAGAGCAATAATTTATGGAGCATCAAGATGTAGGCATTGTTGACAACATAAGGTTTGGCCAAGGTACTGGATGGTGAAGATGAGTTGCCGATTATAATGAAAGCCTTTGAGATGGTAGAGTTAATGGAAAAAACAAAGAGCACAATCCTGTTAAATTTGTCGGATGAGATTTTAATAGAGGTTGCTGAGGAGAAGGATGCCGTAGCATTATGGGCAAAACTTCAAGCACTCTATGTGAAGAAATGTTTAAACAATCGCTTGTACATATTGAAGAAGATGTTTCAATTTAGATATACTGAAGGTACGTCTATCAAAACCCACCTGGATGAATTTAATAAACTTATGATGGATCTAAAGAACGTCGGTAAGATACTTGATGATGAAGAACATGGCATGATGTTGTTAGCCTTTTTACCAGAGTCATGGGAGCACTTTACTGATTCACTGTTGCAGGGGCGTACTACAATTACCTCAGAAGAGGTAAAGTCCGCCTTATTCTCTAAAGAGTGGCAAAGAAAGTTGCGAGATGACAGTCTGGCGCAAGGAGTAGCGCAAGCACTGACAATTCGGGGTAGAGAACAACATTGAGGGCCTAGTAGTGTCGACACTTGATTTTTAGTCAATACATCATTAAAAGAGATAAGTCCAAATTAGGGGTCAATTTTGGGAGATTTGCTCGGATGCTTTCTAATTTGGTTGATTTGGCATGTTCAAAGATTAGAAAGCCCAGCTAAGGTGGTTCAATCTACGTAATTCGACTTGGCTCATTTTAGATTAGAGTGCAATTGAAGTAATTAAGCTTCAATTTGGCCGATTGAGATTCAATTGAAGATGTGAGACTAGCTTGTGGCCTCGCTTCAATAGGAATTCAATGAATTTGAATATTTTGTGCACAATTCTCAACTTGAGATAGTTCAATTGCATCTCATTTGACCCAATTCATATAGAAATATTTGATTTCCTTTAAATCGGGCAAAACTAGAAAAAATAAAAACAAAAATCGGACAAAAAGTCAACTTGGTCAATCTTGCGTTGAATAGATTTGACTAGCGTTGACCGATGAAATTTTCCGGCCATCTTTTGGCCGAAAACCACCCTCAGCTGACCCACTTCATGAGCAATGCACTTATGCCATTAATTTTCAAATTTCAAATATTTCCCCAGATTTTACGAAATTTACCAATTTGCCCCCCAAGTTTGATGAAATTACAAAATGACCCCAACTAATCTCTTACCTTAAGATTAGATCGTCACCATTCATTAAGAATATATCGTGGTCATTGAAATGGGCATGTGCTCAATTAGGGGTGCTCCTAACAACTTTAACAAACCAATTAGTTGGGAAGATCAAATCCTAACCTTTGAATTAATCCAAGGGCTAAGATTTGATCTTGCCTTAGACTATAAAACAAATTTTCTCTACAAAATTGAAGGGGGGGGGACCATTTTTCCAGATCTACTTTCTCTCTCTATGTCTCTCTCTCTCAAATTCTCTCTCGACGTCTCTCTCTCCCACCGACTTTCCCCTCTCATCTTCGCGCGCTTTTTTCCTTTGGCCGCACCACCCCTTGCCAGCATTTAGCCTCTCGCCGGCGAGCTCTCCAGCGTTGCCAACTGTCCTCAACGCTCCTCTGCACTCCCTCGAGTCCCAAGTGGCTGTTCTAGCCAGCAGCAAACTGAGGCAAATCCGGCGTCATCTTCAACATCTCCGACGATCTCAGTCCCTCTTGGATAGTCCTTAACATTCCTAGGTGTTGTGGTGGCTCGGTGATAGTTCGTGGGAGTTCGTTTCATGTGAAAACATTAAGAGGTAAGCCTCTTCAGCCTTGAGCTTGATGAAGCGAGGTCTCAATAAGAGATCGGGGCTATAGCTCATCTTAGAGATTGATTTGTGAGATCTATGATGATTTGATGATGTTTAGGATGAATTAAGAAGGAAGTAGGTAGGCTGTGATGATGATAATATGGATGATCTTTGTTCTACAATTTTGGATCCCTAACAGACCTCTTTGTGCATATGCCTGGAAATGAGTTAGTATTAAAAGTGCTAGTACGTGCACCTAGAGGAGGGTGAATAGGTGCGAAAACAAATTTTGCAAAATATAGTGTAGAACTTTACTTTTAACCTGAGTCTGGTTAACAGTATACTTTGAAAAGGAAATTAGACTCTCACAATTAAATAAAGTTACGAACAAAGTAAAAGAGTTTAGGGAAGAGAATAAAAACACAAGATTTATAGTGGTTCGGCTTAATCCAAGCCTACGTCCACTCTCCCACACTGACAGCCCACCAGCTGGATTTCACTATGAATTAAAAGAGTTGTTATAGTATCACGTTCTTGATTCCACAGTGTAGAGAATCTGCTACACTTCCTCAAGGCTTCACAAATGTATAAACACTCTTTTGAGTACAAACTTTTGCTCAACAATTGAATCAGCAAAGAACAAGGAACTTCAGACTTTGGAATTTATCTATCACGCACACACTCGAATAACTAGAGCGTCTTCCTTATATACTCCTTCATACCTTCATAACTGTTGGCATATTCCAAAGGAGTTCTTCCAATCTACCCGTTGGACAGAATTAGTTAGGGGGATCTTGAGTTACTTAAGGAATGTGATGATAGCCCACTAATCCTGCTCGCCCATACAATCAGAATCTAGGTTTCCATAAGTAGAACCTTCCAAGTATGCTTTGCCATTCAACGGATCCAAATTACCTGAATTAATTTCAAAACGAATAATAGATCTTGAGATGCTATCCCTAGCCGTGAGATCTTCTTAGCCACTCGAATCAAATCCTTAAAAAAATACTTAATTCTGGATAAGTCTTCTTCATTGGTCTAGAAACTGTCAATAAGGGCAGACTTTAAATCTTGAGTCGGGTGGTCTGGCGGTCTTCAGACTTTGACGACAGAGTCTGCAAGTCTTCAGACTAGACTGATGAAAATGTTTTGTCAGCTTCAAAACAAATAAGGAAGTTTTCTCCAACAAGTATATGTGCTTTCTAGTGCTTTATGTCTTCATAAGAGTCGAAGATGGCTTGATTAGCTTTCCAATGAGCTATAGCATGTCCCGATCCGATATCATTTGCTATCTGAAATGATTTTTGAACTTGGATGATCTTTGTTATGCAATTTCCGATCCTTGACAGACCTCCTTGTGCATATGCTTGGAAATGAGTTAGTATATGTGCTTTTTGGTGTTTGATGTCTTCATAAGAGTCAAAGATGACTTGATTAGCTTTCCAATGAGCTATAGCACGTCCCAATCCAATATCATTTGCTATCTGAAATGATTTTTGAACTTGGATGATCTTTGTTCTGCAATTTCGGATCCCTGACAGACCTATTTGTGCACATGCCTGGAAATGAGTTAGTATATGTGCTTTTTGGTGCTTGATGTCTTCATGAGAGTCGAAGATGACTTGATTAGCTTTCCAATGAGCTATAGCGTGTCCCGATCCGATATCATTTGCTATCTGAAATGACTTTTGAACTTGGATGATCTTTGTTCTGCAATTTCGTATCCCAGACAGACCTCTCTGTGCATATGCCTAGAAATGAGTTAGTATATGTGCTTTTTGGTGCTCGATGTCTTCATGAGAGTTGAAGATGGCTTGATTATCTTTTCAATGAGCTATAGTACGTCCTGATCTGATATCATTAGCTATCTAAAATCTTCTTCGAAAGTCAGGAGATGATTCTGGAAAACTGATATGTTGTAGTTCACTGTGATGTATTGTTCGACCTTGTCTGCTTGTCGATTTTTTCTGGATTTTTGTACTTCGAATCTTGAATCAACTCTTTCATGAAAATTGTTCAAAACATGTTTCTCTACAACATACATTTTTTTTTTCTAGAATTTTTGAAAATCGTTCGAATAGGTAGATCCTAAAAAGAAATCATTCTTGTTTCTGCATATTTTGATACCAGGAGTAACTCTCTGTGTTTTTGGCAAAAACGAGGTCCGAAATGACCTCGTTTCAGCTCGAGTTTTTCTAGGAAGATGTAGGAAATACTTAGAGGTTGCTAATGCCACTGATTGCATGTTAATCGCTCATTGTTTGGACTATTTTCCATTTTTTCAAAGTTAGATTACAATCTGAATAAGGTATCAAATTCGGACCCCTGTTTTAACCCCTGTTTAGACAGACCTTTGATGTTTTTGTTCCATTTTTTCTATTTGGAATTTGAACTTAGCTTCTGAATGAAACTTGTTTGTCATCATGTTGGCTATCTGTATATAAATTTGATGATTTTTAGACATGTTATGATAGGACAAATTCTCGCGACATTAGCTGAATGTCCTATTGTTTTGACAAGTTTTTGATGTGCCGTTGCTTGTTGTCTGATTTTTATAAATTCATGTGTTGCTCTTTCTTTGAAAACTTTATTCATGAAAGTTATTTGTCATCATGTCATATATGTTAGGAAATTTTTACATAGCTAGATTGTCAATGGGTGTTACTCAATTTTGCTGTCCTTGCATGTTGGTTCTGAAATTTCCTGATATGAACACAATTGTGATTGTTTAGCTATATCTTTTAGGTTAGTTTGTGCATGAAATTAGGACATGCCATCTTCATGAAAATTGTTTTAAATGCTTTGATCTTTTTTGTTAAACAACCGATCTTTTCAAATTGCATCTTTAAAAAAAATGATTTGATACATGTGATATTTCTCAAAAACGATTTCTAAAAAAAAGTTATTCTCCAAAACTTGATTTGGCTTAAGGCAAAATCATGGTTTGGAATATATTCAAAATGCCTGCAATGCTTGTAACTTCAAATGCAAGGCCCGGGCTAGCCTTGACAATTAAATGTGTCCCATAGCCTAGATATTCCTTAATCCTAAATATTTTCAAACATTTTAAAAATCCTGTCTTGACAACGTGAAAGTCATGGTTTGAATTGTATTCAAAATGTCTGCGACGCTTGTGACTTCTAATGCAAGGCCCAGGCAGTCTTGGCAATTCAATGCCTTTCATAGTTGAGACATCACATTGTCTCAAACTTTTCATGAATGATTTTGAGATAACTTTTTGAAATATCACATGTACCCTTCATACATGTAATCCTATCATGCATTAGAAATTGCTTGTGTTTGTAATTGGCGCGTGCCCTTGGTAATAACTGACCCGCCAATGGTTCACTTCCTTGCTTGATTGGTTGAGAAATAAGGTTCAAAAGATCTGCATGCATGTTTGAATTTTTTGCAACGCATGTGATTTTTAGATGAATGGTAGGGTCGATGCATGATATTGATATAGCTAGTACGATTACCTAGAGGGGGGTGAATAAGTATAAAAGATTTTTCTTGATAATTACACACTACTTAGATAGATGAACGGTTTGCAGTAATTAAAAAACAATCGTAAGACTGAGTAAAGGAAAGAGAGAATTAGACACGCGGTTTATAGTGGTTCGGCTTGATTCAAGCCTACGTCCACTCTTCAGCACTGACTATTGGTTGGATTCCACTATGAATAAAGAGATGTTACAGTGATGATCTTCCTTGACTTCTCGGTGTAGATGATCTACCACACTCTCTCAAGGTATCACTAAGAACGAACACTCTCTGTGTATACAATTTCGCTCAAACAGTATCGACTAATAATCAAGGGTCTTCAGACTCTGGAATTTCTCTATCGTTCACGCTCTATAAAACAACTTGAACGTCTTCCTTTTATACTCCTTTATGCCATCATAGCCGTTGGCACTTACCAAAGGAATTCCTCCAATCTACCCGTTGGACGGAATCAATCACGAAGATCATTCGAGCTAATTAAGGAACCTGGCGATAGCCCATCAATCCTGTTCGCCCATACAATCAGGATCTTGGTTTCCAAGAATAGAACATTCCAAGAATACTTCGTCGACCATCGGATTTTCAATCGATCTAGATAAGAACAAACAAAGAATCCGAGATGTTTATCCAATCCAAGGGATCTTTTCCAGAGGATAGGATCGAATTCTCAACCATATACTTCGGCTCTAGTTCTCCTTCACCACTGGAATAGAAAGACTGTCAGTGAGAATAGTCTTGAGTTTTGAGTCTTGAGTCTTGAGTCTTGAGATCATAAAGTCTTGAGACTTTAATCTTCGGTCTCCGAATATCCAGACTTAGACTGATAGAAAACGTTTTGTCAGCTTCAAAATACTCTGGAAAGATTTCTCCAACAATCTCCCCCTTTTTGATGGTGACAAAACTTCCTTGTAGATTTGAACAACTTTGACTTGCAAAAACATTTCTCAAGCAATATGGCTAACTCATAAAGATTAATAAAACAACCAGATTCTGCATCCACAGCAAATTGGTTAGTCTTTCATGAGTAATACCATAAAACAACACTTGATATGAATGCAACCAGTCAAGCATTTAAATCCACATCCAAGTTCACTCAAGTCAATCTCAAAAACACACAAAAAAACACATAACCACAAATTCAAAGTTTAAAAGATGTTGAAAGTTGATGTTGATAGTTCAAATTTGTTCTCCCCCTTTTTGTCATCATGAAAAAGGTGAGAAAGGGATCAGGTCTGCTTGGGAATGCGAACGATTTGGAAATCTCCCATAGACTGGACTAAGCCTTCTAGCCTCTTCAAGTCTTCCCTTAGTTGAGCTACCTCCTCTCCTTTTGCATTGGCTTGAAGTTGTAGAGCGAGGTCTTTCATTTTGTCCTCCAGGGTAACCGAAGACGCTTGGCCAGCATTCTTGATGGTTTGAATCTCACAGTCTAGAGCATATATCTGTCCCCGCATTTCCATAAGGATATCAACAATACGACGAAAATCTGCTGAGTTATCCGTTTGTGTACTTGCATGAGCTTTTTCAGATGGAGTGAATGCAGATGTTGGAGCTTCTGTATAATCTTGCAGATTTGGAGTCGATGTATCGTGTCCTTCTTCAGGCAATTGAGAAACCTGAACTTCTTCTGGGTCTGCTGGAGATTGTCTTGGACCTTCACTATTGGCAGCATGTGGTGAAGACCTTTCTTGCTCGCCAACTCCCCCTGTCTCTAGGACATCACAAGGGGAAGAGTGATGATCATGCTCTTGATCTCCCTTTTCTCCAGATTCAGACTTTTCTTCCTCTCCTTCTCTTTCCTTTTCACCTTCTTTCTCCTTCTCTCTCTGCTGTTCCTCTTCTCTGATCCTGGCTTGCTCCTCTTCTTCTCTCTGTTTCTTCTGAAGTTCTGTTGGTTGAGGCACAAAACGTCTTGTGCTTGTTAAAGCAATGATAGATGGATCTTCATCCTCTTCATCTTCATCCTCTAAGATGAGAGTCCTTTTCTTCTTTTTCGATGGGGCTCCAATGACCTCTTTTCCTTTTCTCTTTGAAGCAGACGGAACTGGAGACTTCACTCTGAATTTCTCCATTGCCTTGGAAAGTTTTTGTAGACGCATCTTCGTTAACATCTTCAAACCTACCACCATCTTATCGCACGGTCGAACACAAAGTGTATGAGGCGGTTCAATATTCATGTGTCTAAAGATCTTGGTCACCAGACCAGGATAAGGCGATTGTCCCTTGTCTTTTGACATTGCTCTGTACATATGGAAAAGAATCGTGTGTGGGAGAGAGAACTTCCGTCCTGAGTTGATTGCGTACATCAACTTTGCTTCAGAATAAGACACGGAAGTCTTTGACGTAGACTTTGGTCTAAGACAGTTGATTACAATCTTATGAAGCACAATGTTGATGGCATTCATCCTGGAATAGGTAACTCTCTTCTCTGTGTCCCTATCCTTGACAAGATCCAGAGTAGTACGAGCGGGTGAGACTCTGATTGGTAGATAACGCCCTCGTTCAACTCCAACAATGTTCGCCAACATATTCACATCTACCATGTAGACTTTGTCTTGTACACTGAATGAAATTCTATTCGCATCCAAAAAGCTGAGATTTGAATAGAAATAAGCTGTTAAATGTGCGTACCCGTCCGTAGTGTCAGAGCAAAATTTCTCAAGTTGAAGCAAGTTCAACTTCTCTCTCAAGTTCATATTGATGGCGTCTAAGAAGTCAAAATCGACACTTCTAGGGTTTATCACCCCTCTTTTCAACAGTTTGACATACACATTCTCCTGATCCTTGGATTTGAACAAATCCATCCGATTTCCTTTCACCTTCGCTGCCACACCCATTCTCGGTTGAAATTCAAGGAACATTCTGTCATCATCATTCCATTCAATCAAATTTTGTCCAGGTACACGAGGATCACTTGGAATATTAGCAAGTGCATCCTCTGCTTTTCCTTTCGGAGCAATTCCTAACTCCTCAATTCTCCGCAGAAAAAGATATTCATTCCCATAGTTCTTCTCCTTAAGGAAATTGTCTATGTATTTCATTGGTGTACCAGTGCTTTTCAACGCAAGATAAAGCTTATAGATAAAGGAGGGTTTTTGGACTCCTACTGGGTCGACATCCTCGACTATCTCTTCTTCAAGATGTTGACTTTCACCATGTGGGGTAGGAGGCGTTGAATGACGTGGATGAGAGCGAATCGGACTTTGTCGCTGACTTGATAAGTCTTCCTTCTCAGTAAGATCGAAGTGAGTCGGTCCCTTCTCCATTCTTTGTGGTCCCCTGCTTGGTATTCTCGATGATTTCCTCGAAGAAGACATTCTTCTTTGACGATTGAGAGATTCCTTCGCTTGCTTTTCCCAAGGAAAAATGACCACTTTCTCGACGATGAACGAGAAATTGAAACAGGATCGGGAGGAGAGTGCTTTTTAGGGTCTTGACGATTGGGAAAAAAAACTGTATATATATATATATATATATATATAACTTAGCTTTGAAAAGGGAAGTTCAATCGGCACAAGGAAAGAGTACGAGCACTATTTTTCAAAATCAATAACTGCCAAAATTAATCTTTTTGAAAAGACAAGATTTCAATTTTCACACAGATTATAACTGAACGAGAAATCGTACCTTTTTGAGTCCATATAAAATAGTTACTTACAGTCTATAGCCATGAACGTCTGAGTCTGAAGATCTAGAGACTGAGAGATTAGAGTCTAAGGATTGGTGAGTCTTTAGACTTTAACTTCTTCAAGCTTCAAAATGTTGAGTCTTGAACGGATAGCGTCGAATTGATTTTTCTCCAAAGGCTTTGTGAAAATATCCGCTAGTTGACTCTTTGAATCAACAAATTGAATCGAGATTTCTCCGTTTTGAATATGATCTCTAATGAAGTGGTGTCGAATCTCAATATGCTTTGCTCTTGAATGAAGAATTGGATTTTTGGTGAGATTAATCGCGCTGGTGTTGTCACATTTGATTTCTGTGCATGAGTCTTCAATGCCAAAGTCTTGTAGCTGTTGTTTGATCCATAGAATTTGCGAACAGCAGCTTCCAAGAGCTACATACTCTGCTTCTGTCGTTGAGAGAGCCACAGTACTTTGTTTCCTTGAAAACCAAGATACTGTTCTATTTCCAAGCAACTGACAAGTTCCAGAAGTGCTCTTTCTATCGACTCTGCAACCGGCCAGATCTGCATTTGAGTATCCTAGAAGATTAAAGTCTCCCTTCTTTGGATACCAAAGACCGACGCTTGAAGATGAGGCAATGTATTTGATAATACGTTTCACGGCACTGAGATGTGATTCTCTAGGATCTGATTGAAACCTAGCACAGACACAAACACTCAACAAAATATCAGGTCTAGAAGCAGTAAGATAAAGAAGTGAACCAATCATGCTCCTGTATAGCTTTTGATCTACTTTCTTCCCTTCTTCATCCTTGTCTATCTTCTGAGAACATGACATTGGTATGTCGGTCTTTTTGCACTTTTCTAATCCAAATCTTTTGACAAGATCATTTGCATACTTTTCTTGATGAATAAAAGTTCCTTCATTCATTTGCTTCACTTGGAGTCTAAGAAAGAATGTTAATTCTCCCATCATACTCATTTCAAACTCATCCTGCATAGACTTAGAAAATTTCTTGCATAAACTTTCATTAGGGGATCCAAATATAATATCGTCTACATATATTTGAACAAGTAAAAAGTTTTTGTTTTCCTTTTTGATAAATAAAGTAGTATCTACTTTACCTTTGACAAAACCGTTCTGCATTAGGAACTTATTTAGTCTATCATACCAAGCTCGAGGTGCTTGCTTTAAACCATACAAGGCCTTTTTCAATCTAAAGACTGAATCTGGCTTCTTTGGGTCTTCAAATCCAGGTGGTTGTTTCACATAAACTTCCTCATGGATGAATCCATTTAGGAACGCACTTTTGACGTCCATTTGGAATAACCTGAAATTTTTATAGCAAGCAAACGCAAGTAATAGACGAATAGCTTATAACCTTGCTACTGATGCGTAAGTCTCGTCATAGTCTATTCCTTTCTCTTGCGTATATCCTTTGGCCACGAGTCTTGCTTTGTTCCGTACGACTTTTCCATCCTCGTTCATCTTGTTCCTGAATACCCATTTAGCTCCAATAACAGTTTTACCTTTTGGTTTAGATGTCAATTCCCAGACATCATTGATGTTGAACTGTCTGAGTTCTTCTTGCATAGCTTCAATCCAACTTTCATTAGATAAAGCTTCTTCTATGCTTTTTGGTTCAATTTCAGAGATTAGAGCCACAAAGCACTAGATTCTTCACGTCTTTTTGATCAGTGCGGATTCCTTCATTGATTTCGCCGATAATGAGATCTTTGGGATGACTGGATTTGTGCTTCCGATTCTTGGTTGATTTTCCTGGTTGATGATCTCTTTCTTTATTTGAATCTTCATGAGCATCTTGATGTTGGACTTCCAGAGACTGAGATGCTTCTTGAGTTGTAGGCCTTTGAAGGTCTGGAGTAGATTCAGACTCTTCATATTGAGTATGACTGGATTCAACTTGCGTTGAGTCTTGAAATTTGACATTCATTGATTCCTCCACCGATTGGCTTTTCTTGTTATAGACTCTGTAGGCCTTGCTTGTAGTAGAATATCTAAGGAAGATGCCTTCATCTGATCTTTCTTCGAACTTACCAACTCGATCATTTGCATTTTTCAAAATAAAGCATTTGCAACCGAACACATGAAAGTATGAAACAATAGGCTTCTTTCCTTTGAACAATTCATAGGGGGTTTTCTCTAAAATGGGTCTTAGAAAGACTCTATTGATGATGTAACATGCTGTTGAAACGGCTTCAGCCCAAAATCGAGAAGAAATTTTACTTTCAATTAAAAGTGTTCTAGCCATTTCTTGAAGAGATCTATTCTTTCTTTCCACAACTCCATTTTGTTCTGGAGTATATGGAGAGGAAAACACATGATTAAAACCAGATTTATCACAAAACTTTGTAAAGTCTTGATTTTCAAATTCACTTCCATGATCTGTTCTTATACTTGAAATAGCACATCCTTTTTCATTTTGAATCTTTTTAGCAAACTTTTCAAAGTACGAAAATGTTTCTGACTTACTTGCAAGAAAATATACCCAGGTAAAACGAGAATAATCGTCCACAATTACTAGACAATATTTCTTACCTCCAATGCTCTGGTTCTTGTTGGTCTGAAAAGATCCATATGCAGCAACTGTAGTACATGATTAGTAGAGACATGATTTATAGGCTTAAATGAATTTCTTACCTGTTTTCCCAGAATACATGGTGTGCATGAGTCAAACTTTTGATATGGCAATTTTGGTAGACCTTGAACAAGCTTCTTTGAAGAGATTTTGGCTAATTGCTTCATGTTGACATGGCCAAGCTTTCTATGCCATAAGACCGCTTCATCTTGAATTGAGATTAGACATTGTGTTTCATTTGGTCTTACATCAAGGAGGTAGATATTTCCATGCCTTCGACCCATGAAAGACTGAGTTGAGTCTTTACTTATTCCAGAACATATGCCTTCTTGAAAAGAGATCTTGAACCCAGTATCGCACAGTTGGCTAATGCTGAGAAGATTATAGTTGAGTCCTTCCACTAGAGAAACATTGCTTATTGTGAGATTTCCAATTTTCACAGTTCCAAATCCCACAATGCTTCCTTTGCTGTTTCCACCAAATGAAACTTTTCCACCATTTACTTGAACAAACTTTATAAAGCAATTTGAGTCTCCCGTCATGTGTCTTGAGCATCCGCTGTCAAGATACCACTTTACCTTCTTTTTGACAGAGACCTGTATTCAAAGGAGAGTCTCAAGCTTTCTTTGGTACCCAAATTTTCTTGGGTCCTTTGGTGTTAGTAGGATAATCATTATTAGGCCATACCTTTTTAACAGGCTTCCAAACCATAGGACACTCTTTTTCAAAGTGATCTTGACTGTTACACTTTGAACACCTTAGAGCATTTCGACCTACAGACTTTACAAAACTTTCTTGAAATGATTTTTGTAAGCCTCTCTCGACGGTCTTTTCTTAATTCTTTCTTTTACTTTCGGAAAATCAATCAAAGGGATTGTTTCTGCTGTCATACCTAAACCAGACTTATTGAAGTAAGGTCTTTGAACTGAAAGAACTTTCTCAAGTTTTTCAGACCCTATTGAAAATTTCTTTGAAATATTTGATAAGTCAGTTTTTAAGAAAGCATTTTCTTTTGAAAGTTTATCTTCATTCTCTTTAAGAGTAGAAACATTCAAGTCTAGACTTTTCACTCTTTCTTCTAAAATATTTTCCTTTTGTTTTAGAGCTGAGTTTTCCTTTTTCGTTCGGAAATCTTTTTTGAGAGAAGTCTTAAGACTAAAACATAATTCATCAATATATTTAGAGACTTTGACAGAATTTTAAAATCACTTACCTCAAATTCACTTGTCGAATCCGATCCAGAAGTCCGAGTCGATTGTGCCATTAGACTGATTGGCATATTCCTCATCACTTTCTTCACACTCTGTATCGCTCCAGGTTTCGGCTTTGAGAGTTTTCGAGACTTTTCGGTTTTTCCTCTCTTCTTCTTTAGAAGAAGACAGTTGGGTCTGATGTGTCCCTTTTTCTTACATTCGAAGCAGACTACATCTTTGTTTGGTTCCTCATCAACAAACTTGGTTTGCTGTTTCTGAAAACTTTGTTTTCTTGAGTTGAACCTTCTTCCTTTTCTATTTAGCTTTCGAATCTTCTTATCATAAGAGCAAGCTCCTCATCATCTAGATCTTCTTCGAGAATCGTATCATCGAGAATCATCATTAGATTTTAATGCAATGGATTTCTTACCTCTTGGATCTTCGTCTTCATTAATTCGCTCCACTTCGTAAGACTGAAGAGTTCCAATCAGCTCATCTACAGATAATGGCATAATTCTTTGCGTCTCTCGTATTGAAGTCTTTATATGATTCCAATCCTTGGAGAGTCCACGCAGCAACTTGTTCACCTTCATAGAATCAGTAATTTTCTGTCCTTGATTCTCAAGACCATTAACAATATCTGTAAAACGGCTAAACATGTCAGTTATAGATTTTCTTGGTTTCATTTTGAAGGCTTCGTATTGACCAAGGAGAATATTAATTCTGGTCTCCTTCACTCGGTCTGTCCCTTCATAGGTGATATGTAATCTATCCCAGACTTCTTTTGCTGTGACACAAGAAGATATTCTGTTATATTCAGTTGGTGACAAAGCACAATATAAAGAATAAATTGCTTTTGCATCGAGTGCTTGTCTCTTGTTTATCTCTTCTTGAGACATTCCGCTGGTCTCAACAGTTTCTTTCCCTCTTTCAGATACTGATGCAACAGTAGGAGTGATTCCTCTTTCCACAAAGTCCAATTCCAGAGGATCCTTTGACCGCAGGAAAGCTTTCATCTTGTTCTTCCAGATGTTGTAATCCTTTCTATCGAAGTAGGGTGGTCTGGTATTGCTTTGCCCTTCCACCAGCCCTGGTGCTAGCATACTAGCCATGGATCTTTTACTCTGAAGTAAAACACTTCAAATAAAGTAAGAACACAGGCTCTGATACCAATTGATATTGCTAGTACGATTACCTAGAGGGGGGTGAATAGGTATAAAAGATTTTTCTTGTTAATTACACACTACTTAGATAGATGAACGGTTTGCAATAATTAAAAAACAATCGTAAGACTGAGTAAAGGAAAGAGAGAATTGGACACGCGGTTTATAGTGGTTCGGCTTGATTCAAGGCTACATCCACTCTTCAGCACTAATAGCCTATTGGCTAGATTCCACTATGAACAAAGAGATGTTACAGTGATGATCTTCCTTGACTTCTCGGTGTAGATGATCTACCACACTCTCTCAAGGTATCACTAAGAACGAACACTCTCTGTGTATACAATTTCGTTTAAACAATATCGACTAATAATCAAGGGTCTTCAGACTCTGGAATTTCTCTATCATTCACGCTCTATAAAACAACTTGAACGTCTTCCTTTTATACTCCTTTATGCCATCATAGCCGTTGGCACTTACCAAAGGAATTCCTCCAATCTACCCGTTGGACGGAATCAATCACGAAGATCATTCGAGCTAATTAAGGAACCTGGCGATAGCCCATCAATCCTGTTCGCCCATACAATCAGGATCTTGGTTTCCAAGAATAGAACATTCCAAGAATACTTCGTTGACCATCGGATCTTCAATCGATCTAGATAAGAACAAACAAAGAATCTGAGATGTTTATCCAATCCAAGGGATCTTTTCCAGAGGATAGGATCGAATCCTCAACCATATACTTCAGCTCTGGTTCTCCTTCACCACTGGAATAGAAAGACTGTCAGTGAGAATAGTCTTGAGTCTTGAGTCTTGAGTCTTGAGTCTTGAGATCATAAAGTCTTGAGACTTTAATCTTCGGTCTCCGAATATCCAGACTTAGACTGATAGAAAACGTTTTGTCAGCTTCAAAATACTCTGGAAAGATTTCTCCAACAGATATTGAGGGAAAACCCTAGCATCGTATAGATCGCTTGATTAGGAGACTTATAAGCGTTATTGGCCATGCGAGAATACAATTGGTCAATAATTGCTATAAGTCACAAGAATGGATTGGGTAGATGTCTTAGTGGGACTTTTGCATGAAAGACAAAGGCCGACCCTAAGGCTCCAAAATTTGACTTTCGTATTGCACTTCTTTTAAATGATTGATTTCGAGATGACGTTTTGTTTTTGATTGTTTTGATGTGTATGCTTATTTCTGTTGGAGAAATCTTCCTGGAGTATTTTGAAGTTGACAAAACGTTTCCATCAGTCTAGTCTAAAGATTTGCAGACTTTACTATTCAAAGTCTGAAGACCTCTGGACTACCAGACTCAAGACTCAAAGTCTATTCTCATTGACAGTTTCTAATCCGTCGAAGAAGGCTATCTAGATCTGGATGTTTCATTAAGGATTTGACCTTATTGACTGGAGAAGATCTCTTGGCTGGATATGACATAACAGAATCCTTTATTTGATCATGATTGATTCAGAGATTAAGGATCCGATGATTGGCGAAGTATACTTGGAAGGTTCTACTTATGGAAACCGAGATCCTGATTGTATGGGCGAGCGGGATTGATGGACTATCGACATATTCCTTAAATAGCTCGAATGATTTTCCTATTTGATTCTGTCCAACGGGAAGGTTGGAAGAATTCCTTTGGTAAGTGCCAACGGGTATGATGGCATAAAGGAGTATTTAAGGAAGACGTTCCAGTTGTTCGAGTGTGTGCACGATAGAAGAATTCCAAAGTCTGAAGCTCTTTGTTCTTAGTCAATTCATTTACTGAGCGAAATCTTGTACGCAAAAGAGAGTATATATTCTGAGAAACCTTGAGGAAGTGTGGTAGAGTATTTACATTGTGGAATCAAGGGAGATCCTTGCTGTAAAAACTCTTTTGTTCATAATGAAATCCAGCCGGTGGGCTCTCAGTGCGGAAGAGTGGACGTAGGCTTGGAATAAGCCGAACCACTATAATTTCTGTGTTCATTTTCTCTTCCCTACTCTCTGCTTTACTTTGATCATAATTCGTTTTGTTAACTAAAGGAGAACTTCATTTCTATTGTCTGCTTAGTATTGCTCTCTTATCTCGAGAAATTATCTTTACACCTATTCACCCCCCTCTAGGTGCTTATACTAGCTATCTCAATTGGTATCAGAGCCTGTGTACTCACCTTGTTTGAAGTGTTTTACTTCAGAGTTAAAGATCCATGGCTAGTATGTTAGCTCCAGGGCTGGTAGAAGGATAAAGCAATACCAGATCGCCTTACTTTGATGGAAATGATTACAACATATGAAAAAACAAGATGAAGGTGTTCCTAAGATCAAAGGATCCTTTGGAATGGGATGTTGTAGAAAAAGGAATCATTCCTAAAGTTGCACCTGTCTCAGAGAGAGGAAAAGAAGCTGTTGAGTCTAGTGAAATGACTCAGGAAGAGATAACCAAGAGACAAGCTCTTGATGCAAAAGCAATTTATTCTTTATATTGTGCTTTGTTACTTACTGAATATAACAGAATATCTTCTTGTGTTACAGCGAAAGAAGTCTGGGATAGATTACATATTACCTATGAAGGAACCGATCGAGTGAAAGAAACCATCATCAATATTCTCCTCGGTCCATACGAAGCCTTCAAAATGAAATCAGGAGAATCTATAATTGACATGTTTAGTCATTTTACAGAAATCGTGAATGATCTTAAAAATCCAGGTCAACCAATTTATGATCCCATGAAAGTAAACAAGCTACTGCGTGGACTCTCCAAGGATTGGAATCACATAAAGACCTCAATAAGGGAGACACAAAGAATTATGCCACTTTCTGTTGATAAGTTGGTTGGGACTCTTCAGTCTTATGAAGTGGAACGAATCAATGAAGATGAAGATCCTAAAGGTAAAAAATCAATTGCATTAAAATCCAATGATGATTCCGATGTTACGATTTCGAAGACGATATGGATGATGAGGAGCTTGCTCTCATGATAAGAAGATTCGAAAAGCGAACGAAAAAAGGAAGAAGATTCAATCCAAAGAAACGAGTTTTCAAAAGCAATAGACTAAGTCTTTGAGGATGATGAATCAAATAAAGATGTAGTCTACTTTGAATGTAAGAAAAAGGGACATATCAGACTCAACTGTCCTCTTCTGAGAAGGAAGAAAGGAAAAGCTGAAAAGTATCGAAAGGCTCTTAAAGCAGAAACCTGGAGTGATACAGAATGGGAAGAAAGTGATGATGATTATGCCAATATATGTCTGATGGCACAATCGGATTCAGATTCAAACTCCGAGACGATTTATTCGGACGGTGAATTTGAGGTAAGTAACTTTAAAATCCCTATTAAAGTTTCTAAATACATTGATGAGTTGTGTTTTAGTCTTAAAACTTCTCTTAAAAGGATTTCCGAACTTAAAAAGGAAAACTCTGCGTTGAAACAACAGGAAAATGTTTTGAAAGAAAAAGGTGAAATGTTTAGACATGAATGTTTCTACTCTTAAAGAAAGTGAAGAGAATATTTTAAAAGAAAATGTATTTTTAAAAAATAACATATCAAATATTTCCAAAAGATTTTCAATAGGATCTGAGAAACTTGAGAAAATTCTTTTAGCACAAAGACCTTATTTCAATAAATCTGGTTTGGGAATGACTGTGGAAACCATTCATTTAATTGATTTTCCTAAAGTGAAGGAAATAATTAAGCAAAGACCCACAAGAGAAGCTTACAAAAATCATTTTAAAAAGATCTTTGTAAAACCAGCAGGTCGCAATGCTCTCAGATGTTCAAAGTGCAATAGTGCAGATCATTTTGAGAAAGAATGTCATATGGTTTGGAAACCTGTTAAGAAAGTATGGGCAAAAACTGCATATCATACTAACACCAATGGACCCAAGCAAATATGGGTACCAAAGAAAGTTTGAGTCTCTTTTTTAAATGTAGGTCACTATCAAGAAAAAGGTAAAATGGTATCTGGATAGTGGATGCTCAAGACATATGATAGGAGATTCAAATTGTTTAATAAAGCTCGTTCAAGTAAATGTTAGAAAAGTCTCATTTGGAGGAAACAACAAAGGAAGAATTGTGGGATTTGGAATTGTAAAGATTGGAAACCTCACAATAAGCAATGTTTCCTTAGTGGAAGGACTCAACTACAATCTGCTCATTATCAGTCAGCTGTGTGATACCGGTTTTAAAATCAACTTTCAAGAGGGAATATGTTTAGGAACCGGTAAAGATTCTACTCAGTCATTCATGAATCGAAGACATGGAAATATCTACCTCTTGGATGTGAAACCAGATGAATCGCAATGTCTAATCTCAATTCAAGACGAAGCGAACTTATGGCACAGAAAGCTTGGGCACATCAATATGAAGCAGATAGCCAAAATTTCAGTAAAGAAGCTTATTCGTGGTCTACCCAATCTATCATACCAAAAGTCTGATCTATGTACACCATGCGTATTGGGAAAACATGTAAGAAATTCCTTTAAACCAATAAATCAAGTTTCCACTAATCGTATTCTGCAGCTTCTGCATATGGATCTCTTTGGACCAACCAGAACTCAGAGCTTTGGAGGTAAGAAATACTGCCTAGTAATTGTGGATGACTACTCACAATTTACTTGGGTATATTTCTTGGCAAGTAAGTCTGAAACCTTCTCTTACTTTGAAAAGTTTGCTAAAAAGGTTCAAAATGAAAAAAAAAAATGGTATGTTATTTCAAGTATAAGAACAGATCATGAAGGTGAATTTGAAAATCAAGATTTTGCAAAATTTTGTGATGAATCTGGTTTTCAGCATGTGTTCTCCTCTTCATATACTCCAGAGCAAAACGGAGTTGTGGAAATAAAGAATAGGTCGCTTCAAGAAATGGCTAGAACTCTTTTAATTGAAAGTAACATCTCTTCACAATTTTGGCTGAAGCAGTTTCAACAAGCATGTTATATTATTAATAGAGTTTTTCTAAGGCCTATTTTGGAAAAAACCCCTATGAGTTATTCAAAGAAAAGAAGCCTATTGTTTCATATTTTCATATGTTTGGATATAAATGCTTTATATTGAAAAATGCAAATGATCGAGTTGGCAAGTTTGAAGAAAAATCAGATGAAGGCATCTTCCTTGGATATTCTACCTCAAGCAAAGCCTACAAAGTCTACAACAAGAAGACTCAATCTGTGGAGGAATCAATGAATGTCAAATTCCAAGATTCCATGCTAAATGAATCTACTTAGACTTATCTTGAAGAATCTAAACCTGCTCTAGACTCTACAAAGTCTAAATCTCAAGAAGCAGCTCAGACTTTGAAAGACCAGCAATAAGTGATTATTGCAGACTCAAATGAAGGAAGCGATCATCAACCTGACAAATCATCCAGTAACTGGAAGCATAAGTCCAGTCATCCCAAAGATCTCATTATTGGCGACATTGATGAAAGAATTCGAACAAGATTCAAAAGGCTCAAAGAGTCCAGTGTTGTGGCTCTTATTTCTGAAATAGAACCCAAAAGCATAGAAGAAGCTTTATCTGATGAAAGCTGGATTGAAGCTATGCAAGAAGAACTCATGCAATTCAGTATTAATGATTTCTAGGAGTTAACTCCTAAACCGAAAGGTAAATATATTATTGGAGCTAAATGGGTTTTCAGGAACAAGATGGACGAGAAAGAAAAGGTCGTAAGAAACAAAGCAAGACTCGTGGCCAAGGGATATACGCAAGAAGAAGGGATAGACTATGATGAGACCTACGCACCAATAGCAAGGTTAGAAGCAATTAGATTATTACTTGCTTTTGCTTGTTATAAGAAATTCTGGTTATTCCAAATGGACATCAAAAGTGCTTTCCTAAATGGATTTATCCATGAGGAAGTCTATGTGGAACAACCACCTGGGTTTAAAGACCTAAGGAAACCAGACTTGGTATTTAGACTGAAAAAGGCCTTATATGGTTTAAAGCAAGTACCTCAAGCTTGGTATGACATGCTGAGTAAGTTTTTAATTCAAAACGGTTTTGTCAAAGACGAAAATCTAGTTGGTTGTAGAGTTGATAGAAAGAGCACCTCGGGTACCTGTCAACCACTTGAAAGCAGGACAGTGTCTTGGTTTTCAAGGAAGCAAAATACAGTAGCTCTTTTTACAGCAGAAGTAGAGTATGTAGTTCTTGGAAGTTGTTGTTCACAAATTCTGTGGATAAAACAACAGTTAAGAGACTTTGGAATTGAAGAATCATGCACGGAGATTAACTGTGACAACACCAGCGCAATCAATCTCACCAAAAATCCAATTTTTCACTCAAGAGCAAAGCATATAGAGATTCAACATCACTTCATTAGATATCATGTTCAAAATGGAGAAGTTTCGATTCAGTTTGTTGACTCAAAGAACCAATTGGCGGATATATTTACAAAGCCTTTGGAGAAAAATCAATTTGAAATCATCCGTTCCGGACTCAACATTTTGAAATTTAAAGAAGTTAAAGTCTAGAGACTCTCGACTCAGACAAACAAGATTCTTGCCTGTAAGTTATTTTATTCTCTCTCGTATTAAATCTCGAAAAGGTACGATCATCTATCTGTAATTAATTTTTGCTACTTTCAATTTCCGTGATTGGTGCAATCTTTCTTTTTCGAAAAATGGATTAATTTTAAAATGGCAGTTATCTAATTTTTTGAAAAAGACAATTATTTTTTTTTTAAAAAAAGGGCATCTTTTTACTATCCATTACGACGTTTTGTATGCCTCTCTTCGATTGACCTATATACAGTCGGTTCCTTTTCGTTTAACTCCAAAAACCCTAAAAAACATCGATCTTCCAATCCTGTCTTCTTCTCTTGTTTAATCTTTGAAAAGTTGTCATCTTTCTTGGGAAAGTCAAGTTTGGAATCTTTCAAAGACTGTGAAAGATGTCGTCTCAAAGGAAGTCTTCAAGGATCGCGAACATGGGACCACAGCAAATGCGTGAGGTGCCTACGCACTTTGATCTCACCGAGGAAGAAGAGTCACCTAGTCAACAGCAGAGCCCACAACATTCTCAGCAGCGTCCATCTTTTCCATCTAGACAACAGGAGGTTGCTCGACAGGAAGAGGAAGAAATAATCGAAGATGCAGAACCTGTAAGAGTCTTTAAGCCCTCTTTTACTTACAAGCTTGATCACACTTTCAAAAGGGGTGGAACTCCTTTGAACTACATTGACGAATTTATGAAAGACAAAGGATACAAAAATGAAACCTTCTTTTTACGCACAATGGAACGGTTGGGAATTGCCCCTGTTGGATCGGCAGAAGAAGCAATGGCAAATATTCCAATCGATCCTCGTGTTGGAGGGCTGAATCAGATAGATGGGAATGATGATGACAAGTTGTACAGTCAGTTTCAACCGAGAATGGGTGTTGCGGCAAAAATTCGGGGAAAAATGACAGATTTGTTTCGATCGGAAGAACAAAAGCATCTATACTCTAAGTTGTTGAAGCGTGGGGTGATAAACCCTAGGAGTGTGGATTTTGATTTCCTTGATACTGTGAACGTTAATTTGAGGGAAAAATTCAGTCTTCTTCAACCTGAACAGTGCTGACTTTACAGAAGCCTATGCTGAACTCACTGCATATTTTTATTCGAATCTTAGTTTCATGGATGCGAATAGATTCTCTTTTAGTGTCCGAGATAAGGACTATGTGGTGGATGTAGATACGTTGGCTGATGTGATTGGGGTTGAGAGAGGGAGATATCAACCTATTAATGTCTCTATTGCTCGTGCTACATTGGAACTTGTTAAGGATAGAAGGACAGAGGGAAAGATTTCCTACTCGAGGATGAGTGCATTTAACATTCTGCTTCACAAGATTGTGATTAATTACCTCAGACCAAAATCTACTTCAAAGACTGATGTTTCAAACTCAGAGACAAAGCTGATGTATGCCATCAATGCTGGGAAAAAGTTTTCTCTTCCTCACACTATTATGTTCCATATGTATAGAGCAGTGGTGAATGACAAGGGTCAACTTCTTTATCCAGCTTTTGTGACAAAGTTATTCAGACATTTGAATGTTCGGCCTCCCCGTATTCTCTATGTTCGATCATGTGATCAAATGGTGGTGGGATTGAAAATTGTGTCTAAAATGCGTCTAAAGGAACTCAACAAGGCGTTGGAGAAATTCAACGAGAAAACCCCTGTCAAAACTCATCAAATCTCTTCCGCAGCAAAAAGAAAAAGGAAGGAGCCCGTGGTTGCTCCATCCAAGAAAAGAAGAGCTCTCATTGTTGAGGATGAAGATGATGAGGAAGACATCACCATTTCTGCTATGGCATTGAAGAACCTGAGTCGTTCTGTTCCAGAATCAACGGAACGACAAGGGAAAGACTCAGAACAGAGGACTGGAGAAAGAGAAGATTTGGAAGCAGAGGAGAAAGAAACAGAGGAGAGAGAAGCTGAAGAAAGAGATACAGAGGAGGAAAGATTTGAAGAAGAAGAAGAAGAGGAAAGAGGAAATCAAGAGGAATGAGAGCATGAGGAACTCTCTTTTCTACCTGAAGGCATGAAAATAGGGGGAGACTGTGAGAAAGGAGGAATGTCCTCATATCCTGCTATCAGTGAAGGAGTCAGTCGCTCTCTAGCAGATCCAGAGGACATCTATGCCTCTCAATTTCCTGAGGAGGGACATGATATTTCCTCGCCCAATCTACGTGACTTTGCTGATTTACCATCGTCTGCCTTTACTCCATCTGATCGTGCAGAAGCTAGTACACAGACTGATAATTCAGCAGATTTTCAAAGAATTCTTGATGTTCTCTTATGCGGGGTCAGATATATGCTCTAGGATGCGAAGTTCAGAATTTGCAGACTGCAAGTCAAGCTTCTTCAGTTTCTTTGAATGATCAGATTCAAGCCTTTGCTCTTCAAATTCAAGCAAATGCTAAGGGTGAATAGGTGGCTCAACTGAAGGAAGAGTTGAAAAAGCTAGAAGGCATTGTTCAGTCAATGGGAGATTTCCAGCTTGTTCGTGTTCCCAAGCATTCCTGAATCCATTTTTTTTCCATCTCAACCTTTTTTATGATGACAAAAAGGGGGAGAGATGCGAGATTTGAAACTTTGATCTTGAACTTTTGATTTATTTTGATGTTTGGTTTGATGTTTGACTTGACTTTTGTGTCAGGATGTGAACTGAATTTGGGATTTGGGTTTGACTGCTTATATTAAGTACTATTGATATCTTATGAATGGCTTTATTCACATGCAAGACTAACCTATTTTCTGTGGTTGCAGATTCTAGTGTTATCATTAAGCCATTTATCTTTATGAGATATCCATATTTGCTTGAGTAATGTTTTGCAGGTCAAAGTTATCCAAATCTACAAGAAAGTTTTGTCACCATAAAAAAGGGGTAGATTGTTGGAGAAATCTTCATGGAGTATTTTGAAGCTGACAAAACATTTCCAGCAGTTTAGTCTGAAGATTTACAGACTTTACTATTCAAAGTCTGAAGACCTCCGGACTACCAGACTTAAGATTCAAAGTCTATTCTCATTGACAGTTTCTAATCCGTCGAAGAAGGCTATCCAGATCTGGATGTTTCATTAAGGATTTGACCTTATCGACTGGAGAAGATCTCTTGGCTGGATATAACATAACGGAATCCTTTATTTGATCATGATTGATTGAGAGATTAAGGATCCGATGATTGGCGAAGTATACTTGGAAGGTTCTACTTATGGAAACCGAGATCCTGATTGTATGGGTGAGCAGGATTGATGGGCTATTGACATGTTCCTTAAATAGCTCGAATGATTTTCCTATTTGATTCTGTCCAACGGGAAGGTTGGAAGAATTCCTTTGGTAAGTGCCAACGGGTATGATGGCATAAATGAGTATATAAGGAAGACGTTCCAGTTGTTCGAGTGTGTGCACGATAGAAGAATTCCAAAGTCTGAAGCTCTTTGTTCTTAGTCAATTCATTTACTGAGCGAAATCTTGTACGCAAAAGAGAGTATATATTCTGAGAAACCTTGAGGAAGTGTGGTAGAGTATTTACACTGTGGAATCAAGGGAGATCCTTGCTGTAAAAACTCTTTTGTTCATAGTGAAATCTAGCCGGTGGGCTCTCAGTGCGGAAGAGTGGACGTAAGCTTGGAATAAGCCGAACCACTATAATTTCTGTGTTCATTTTCTCTTCCCTACTCTCTGCTTTACTTTGATCATAATTCGTTTTGTTAACTAAAGGAGAACTTCCTTTCTATTGTCTACTTAGTATTGCTCTTTTATCTCGAGAAATTATCTTTACACCTATTAACCCCTCTCTAGGTGCTTATACTAGCTATCTCAATTTCTTTGCATTGTATGCACCTAGTTATTAGGTTTAGATTAGGACCCCGAAGATGGAGAAAACGTGAAGATGGTGGAGGTCGATGTCCATTCCAACCATTATCATGTACTATTCGTTTTCTCGACATATGTTTCGGGTTTCATTTGTTGTATAAAAATCTGACGAGTTGCGGGTTTTCTCTCTTTCTCTCATCTTTTTTTCAATTGTGTTTTTTTTTTAAATATATTTTTTAGGATTGCATGATAGATTTATTGCTTTCCTTTATTGTTTACTTATTGTCTTGCAATTTCAACTCCATTGATTGTTTTCTTTTCTTGTTTTTCTAGAAATAGAATATAATGAAAATGACCAACCATCTATGATCGCTTAGTTTAGGACTAATGATCCCGAAAAAGTAAAAAAAAACGTATGGACATGTTAGGAAAACACAACATACTATTTAGGTATCGAAATGGTGCTAATAGAAATTTAAGCATAACTCAAGTCCTCGAACTTATATATTTAATTGCGTAAGAATCGAGGGAACACTCTTGACCCTCGATTGGGTTTTCTAGCCGACCCCCAAAATGAGGCTAGTGGCGACTCCCGTATATTTTTAGCTTGTCATAAACAACTAAATCGTATAAATGAACCCGTCACGCAAGGTATGAGTTTCAATGAAACTCACTATTATTTAACATACTCGACGTGAAAGTAACCCAAGGGATGAAGTGATGCCATCCTAATGGGCGAAGTGTACTATTGAGAGGGCTACCGTGGTAAGGGTACCCTTAAATCCTATATCCACATCTAACTCATTTTTCTAAAGTATATTGCTTGTGTGGGTATGGATTGCGACACTCTGCTATCGTGTGGAGTACGAGCTTGGGAGAGCTCGCGATCTTGTGGAGAGAACTCACGAAAGGCTTGATCCAAAGGCGAGATGATGATGTCTTTTGGAATGTGAGTCATGAGGAAACTCTCATGATTAAGTACCCCTAAACCTGACTTATCCCCATTTTTCTCTTCTGGTAAAGATGAGGGATTCGAGGGTGGCGAGATCGGGTCACGACAAGTAGCAGCAGAGGTAAAAGCATATCAAAATCATGCCATAGAAAGTCCAAGGGACGCGTAAAGTGCTTTGAGTGTCACGAAGAGAGGCACATTAGGAGAGATCGTCCAAAGCGGAGGAATAAAGCTAATAGGCAGAATGTCACAAGCAGTATGACAAATGTTGCCGAAAGGAGCAATAGTGATGCATAAGTTGTTTTATGTGTGATTGTTACTTCGTTAGAAGACGAATGGGTGCTAGATTCAGGGTGTTCTTATCATATGATGCCTCATAAAAACTGGTTTATTACTTACCAGACTGCAAATGGTGGTAGAGTTCTGTTGGGGAATAATGCAGTCTGTAAGGTTGTGGGGATAGGGACAATTCAGATTCGGATGCACGATAGGGTGGTGCGCACATTGACAAATGTGAAACATGTACCTAAACTCAAGAAGAACCTTATTTTTTTGGGGACACTCGATAACATTGGGTTTAGGTACACTGCTAAAGGTGGAATACTGAAGATCTCTTGAGGTGCATGACAGTGATGAAATGGAAGAAAGTGAATACTCTCTATCATCTATTGGGAGAGATCGTGACCGGAACCGCTGCAATTTCATTAGGTGAGTCAGACTCTAACTTGACTCAATTATGGCATATGCGTTTAAGGCACATGAGTGATGTAGGTATGACGATACTGAGTGAAAATGGGGTTGTTGAATGGTCTAAAGACAGGGAAGCTAGACTTATATGAGCACTACATCTTTGGGAACAGCACGGAGTTAAGTTTACTACAGCTATTTATTCGACCAAACGACCAATTGAATATATTCATTTAGACGTCTAGGGCCTATCTTCGGTTCCTTCAAAAGGAGGTGTCTGATATATGCTGACATTTATCGATGACTATTTAAGGAAGGTATGGGTATATTTTCTGAAGCACAAATATGATATATTCGATCAGTTGAAGAAATTTAACGCATTGATTGAAAAGCAGTGAGATAAGCAAATCAAGTGCCTTAGAACCAATAATGGCATGGAGTTCTATGGTAAAGATTTTACCGAGTTTTGCGAGAAATAATGTATTGTAAGACACCGCATAATACCTAGGACATTACAGCAGAATGGCGTGGCAGAATGGAAGAACAGAACTTTGCTTGAGCGAGCTCAATGCATGTTTTTGCATGCAGGACTTGGCAAGGAATTTTGGGTCGAAGCAATGAACATGGCATGTTACCTGATTAATCGATCTCCATTATCTGCTATCGAGTGGAAGACTCTTGAGGAAGTATGGTCGGGGAAACCTGTTGATTACTTTGGATTACGTATATTCGGATGTCCTGTGCATGCTCATGTGAGTGATGGTAAGCTTGAGCCGAAGGTGAAGAAATGTATATTTCTAGGTTATGCACATGGAGAGAAAGGCTACCGGTTGTGGTGCACTGATCCCAAATCACCCGATTTTCTAATCAGCAGAGATGTTATCTTCAACGAGACTGCAATGCTTCAACGGAGGAGTTCTGAGACACAACCAGCAGAGAAGACAGATCATGGTGTCATTAGTAAGGTGGAGCTTTAGGTGGAGACTCCGGAGACCTCAAAGGTAATAGAAATTGAGACTTTAGATGAAGCCACGATTCAAGAAGTTAGTGATAGTGAACGATTAGTAAAGTCACAACACAATATAACTGCAGATAAACAGAGAAGACAAATTAAATCACTGGTACGTTATGGTTATACATATATTGCTTATGCATTGACTGCAAGTGATGAGGTGGAGACAGATGAGCCTTCATTTTACTCTAAGGTTATGGCTAGTTCGGAGTCGTTGCAGTGGCTAGAGGCTATGAGTGAAGAGATAGAATCACTCTATCGAAATCAGACATAAGAGCTGGTCAAAGTACCCAAGAGCTAAAAGATTGTCGGAAGTAAATGGGTCTTTAAACGGAAAGAGGGCATTCTCGGTGTCGAAGCAGCGAGGTATAAGGCGAGACTTGTGGCGAAGGGGTATACATAGCATGAGGGCATTGACTACAATGATGTGTTCTCTCGTGTGGTAAGACATACTTCTATTCGTATTTTACTTGCCTTAATTGCTTCGCAGGATCTCGAGTTAAAGTAGCTAGATGTGAAAACTGCGTTTCTTCACGGTGAGTTGGAGGAGCAGATTTACATGAGGCAACCAGAGCGATTTGCTATTCTAGGTAAGGAATATCATGTTTGCTTGTTAAATAATTCTTTGTATGGGCTGAAATAGTCTCTTAGACAGTGGTATAAACATTTTGATACTTTCATGCGTAGTCAAGATTACACAAAAAGTCAGATGGATAGCTGCGTTTATTATAGAAGATTGAAGAATGGTTCTTTCATTTATCTACTTTTATATGTTGATGATATGCTGCTAGCAGCTAAGAATATGTTTGATATTGATGTGTTGAAGAGGCAATTAAATGTTGAATTTGAGATGAAAGATTTAGGTGCTGCAAAGAAAATATTGGGTATGGAGATTTTGCGTGACAAGACTGCAGGAGTTTTACGTCTGTCTCAAAAGAAATATATTGAGAAGATCGTGGGGAGAAGTATACTATCAGTGCCATAAGTTGTGTACGACGTTCACTTTGGTGCCAAAAGTTTCCGTTGGATTACTTAAGTGCCAAATCGAAGGAAAAACGATCACTTTGGTGCCACCGGTGAAAGATTCTAGCCAAAATGATTACGTGGCTTTAAAAAAAAAATTCAACAAGGCCTTTAAACAACGTCGTTAATGATGTTGTTTTGCCGTCCTACATGGATGGCCTCACAAAAATGACGCCGTTTAACTCATTTGGGGATTTTTATTTATTTATTTGGGGATTGAAATTAGGGTTTCTTCGACCTAGCTCGCTCGGCCGTCGTCGCTAGACCTCCGCCGTCACTAGGCTGCCGTCGCTCACTCAGCTGCCATTGCTCGGCGTTGTTCCGATGCCCTCGATGGCACACGAGGGAGCACCAGCCTTGGTTGCTGGAGCCTAGGTACTGGAAGACGCAGGCCAGGCACTGTTGGAGAAATCTTTCCAGAATATTTTGAAGCTGACAAAACGTTTCTATCAGTCTAGTCTGGATATTTGCAGACCGACAGTTTAAAGTCTGAAGACTTTGTGATCACCAGACTCAAGACTCAAGACTCAAGACTCAAGACTCAAGACTCAAGACTCAAGACTACTCTCACTGATAGTCTTTCTAATCCAGTGATTAAGGAAATCCAGAGCCGAAGTATATGGTTGAGGATTCGATCCTATCCTCTGGAGAAGATCCCTTGGTTGGATAAAAATAACGGATTCTTTTATTCGTATCTAGATCGATTGAAGATCCGATGGTCGACGAAATATTCTTGGAATGTTCTATTTTTGGAAACCAAGATCCTGATTGTATGGGCGAACAGGATTGATGGGCTATCATCAGGTTCCTTAAATAGCTCGGATGATCTTCTTGATTGATTCCGTCCAACGGGTAGATTGGAGGAATTCCTTTGGTAAGTGCCAACGGCTATGATGGCATAAAGGAGTATAAAAGGAAGACGTTCTAGTTGTTTTTAGTAACGTGATCGATAGAAAAATTCCAGAGTCTGAAGAACCTTGATTAAGAAAAATGGACACATCAGACCCAACTGTCCTCTTCTGAAAAAGAGGAGAGGAAAAGCTGAAAAGTCTCGAAAAGCTCTCAAAGCCGAAACCTAGAGCGATACAGAGTGTGAAGAAAGTGATGAGGAATATGCCAACCTGTGTCTGATGGCACAATCAGACTCAGACTCTGGATCAGACTCAGACAGTGAATTTGAGGTAAGTGATTTTAAAATCCCTGTCAAAGTCTCTAAATACATTGATGAACTGTGTTTTAGTCTTAAGACTTCTCTCAAAAAGATTTCCGAACTTAAAAAGGAAAACTCAGTTCTAAAACAAAAGGAAAACATTTTAGAAGAAAAAGTGAAAAGTTTAGACTTGAATGTTTCTACTCTTAAAGAGAATGAAGATAATCTTTCGAAAGAAAATGCTCTCTTAAAAACTGACTTATCAAATATTTCAAAGAAATTTTCAATAGGGTCTGAAAAACTTGAAAAAGTTCTTTTAGTTCAAAGACCTTACTTCAATAAGTCTGGTCTAGGTATGACAGCAGAAACAATCACCTTGATTGATTTTCCAAAAGTAAAAGAAAGATTTAAGAAAAGACCGTCGAGAGAGGCTTACAAAATCATTTCAAGAAAGTTTTTGTAAAATCTGTAGGTTGAAATGCTCTAAGGTGTTCAAAGTGTAACGGTCATGATCACTTTGAAAAAGAGTGTCCTATGGTTTGGAAGCCTGTTAAGAAAATATGGCCTAATAATGCTTATCCTACTAACGCCAAAGGACCCAAGAAAATTTGGGTACCAAAGAAAGCTTAAGACTCTCTTTTGAATGCGGTCTGTCAAAAGAAGGTAAAGTGGTATCTTGACAGCGGATGTTCAAGACACATGACAGGAGACTCAAATTGCTTCATAAAGCTTATTCAAGTAAATTGTGGAAAAGTTTCATTTGGAGGAAATAGCAAAGGAAGCATTATGGGATTTGGAACTGTGAAAATTGGAAATCTCACAATAAGCAATGTCTCTTTAGTGGAAGGACTCAACTACAATCTTCTCAGCATCAGCCAATTGTGTGATACTGGTTTCAAGATCTCCTTTCAAGAAGGCATATGTTCTGGAATTAGTAAAGACTCGACTCAGTCTTTCATGGGTCAAAGGCATGGAAATATCTACCTCCTTGATGTAAAACCAAATGAAGCACAATGCCTAATCTCAATTCAAAATGAAGCGGTCTTATGGCACAGAAAGCTTGGCCATGTCAACATGAAGCAATTAGCCAAAATCTCATCAAAGAAACTTGTTCGAGGTCTACCTAAATTGCTATACCAAAAGTCTGATTCATGCACTCCATGTATTCTGAGAAAACAGGTAAGAAATTCATTTAAGCCAATAAATCATGTCTCTACTAATCATGTACTACAATTGCTGCATATGGATCTCTTCGGACCAACAAGAACCCAGAGCATTGGAGGTAAGAAATATTGTCTAGTGATTGTGGATGATTACTCTCGCTTTACCTGGGTATATTTTCTTGCAAGTAAGTCAGAAACCTTTTCATACTTTGAAAAATTTGCTAAAAAGGTTCAAAATGAAAAATGATGTGCTATCTCAAGTATAAAAACAGATCATGGAAGTGAATTTGAAAATCAAGATTTTACAAAATTTTGTGATAAATCTGGTTTTAATCATGAGTTTTCCTCTCCATACACTCTAAAACAAAATAGAGTCGTGGAAAGAGAGAATAGATCTCTTCAAGAAATGGCTAGAACACTTTTAATTGAAAGTAAAATTTCTTCTCGATTTTGGGTTGAAGTTGTTTCAACAGCATGCTATATCATCAATAGAGTCTTCCTAAGACCTATTCTAGAGAAAACCCCTTATCAATTGTTCAAAGGTAAGAAGCCTATTGTTTCATACTTTCATGTGTTCGGTTGCAAATGCTTTATTTTGAAAAATGCAAATGATCGAGTTGGTAAATTTGAAGAAAGATCAGATGAAGGCATCTTCCTTGGATATTCTACATCAAGCAAGGCCTACAGAGTCTATAACAAGAAAAGCCAGTCGGTGGAGGAATCAATGAATGTCAAATTCCAAGACTCAATGCAAGATGAATCCAGTCAGACTCAGTATGAAGAGTCTGAACCTGCTCCAGACCTTCCAAGGGTTACAACTCAAGAAGCATCTCAGACTCTGGAAGTCCATCATCAAGATGCTCATGAAGATTCAAATAAAGAAAGAGATCATCAACCAGGCAAATCAACCAGTAACTGGAAGCATAAGTCCAGTCATCCCAAAGATCTCATTATTGGCGAAATCAATGAAGGAATCCGCACTAGATCAAAAAGGCGTGAAGAATTTAGTGCTGTGGCTCTCATTTCTGAAATTGAACCAAAAAGCATAGAAGAAGCTTTATCTGATGAAAGTTGGATCGAAGCTATGCAAGAAGAACTCAGACAGTTCAACATCAATAATGTCTGGGAATTGACATCTAAACCAAAAGGTAAAATTGTTATTGGAGCCAAATGGGTATTCAGGAACAAGATGAATGAAGAAGGAAAAGTCGTACGAAACAAAGCAAGACTCGTGGCCAAAGGATATACGCAAGAAGAAGGAATAGACTATGACGAGACTTACGCACCAGTAGCAAGGTTAGAAGCTATTCGACTATTACTTGCGTTTGCTTGTTATAAAAATTTCAGGTTATTCCAAATGGACGTCAAAAGTGCGTTCCTAAATGGATTCATCCATGAGGAAGTTTATGTGGAACAACCACCTGGGTTTGAAGACCCAAAGAAGCTAGACTCGGTCTTGGACGAAAAAGGCCTTGTATGGTTTAAAGCAAGCACCTCGAGCTTGGTACGACGAGACTAAGTAAGTTCCTAATACTGAGAATGGTTTTGTCAAAGGTAAAGTAGATACTACTTTATTTATCAAAAAGGAAAACAAAAGCTTTTTACTTGTTCAAATATATGTGGATGATATTATTTTTGGATCTCCTAATGAAAGTCTATGCAAGAAATTTTCTAAGTCTATGCATGATGAGTTTGAAATGAGTATGATGGGAGAGTTAACATTCTTTCTTGGACTTCAAGTGAAACAAATGAAGGAAGGAACTTTCATTCATCAAGAAAAGTATGCAAATGATCTTGTCAAAAGGTTTGGATTAGAAAAGTGCAAAAAGACCGACATACCAATGTCATGTTCTCTGAAGATAGACAAGGATGAAGAAGGGAAGAAAGTAGATCAAAAGCTGTACAGGAGCATGATCGGTTCACTTCTTTATCTTACCGCTTCTAGACCTGATATTTTGTTGAGTGTTTGCATCTGTGCTAGGTTTCAATCAGATCCTAGAGAATCCCATCTCAGTGCTGCGAAACGCATTATCAAATACATTGCCTCATCTTCAAGCATCGGTCTTTGGTATCCCAAGAAGGGAGACTTTAATCTTCTAGGATACTCAGACGTAGATCTGGCCAGTTGCAGAGTCGATAGAAAGAGCACTTCTGGAACTTGTCAACTGCTTGGAAATAGAACAATGTCTTGGTTTTCAAGGAAGCAAAGCACTGTGGCTCTCTCAACGACAGAAGCAGAGTATGTAGCTCTTGGAAGCTGCTGTTCGCAAATTCTCTAACAACAGCTACAAGACTTTGGGATTGAAGACTCATGCACAAAAATCAGATGTGACAACACCGGCGCGATCAATCTCACCAAAAATCCAATCCTTCATTCAAGAGCAAAGCATATTGAGATTCGACATCACTTTATTAGAGATCATATTCAAAATGGAGAAATCTCGATTCAATTTGTTGATTCAAAGAGTCAACTAGCGGATGTATTCACAAAGCCTTTGGAGAAAAATCAATTCGACTTTATCCGTTTCAGACTCAACATTTTGAAGCTTGAAGAAGTTAAAGTCTAGAGACTCACAAACTCTCAGACTCTAAATCCTTAGACTCAGACATTCATGGCTATAGACTGTAAGTTGCTATTTTATCTAAACTCGAAAAGGTACGATCTTTCGTTCAGTTATTTTATAATCCGTGTGAAAATCGAAAACTTGTCTTTTTAAAAGGATTAATTTTGGCAGTTATTGATTTTGAAAAGAAATGTTCGTACACTTTCCTTGTGCCGATTGAACTTCCCTTTTCAAAACTGAGTTATATATATACAGTTTTTTTTACCCAATCTTCAAAACCCTAAAAGGCACTCTCAATTATTACCTTTCACCAAAAAAAAAAAAAAAAAAGGCACTCTCCTCCCGATCCTGTTTCTATTTCTTGTTCATCTTCGAGAAAGTGGTCATCTTTTCTTGGGAAAGCAAGTGAAGGAATCTTCCAAACGACAAAGAAAGATGTCTTCTTCAAGGAAATCATCAAGAATCGCAAGTAGGGGACCACAAAGAATGGAGAAGGGACCGACACATTTCGATCTCACCGAGGAAGAAGACTTATCAAGTCAGTGACAAAGCCCGATTCACTCTCATCCACGTCATTCAACGCCTTCTACCCCACAAGGTGCAAGTCAACATCTGGAGGAAGAGATAATCGAGGAAGCCGACCCTGTAAGAGTCCAAAAACCTTCCTTTATCTATAAGCTTTATCGTGTGTTGAAAAGCACCGGTACTCCATTAAACTATATAGATGAATTCCTTAAGGACAAGAATTATGGGAATGAGTATCTTTTTCTGTGGAAAATGGAGGAATTGGGAGTTGCTCCGAAAGGAAAGGCAGAGGACGCACTTGCGAACATTCCAAGTGACCCTCGTATGCCAGGACAAAATCTGATTGAAGGGAACGATGATGACAGAATGTTCCTTGAATTCCAACCTAGAATGGGTGTGGTAGCAAAGGTGAAAGGAAATCGGATGGATTTGTTCAAATCAAAGGATCAGGAGAATGTGTATTTCAAATTGTTGAAAAGAGGGGTGATAAACCTTAGAAGTGTCAATTTTGACTTCCTAGATGCCATCAACATGAACTTAAGAGAAAAGTTCAACTTGCTTCAACTTGAGAAATTTTGCTCCGACACCACGGACGGTTATGCACAATTGACCGCATATTTCTATTCAAATCTCAGCTTTTTAGATGCGAATAGAATTTCATTCAGTGTACGAGACCAAGTCTACGTGGTAGATGTGGACATGTTGGCGGACATAGTTGGAGTTGAACGAGGACGTTATCATCCAATCAAAGTCTCAACTGCTCGTACTACTCTGGAACTTGTCAAAGATAGGGATACAGAGAAGAGAATTACCTACTCAAGGATGAATGCCATCAACATCGTGCTTCATAAAATTGTGATCAACTGTCTCAGACCGAAGTCTACATCAAAGACTGCAGTGTCTAATTCTGAAGCAAAATTGATGTTCGCGATCAACTCAGGACGAAAATTCTCTCTCCCTCACACCATTCTCTTCCACATGTACAGAGCAATGTCGAAAGACAAGGGACAATTGCCTTATCCTGGTCTGGTGACCAAGATCTTCAGACACATGAATATTGAACCGCCACATACACTTTGTGTTCGACCGTGCGATAAGATGGTGGTAGGTTTGAAGATGTTAACGAAGATGCGTCTGCAAGAACTTTCCAAGGCAATGAAGAAATTCAGAGTGAAGTCTCTAGTTCCGTCTGCTTCAAAGAGAAAAGGAAAGGAGGCCATTGGAGCCCCATCGAAAAAGAAGAAAAGAACTCTCATCCTGGAGGATGAAGATGAAGAAGATGAAGATCCCACTATCTGTGCATTGACAAGAACCAGACGTTCTGTGCCTCAACCAACAGAACTTCAGAAGAAACAGAGAAGAAGAAGAGCAGATAGAGAAGGAGAAAGAAGCTGAAGATGAAAGAGAAGGAGAAAAAGAAAAGTCTGCAGCTGAATCTGGAGAGAAGGGAAATCAAGATACAGAAGAGCATGATCATCACTCTTCCCCTTTCGATGTTCTAGAGACAGGGGGAGTTGGCGAGCAAGAAAGGTCCACACCTCATGCTGCCGATAGTGAAGGTCTAAGACAATCTCCAGTAGACCCAGAAGAAGTTCAGGTTTCTCAATTGCCTGAAGAAGGGCACAATACGTCGACTCCAAATCTGCAGGATTATACAGAAGCTCCATCGTCTGCATTTACTCCATCTGAGAAAGCTCATGCAAGTACACAAACGGACAACTCAGTAGATTTTCGTCGTATTCTTGATATTCTTATGGAAATGCGGGGACAAATATATGCTCTAGACTGTGAGATTCAAACCATCAAGAATGCTGGACAAGCATCTTCGGTTACCTTGGAGGACAAAATGAAAGACCTCGCTCTACAACTTCAAGCCAATGCCAAAGGAGAGGAGGTAGCTCAACTAAGGGAAGACTTGAAGAGGCTAGAAGGCATAGTCCAGTCTATGGGAGATTTCCAGATCGTACGTATTCCTAAGCAGACCTGACTCCTTTCTCACCCTTTTTAATGATGACAAAAAGGGGGAGAACCAATTTGAACCAACAACAACTTTTAAACTTTGACTTTAAATTCTTTGACTTTAAATTTGTTTTTGTGGTTATGTTTGTTTTTGAGTTTGACTTGAGTGAACTTGGGTGTGAATTTAAATTTGATTGAATTGGCTGTGGATTTTGATGCTTGACTGGTTGCATTTATATCAAGTGTTGTTATATGGTATTACTCATGAAAGACTAACCAATTTTCTGTGGATGCAGAGTCTGGTTGTTTTATTAATCTTTATGAGTTAGCCATATTGCTTGAGAAATGTTTTTGCAGGTCAAAGTTGTTCAAATCTACAAGAAAGTTTTGTCACCATCAAAAATGGGGAGATTGTTGGAGAAATCTTTCCAGAATATTTTGAAACTGACAAAACATTTCTATCAGTCTAGTCTGGATATTTGCAGACCAACAGTTTAAAGTTTGAAGACTTTGTGATCACCAGACTTAAGACTCAAGACTTAAGACTCAAGACTCAAGACTACTCTCACTGACAGTCTTTCTAATCCAGTGATGAAGGAAATCCAGAGCCGAAGTATATGGTTGAGGATTCGATCCTATCCTCTGGAGAAGATCCCTTGGTTGGATAAAAATAACGGATTCTTTTATTCATATCTAGATCGATTGAAGATCCGATGGTCGACGAAATATTCTTGGAATGTTCTATTCTTGGAAACCAAGATCCTGATTGTATGGGCGAACCGGATTGATGGGCTATCATCAGGTTCCTTAAATAGCTCGGATGATCTTCTTGATTGATTCCGTCCAACGGGTAGATTGGAGGAATTCCTTTGGTAAGTGCCAACGGCTATGATGGTATAAAGGAGTATAAAAGGAAGACGTTCTAGTTGTTTTTAGTAACGTGATCGATAGAAAAATTCCAGAGTCTGAAGAACTTTGATTATTAGTCGATACAGTTTGAGTGAAATTGTATACACAAAGAGTGTTTATACTTGGTGATACCTTGAGAGAGTGTGGTAGATTATCTACTCCTAGAAATCAAGGAAGATCAACACTGTAACATCTCTTTGTTCATAGTGGAATCCAGCCAATAGGCTGTCAGTGCAGAAGAGTGGACGTAGGCTTGAATCAAGCCGAACCACTATAAACCGCGTGTTCAATTCTCTCTTTCCTTTACTCAATCTTACGATTGATTTTTAATTGTTGCAAATCCTTCAACTGTCTAAGTATTGTGCAATCATCAAGAAAATTTTTATATACCTATTCATCCCCCTCTAGGTACTCGTACTAGCCATATCAGGCACTCGTCGGGGAAATCGGAGATGGAGAGGGAGACATCAATGGTGGCGCACTCGTCGGCGACCTCCCCGAGCACCGGCTAGATTACGGCCTTCGAGTTGGCCGTGGAGTGGCCATTGTTGGGGTTGGGGTCGGGGTCGAAGCTGCGACCACCTAGTGACCATCGTCAAGGTCAGGGTTGGGGCCACGGCCGCCGAGTGGCCATCATCGGGGTCGGCGTTAGAGCCGCGGCCACTGAGTGGCCATCGTTGCGGTTGGGGTCGGGGTCGGAGTTACGGACGCCGAGTGGCCATCGTCGGGGTCGGTGTTGAGGTCGGGGTCGGAGCCACGGCCGCCGAGCGTGGGGGTTGTCGAGGACAGCGACTGGCCGGAGATTTAGGGTTTTGAATTGGGGGAGACACCAAACGGTGTCGTTTTGATGTTAGGATACTGACTGTACTCTCCGGCGAGCCACATTAGCTTCAAAAATTAATAAAAAAAGTGCCACGTTGGATTTCCGGCCAATCTGATCGGAGTTGGCACCAAAGTGACTGTTTTTCAAACTTTTTGGCACTTAAGTGATCCAACAGAAACTTTTGGCACTAAAGTGAGCGCCGTACACAACTTATGGCAATGATAGTGTACTTATCTCGAAGATTGTGGCACGTTTTAATATGTAGTCGGCAAAATCTATAAGTACACTTTTAGTGAAGCACTTTAAACTTTCAGATAAATTATCACCCCAGACTAAGAAGGAGGAGGAGCATATGTTCCGTGTTCCTTATTCTAGTGCCATGGGTAGTATTATGTATACTATGGTATGCATTAGGCCTAATATTTTACAAGTTGTGACCGTGGTTAGTCGCTATATGAAACGTCCTGATAAAGCTCATTGGAAAGCTGTGAAGTGGACCCTCAAATATTTAAAGGGGACAATAGATGTGGGTATAGTGTATTGAAGGGACATCAATGGCAGTGAGACCACTGGTTTTGTGGATTCGAATCATGCTAGTGACTTGGATGATCGCAGGTTTTTAGCAGGGTACGTGTTTACACTAGCGGGTAGTACAGTTAGTTGGAAAGCGTCCTTATAGGATCACATTGCCTTGTCTTCAACTGAGACGGAGTACATGGCACTAACCTTTGTAGCAAAGGAGGCGATATGATTACAAAGTTTGCTTTTGGACTTTGGGTTAGAATAGAAGAGTATGGATATACACTGTGATAACCAAGGTGCGATACATTTGACGTATAATCCAGTTTATCACGAGCGAACGAAGCAAATTAACATCAGGTACCACTTCATTCGAGATGTCTTAGCTAAGGGTAATGTTATTGTTAAAAAGATTGTTACAACAGATAACACGGCAGACATGATAACTAAGTTTGCTCCTTTGGTGAAGCTCAAGCTCTACTTGAGCTCTATTGGCGTTTGTGGAGAGTGAGCGCCTATCGGGGCGTTGGGAGAGCAACGCGGATGATGAGCACTATAACTTGGCTTCAAACATTGAGCCAAGGTGAAGATTTGTTAAATTATGTCTCGAGTTTGAGCGTTTGCAAAACGCGATTCGCTTAGATGAGGAAGTTCGTGGAACTCCATGAAGGTTTACAGAAGAGGAAATAAAATAAAATAAAAGGGGCACACTCTATATTTTATTTTCTATTTATCTTTAAGGGAGATAAATAAAAAGGAAAGTTTTTCTTCCTTTACCTTCTGTAGCGTCATATGCCCATCGAAGAAAGAAGCCCTACACGTGGATTCCTCTACACCTGAAGATTGGAAATCCAATCGAATAAGTTTCTCACCTCATTTCAGAGCAAACATGAGTTGGACTCCAACGAAATAGAACAACATAATGACAATTTTTTAAGGTTTTGCCTACCAAATCTGCTCTAAAAATTCTAGAAAAAGATATGTTGTGACCAACACATTTTGCACAATTTTCATGAAGAAAACACCTCCAACATCTCAACGCATAAATTAGTAGAAAATCAACAAAACAATAGCTCATTCAAATACCAAAACACCATAACGTCATGTAAATCCAGTAAAATCATCCAAATTGCGAAATGAAATTCATGTGTCAAACAAACCCCATTCGAGACTCGTAACTTATCAAATTGAAACTTATCAAACGTAGATCATATATCTAGAACACCTCGAGGCCAAATAATGAGATTTAGGACCTCAAATCGGCCCTAACAAAAAGTCACTTTCAAGCATATGATTTTTGCATAATAAGATAGATCATGTTCAAGCTCATCTTCAATCAGCACAACATCATCAAATCTCATCATATAGCATCCAAATCTCATATTTAAATATGAGATATAATCCTAAGTTCGAATCCTAGCCCCAATCTACTATTTCGATTTCGCTTCTTAGATTCAAGTTTTAATCATTTACCTTTGCACAATTTCAATGAAACGAACTTGATTGATTGGCGATCTAAACTCCGAATCGGATCACGAGCTTCGAGGATCACTTGATGGACACCATGGATTGCTGGAGGATTAGATCAGGGCCGTTTGAACCACTATTTCACGGCTAGACAGAAACGGGCCCGATTGGACTAGTTCGGACTATCAGATGAAGATTGGCAATCTTAGGACTTCCGATGGTTCTTTGGTGAAGTTCCGACCACCTAAAACTTCTAGATAGGTTAAGGAACGTCACTAGACTGGTTAGGGAGCCTAAGAGGGTTGTTGGACCGCTGATCACGGTTGAAATAGTCGTCGGCGTTGCTGGCAACTTCATGAGACCTGATCGTGTAAATTGGCTTGGATGAAGCTAATCGAAGGTTGGAGGAGACAATGACGGCATCGACGGGCCAGGGGAGGGAGCGTCGGTCGTCGGTAGAAGTGGAGCATCGCTAGCGGGGGGCCTTGGCCGACGGCAAGTGGCGGGAAGAAAGGGGGTGGCTGAGCAGCGCGCGGAGACAGAGGAGAGAGAGCTTGGGCTAGAAATGAAGAGAGTGAGAGAATTTGAGAGAGATTATCAAATTCTGAAAAAATGTGAGAAATGAACCCCCTTAAGTTTTGGAGGGAAAAATGCTTATATAGTCCCCTCTAAGATCGAATCTCGGCCGTCGGTTCAATCCGAGGGTTGAAACTCGATCGAATAGCCTAATTAAATTGATTAGGGATTAATCATAGTCAAAATATATCACATAATCATTCAGATGGTGTCGATGCATAAAAATTGGAAGTTTAACCAAATTTGCGATTAAAGCCCAATTATGTGTAATTTTGTAGTTTCATGAAATCCAATGGTATGTTCGCAAAATATGAATAGTTGAAGGGTGTAGGGATAAAAACACGGGACAAGAAACTCATGGGTGGTCACTGACCATCGAGAAATGGCAGGTAGAGGGCTGAACCGACCTCCTCTACCAGTGGCCAATAGGACTGGTTAGACCGATTCGACTGGTTTAGGGGCGGTCTAAGCAGGCTAATCGGTCCATGAGATTTCAAATTTTGTACAATTTAGTCCCTAAAGGAGTAAATTGGAAGAAAAAATTGTTCAAATTTGAGGTAAAACGGTCCAATTCTAAAGAGATTGGGCTAATTAAACTATATAAATGCAATCCGGTAATTTTCTATTGACCTAATTACTTGATTAACATGAAAAATGATGGAATTGGACTTTATAAGCCAAATTGAACAATTTCACATAATTTCATGATCGAAATCGCAAATTAATCAAAATTGAATTCAATCAATATCATGAGGCATCTATTTGATTAATTGCCCATACATAGGATAACCTATTGTATCCAAATTGATTTCAAATTGATGTCAAGACTCTTAAGCTGAAAATGAATTGACGTTTAACGATGAAATCGAACTTTGATTCGTGAAATTATTCCTTAGTCTCAAATGGGTTAACTTGGATTTCTTTAATTAAAGTTTATTAGTTTGGTTTTCCTATATTCAAGAAGGTTAAATTCCTCAAATTGAAAAGTTCCTGAATGAATCTCTTAAAACGGACCTGAAATTCAGACTTATCTCAAGAAAATGAGCAGAATGAAAAGTGTCCATTCGCAAATTATAAAGAATTGATTTGAATCCCCTAATTAAGGCCAAAAGTGATAATTCACATTTCAACATGAAGTGATAATTCACATTTCAACATGACCGTTCTTGAAAGTGAATGAACGAGTGAATGAATAATAGTCCTAGATCAAATGTCATAAAAGGAACTAAGCCTAATTATGAGTAGAACGAAAGTTATTTTATTTTTGGGCGATTTTAAATCTAAAACTAAAAAATTCATAATACAAGGTCCTTAATCGATTTTCGCAAAATTTTCGATGCTATAATCAAATTGAAACTAAAATAAAGTGTTTTTGAATTTTTTATTTTTTCAAATTATTTTATCAAAGGTTTGACTAGAAATTTGATTTTTTTGATAAAAGGAACTAACCCTATAGTTGTTTTTTTTTAAATGTTGATTTTTTTGTCAAATCTTTGAAATTTTTGAAATTAACTTAGTTAAGATGAAATTTGGACCATTTAGAACCTTCTTATATAAAAAGCCAACTTTTAATCCAGGATTAACTTTTGGTCAAAGGGTTAACTAAAAAGTCAACTAAAAAGTCAACTGTCTAACTTTTTTGAGTTTTCAATAGAAATGAATAAGAAAATGTTTAAAAATGACAAAGCAAAAGAAAGAAATGAAAAATAACACTTTTTGGTTGAAAAAGGGCTCCATCACAATTGGAAACCCTAATCTCAACTTTTTACTTTTAATGATGCATTGACTAAAACTAGGTATCAATAGTTGTCCCTCTTTAAGTGAGAGTTTAGAGAGATTTAATTCAAAGACTAATTGATACTTGCAATTTTTTAGTCGACTCCATTTGGGAAAATATAGTAAAGATGAAAGAAAATGACATTTGGCTAAGGAAACTTATCATCATTCTTTGGAAATATTTGGCTCATCCGTGAGGATCTCTCTCTCTCTCTCTCTCTCACATGTGGAATGGAATGAGGGGAATGAAGTGTTTTATGAAAAATGTATGATTTAAGAATAATCAGTAACCTAAGGACAATATATAAAAGTAGGGACAATGTTTACGAATGACTTAGAACCTAAAAGGATGACTTAAAACCTAATGACAAGATTTAAGAATGACCTAAAACCGAAATACAAGGTTAAAGATGACCTAGAACCCAATGATAGGGTTTAAGAATGACCTATAACCAAACTACAATGTTTAAAGATGACCTAGAACCCAATGACAGGGTTTAAGAATGACCTAGAACCGAAATACAAGGTTTGGAATTGACCTGGAACCTATTGACAAGGTTTATGGACGATTTAGAACTGAAATATAAGGTTTAAGGATGGCTTAGAACCTAATGACACGGTTTAAAAATGATCTAGAACCTAATGACAAGATATATGGTTTATGATGACCAAAAACTAATCCACTGAGGAATATATATATTGAAAAAGATTTCCGAGATTGCTCAAGAGCTAATGTTAGGAATCATTCAAACATGTATTAGTAAATGATACTAATTGTCAAATTCCTTAAAGGAGAATTTTAACAAAATGACATTCGATCAACCATCTAAGGGCTAGATCAAATATACCAAATTGGAAATAACCTTGTTAATACTTGATTTTTAGTCGATATGTCAAAAAGGAAAAAAAAAGAAAATCAAGATTCGAGATTTTGATCGCGGTAGAGCCCATTTCTTGATAAAAAAAAAGTATCGTTTTTAATTTCTTTCTTTTACATTATTGTTTTAAAGAAATATCTAGCTCGTTTTAAAGAAAAACTCGAAAAGTCAAACAGTTGGCTTTCGATTAACTTTCTGGTCAAATGGTTGACCAAAAAGTCAACCCTTGGTTTAAAATTGATCTTTTACCCCAAAAAAAAAAAATGCCATTTAGCTTTAATTTCACTATTCTCAAATCAAATTTCTGAAAATCCAAAGACTTGGCTCAAAAATCAACCTTTTTAAGAAAAGCCAACTAAATGGTTAACTTTTGATCAAACCTTTGACCAAAAAATTAGAAAAAATCAAAAGTCCACAAATTAGAAAAAATTAGCATCAATTTGACTTGCATGTTAAAAATTTCACAAAATTCAATCAAGAGCCTTGTTTTCCGAATTTTTTTGATTTTTGGTTCTTAATCGATCGTAAATAAATTACTTTTGTTTTAGCCATAATTATGCATAGTTCCTTTTACAATATTTGGTTTAGGGACTATTCTAAATCCGCTCATGCGCTCAATTTCACGAATTGCCATGTTGAAAGACAAATCGCCATTTTAAGCCCTAATTAGGGAGTCAAAATTGATTCTTCATGATTTACCAACAGACAATTGTTTTCCATTCATTTTCGTGAAATAAATCTGAATCCGAGGTTAATTTTGGAAATTTCACCGGGAACATAGCGATATGAGGGATTTAGCTTACCCGAGCTTAAGAAAACTAAGCTAATGAACTCTAATTGGCAAAATTCATATTGACCTATTCGAGACTAAGATTTGATTTCAAAAATTGAGATCCAATTTCATCATTGGTTTTCAATTCAATCTAGGCGTGAAAGTCGTGCCACCTTTTCAAGGTCAATTTGAATACCATGGGTCCTAGACATGGGTTACTAGATCAGTTGGTGCCTTGCAACATTAATTGAATTTAATTTCAATTGATTGGCACTTTTGAGTGAGAAATTAGCAAATCGATGCACTTTTGTCTATAAAAGACCAAGTTTTCCTTACGATTAGACCCCTAGGAGACTAAATTGCACAAAAGAAAGAGAAAGAGATAGGATCGGTCGAGACTAGTTCAAATCGGTCTGATCGATCATCGGCCCCAAGCGTCAATTTTGTCTTCCCCCCCCCAACCTCACGTGCTTGACGACCATTGTGAGGTGGTCCATCCCATGGCAATGTTCCCGTGGCCTTCATTTGCGAAATTTCGAATTTTACCTTGGAATCTATAAAATTCACAAATGAATCCCCCTTTGTTGTGAAAATTGCAAAAAGACCCCAATTAGTCCACAATTGATGATCATTGTTCGTTAAGAACACATCGTGGCCATTGGAATGGTCATGTGCTCAATTAGGGTACTCTCAACAAATTTAACAAACCAATTAGCTAAGTAGATCAAACCTTAACCCTTGGATTAATACAAGGGCTAAGATTTAATCTTATCCAATATTACATAACCAACTTTTCCTCCAAAATTGATAGAGGGGTCCCATTTTTCAGATCTACTTTCTCTCAAAGATTCCAGGAGCAAAATCGAGCTTGACTCCTCAATTTCTCCTAGTTCTTTGGGATTCCTATAGTTTTTTGCTTGGTCCGCTCAGAGAATCATGAAGTTCCGTTTCCAACATCGAGGATCTACCTTCCAGCTATACTTTCCACAGAAAGAGGCTTAGGGTGTGTTTGTTTCACGGAAAACGTAACGTTTTTGGAAAATGTTTTCCGGGAAACCATTTTCCTGAAAAATGGTTAGTTTTCCTTTATTTGGTGATATGTGATTGAAAGTATTTTCTGGTGTTTGGATTGCATTTGAAAAATGATCTAACAATTGATAATAGTGTGCCTCTTACTTCCAAATTAATTTGTTGAGTCCATGTTACTTTATAAACGGATTTTTCTCGATCATTTTAGTAAATCTAGAATTTGAACCTACAAAATGAAAAGGAAACTTGAATTCATGCATGTATTTTTTTCCTTAAAATGGACATGATTTCCGGTTACAAGAGCAAGTCAAAACGATATCATTAATCACTTCAATGCATTTGGCTCTCTTTAAATGGATGCGCCTCTCATGCGTAATATTAATTAATTTGACAAAAATTAATGAAAGATAAATTCATTATAAATGTACTAGTTTAGAGGTTCTTTGTGATAAATAATTTAATTTATAATAAATTTATAATAATTATATTGATTTGAGATCTTTTATATAACATTATATTAATTTATATTTTTTTCGTGATATTAATTAGGAAGTAAAGGAAGTGAAAATAAAGAAAAAGAGAGAAAGGAGGAAAACGTCACCATCTGTCCATATAATGGGCACTAGCAAGCTAAAATCTCTTTCTTTCCTTTTCTTATTATAGATTTGAATGTTTCAAAAGGTTGTGCTTCTCTTTAAATAAGAGGCAAGAAATTTGGGAAAATAAATAAAATACATCTAAAAAGAAAAAAAAAATCTTAGAAGAAACAGTCCTTTTCCAAAGCAAAATCAATCCCCCAAATTTGAACCCCCGGCTCGCGCACAACCATCCAAAAATCAAATCCATTTTCCGCTCAAAATTACCAAAAAATAAAACCCAAATATAAAATTAAAAAAATGGGCTGTACTCACACCAAACTCCCTCTCTCTCTTTCTCTCTCTAGCCCGACGACATCAATGGCGACCCGTCCTCCTCGCGCCCCCTCCTCCGATCCCTAGCCTCCTCCTCCCGCCATACTCGCCGCCGCCTCCGCCTCCCGGCTCGGAGCAGCCGCCACCGCCGCCGCCGCAGCAGTAGCCGCGGATCCTCTTCTCGTTCCCAAAGCAGCCGGCCCTTTGGGTCACCTCCGAGTACAACAGCGACAGCTCCGTCTTCCTCCAAAAGGTCTCGTGCAAGCTCCTCGACGGCCTCGCCAAGCTCAAGCTCTCCTTTCCCGACGACCGGAAGGGCGAGGTCGCGAAGCCCCGGCTGGCCTTCGTCTCCAAGCACCTCTCCCTCCACTACGACGTCGAAAAAGCGAAAGAACTTGGAATCGTTTGCGGTGTTGAAGAAGAGCCAGATCTTCAATGATGAAGAAGAAGATCTGGACCTCCAATGGCGAAGGAGATGCGTGTCATCGAAGAAGAGCCGAAGAAGAAAGATGAGGGAAAGAGCGAAGGGTGAGAGCGGCGTACCTCAGAAAAATTTGGAAAGGAAAAGTGACAGGAGAGAGAAAAATTGAAAACGGGAAGTGTTTTCATCTCCTCACGCAGAGGAGTTCGTTTTCATAAAATAACACGCAATATTCGTGTTGACCAGAAAGTCATTTCCGTTGACCAAATCTGTTTTAGAGATCCAAACGACTGAAAATCCGGAAAATACTTTCCGGTAAAACACTTTCAATGAAACAAACACACCCTTAGTTTTCCTCAGATTTTAGCTTTGAGCTAAGTCTTCTCAACTCTTGCTTTTATATTGTTGCAATTAGATCTTTACTCCTACAACTTTCGTTGATTCGATCTCGCTGATTTTGTCGAAGAAGAAGCTGAGGAAACAAGCTCATATTCACAACATCTGCTAAAATATGTCTCAAATTTAAGCGTGAAGTGAATTGCTGAATTTTGAAATATAAAATAAAATAAAATAAAAAGGAAAGTGCTTTGCTGTGAAGGCTGTGGAATCCGAATTGAAGAAAAGAAGAACGAAGCCGCATAAGCCCCTGCACGTGAAGAGAAAGGTGGTGGGGCCCAAGGTCAAAAGTTTGACCTTGGGCACACACGCACGAAGAAGATTTCCTTTTCTACCGTGAGAAAATGCCAAGTTCTCTGCACGCGTAGGAAAGGTGGGGCTCAACACACATATAAAAGCATAATCTAATTTCCTTTGTTTTGTGTCGGTGAAAAAGAAACCCTACGAAGCGGCCAAAGACCTACGTAAAAGGAGAAGCCGCACGCCACCGAAACATAGTTGCTGATCGAAGTGCCGTTCTTATTTTGAGTGCCGTGGTTTTCTCTGTTTGTGAGAGACACCCGTAGGCGCTGGGTGCTTGATAGTGGGTCTTCGTGTTTCTCGTGCGGCAAAGCTTATTCGTAATTTACATTCAAGAAAGATTGGTGTATTGGGTGTAATTGGGGTTTGGAAAACACTAAGAGAGTATTTGAGTGACTTGAGTGTGTAATCTTCTTGTATCGCTTGATCTATAGTAAAATTCTCTGCTGCTCTCTAAATGGACATAGGTCTTTACGACTGAACCACGTAAATTTGGTGTTCGATTTATTTTCTTCTTCCGTCTATATTTTGTTCGATCGCTCGCTTTATTGCAACGAGTGGTATCAGAGCCAGGCTTGGCTAAGTTGAAGCGAATCGATGGCGACAGAAGAAGTAAAAGTGAAAATCAACAAATTTGATGGGAAAGATTTTAGTTTCTAGAAAATGCAGATTGAAGATTATCTTTACCAGATGAATTTGCACTTGCCTTTATTTGGGGAGAAACCAGAGACGATGAAGCAAGCTGATTGGGATTTGCTGGGATTTGCTGAATAGATGAGCTATGGGTGTTATTCGGCTGATGTTGGCTCGTAACGTCACGTTTAACATTCTGAAGGAGAAGACCACTGCTGATTTGATGTAAGCCCTGTCGAATATATATGAGAAGCCCTTTGCGATCAACAAGGTCTATTTGATGCGACGTCTATTTAATTTAAAGATGAGCGAAAGTGCGTCGGTTACAGATCATATCAATGAATTCAATGTGATTGTTAGTCAATTGAGTTCAGTTGAGATTGATTTTGAAGATGAGGTACGTGCTTTGATTCTGTTATCCTCATTGCTTGATAGTTGGAATACTACCGTTACTATTGTTAGTAATTCCTCTGGGTCAACAAGTTTGACATTTGATGGGGTTCGAGATTTAATTCTGAGCGAGGATATTCGTGGAAGAGAATCTGGCAAATCTGTATATACTGCTTTAGTAGGTGAAAATAGATGAAGATCTGTAACACGTGTGGGTAATGGTAATACTAATATGAACAAACATAGTCAATCTAGGACTGCTAATGTTGTCTGTTGGAGCTGTGGCAAGAGGGGGCATCTTAAAAGGAATTGCCTTAAGCTAAAGAATGAGAAGGGTAAGGGAATTATGGTTGATTCTATAGATAATGTTGCAGCTGTAGAAAATAATGCCGATTATGTCTTATCTGTCACTATTGATTCATCGCTTGATGGATGGGTTATGGATTCTGGTTGTTCTTTTCATGTCACACCAAATAGAAACTGGTTTATCACTTATCAGTGCACGAGTAGTGGTAAAGTCCAGTTAGGGAACAACGCTGAGTACGATGTTGTGGGTGTTGGTTATGTTAAAATCAGAATGCATAATGGTATCGTGAGGACATTGACTGGAGTGAGGCATGTTCCAGAATTGAAAAAGAACTTAATTTCCTTGAGTGCCCTAGATTCAGCTGGTTGCAGGTATCCTTCAAAAGGTGGAGTTCTGAAGGTTGTTCGAGGTGCCCTGGTGATAATGAAATGAATCAAGCACGATGGCCTGTATAAACTTCAAGGTGAGACAGTGATAAATTTCGCTACGGAGACATCAAATGCATCTGTTCGAGAGTTTATTGATTGCTCGAGGAAGACCTGGGTGTTTGTGTCAAGGCACAAGTTTAATGCTGGTGTCAGGATTTTGCAGTCAAGAATTTTGATCGAGACGGAGACTGGTAAGTCGATCAAGTATGTGCAGATTGATAATAGCATGGAGTTTTGCTCGGAGCTGGCAAATAAATTTTGCATGAAAGATAGCATAGTGAAACACCACACTAGTGCCAATAAATCACAACAATTTGCAGAATTGACGAACAGAACATTACTAGAGATGGCTCGGAAAATTATCTCTGGTGCTGGTATTGCTAGGAGAATCCTAGTTGATGTGCTTAGTACAATGAACTATCTGATGAATAGATCTCCATCAACTGCTATTGAATGGCAGACTCCTGAAGAAGTGTTGTCAGGTAACGTTGCTGATTATTCTATTCTTAGAATATTTGGTTGTCGTGTTATTTTCGAGTAAGTGATGGTAAGCTTGATTAGAGGCCAAGGTGGCTATGCACAAGGTGAGCGAGGTGATCTGTTGTGGTGCCCAGATATAAATTCACCTGTTAACAGCAAAGAAGTTACTCTTGATGAGTCTTCAGTACTTCTGACTAGGAGTGTTTGTGGCAGTGTTAATATGGATCTGGACGGTGTTCAGCTTGAGGTGGAGTTGCAACTAGAAACTCCTAAGGTAGAGAGTATGAGAACTAGCAAAGTAATCGACACAGATGGTGCTTGTAGCAAGGTGGAGCTTATAGAGCCAACGGTTGCTGTAACTGTTGATATTGACAAGATACATATTCGATCTCCTGATAAATATTGATGCAATAATGGTTTTACTTTATCTGCGGTTGAGGAAGTTGTGTTAGAAAATCCTTGCGGAGCAATTAAAAGTGCATATGGAGTTGGTATTCTGATGAGGTCCTCGGTTATGGCGAAGTTCAAGCAAGGCTTGGATTTAGATAATATCTGCGGCGGTTGAACCTATCAGGGGCTATGAAAAAGTAGCAGCAGAATTTGAATTTTTACGAAGCGATTGTAATTTAGCTCAAACGTTGAGTCAATGTGAAGATTGTTAAAATATATCTCGAGTTTAAGCCTAAAGCGAATTGCTGAATTTTGAAATATAAAATAAAATAAAAAGGAAGGAAAGTGCTTTGCTGTGAAGGCTGCGGAATCTGAATTGAAGAAAAGAAGAATGAAGCCGCATAAGCCCCTGCACGTGAAGAGAAAGGTGGTGGGGCCCAAGGTCAAAAGTTTGACCTTGGGCGCACACGCATGAAGAAGATATCCTTTTCTACCGTGAGAAGTTGCCGAGTTCTCTGCACGCGTAGGAAAGGTGGGGCCCAACACACATATAAAAGCATAATCTAATGTCTTTGTTTTGTGCGCTTGTACGAAGTCGGTGAAAAAGAAACCCTACGAAGCGGCCAAAGACCTACGTAAAAGGAGAAGCCGCACGCCACTAAAACATAGTTGTTGATCGAAGTGCCATTCTTATTTTGAGTGCCGTGGTTTTCTCTGTTTGTGAGAGACATCCGTAGGCGCTGGTTGCCTGATAGTGGGTCTCCGTGTTTCTCGTGCGGCAAAGCTTATTCGTGATTTACATCTAAGAAAGATTGGTGTATTGGGTGTAATTAGGGTTTGGAAAACACCGAGAGAGTGTTTGAGTGACTTGAGTATGTAATCTCCTTGTATCGCTTGATCTATAGTAAAATTCGCCGTTGCTCTCCCCGTGGACGTAGATCTTTACGACTAAATCACGTAAATTAGGTATCCGATTCATTTTCTTCTTCCGTCTATATTTTGTTCGATCGCTCACTTTATCGCAACAAGCATCAAATGGAGGATTGTAAACTTCGAGTCCGTAATCAAGATGTCTGAGGATGAACTTGAAGTTCATGTGTATTTGCTCCTTGATTGTAGCAACACGACCGAATCACCTCAAGTCATTGTAGTATGCTCCTCCGTTCAACGATTCCAACAGCAGATGTTTTCTTCATTGACGAGCAGTACGTTTGATTTAGCCAGTGTGAAAACGACAAGCGATCTTCATCCTCTATCGAGCTTTGCTTTAATGTTCTTCTAATTTGATCGTGTTTGTGCTTTAGCTATTAAGTTGTGTTAATCTCTCTTATTTGTTCTCGTGTTTTGCTTATTCTCATTTTTTCAGCTATATTCGAAGTTAGCTCAACGATCGAAAAGTTTTGAATCTAGCACCAGATTAAAGATCGGTGTTCTCTGCTCCAACAATAGAATCGAAGCTTCATTGTCACTAAATGGCGCACATCTTTGAAGATAAGTGTTTTACAACTACTTTTAATGGCATCCGGTGATGCAAAAGCTTCTTGTGTCAAACACATGATTGACGACGAAGGTTTGTGTGACAACCCAAGCGGTGGTGCACGGGGAGAAGGGATGGCGTTGCGTCGCGCCTCGGTCCTCGGACGTGCGTAGGGAAGGGGTCCCTCTTTTGTCCCACATCGCTTAGGAGGAAAGTCCTCGGCTAGTTTATAAGACTTGGGTCCCTCTAATTTGTGTAATGTGTTTTAAAACCGTGAGGACTCAGTGTCCAAAGCGGACAATATGTGTACAGTGGGGCCTGGGTCCTTACAAATGGTATCAAAGTTGACTCTTGACTGTGTGTGGGGCTACAGTGAGGACGCTGTGCTCCTAAGGGGTGGAGAGTGTGACAGCCCAAGCGGCGGTGGCAGGGAGGAGGGAATGGCTTTTGCATTCGCGCCTTGGGGCTGTTGGAGAAATCTTTCCAGAGTATTTTGAAGCTGACAAAACGTTTTCTATCAGTCTAAGTCTGGATATTCGGAGACTGAAGATTAAAGTCTCAAGACTTTATGATCTCAAGACTCAATACTATTCTCACTGACAGTCTTTCTATTCCAGTGGTGAAGGAAATCCAGAGCTGAAGTATATGGTTGAGGATTCGATCCTATCCTCTGGAAAAGATCTCTTGTTGGATTGGATAAACATCTCGGATTCTTTGTTTGTTCTTATCTAGATCGATTGAAGATCCGATGGTCGATGAAGTATTCTTGGAATGTTCTATTCTTGGAAACCAAGATCCTGATTGTATGGGCGAACAGGATTGATGGGCTATCGCCAGGTTCCTTAATTAGCTCGAATGATCTTTGTGATTGATTCCGTCCAACGGGTAGATTGGAGGAATTCCTTTGGTAAGTGCCAACGGCTATGATGGCATAAAGGAGTATAAAAGGAAGACGTTCAAGTTGTTTTAGAGAGCGTGATCGACAGAGAAATTCCAGAGTCTGAAGACCCTTGATTATTAGTTGATACTGTTTGAGCGAAATTGTATACATAGAGAGTGTTTGTTCTTAGTGATACCTTGAGAGAGTGTGGTAGATCATCTACACCGAGAAGTCAAGGAAGATTATCACTGTAACATCTCTTTGTTCATAGTGGAATCCAGCCAATAGGCTGTCAGTGCAGAAGAGTGGACGTAGGCTTAAATCAAGCCGAACCACTATAAACCGCGTGTCCAATTCTCTCTTTCCTTTACTCAGTCTTATGGGTTTTTTTTTTTTTTTTTTTTTTTTATTGCTGCAAATCGTTCATCTATTTAAGTAGTGTGTAATTATCAAGAAAAATCTTTTATACCTATTCACCCCCTCTAGGTAATCGTACTAGCTATATCAATTGGTATCAGAGCTTGTGTTCTTACTTTATTTGAAGTGTTTTACTTCAGAGTAAAAGATCCATGGCTAGTATGCTAGCACCAGGGCTGGTGGAAGGGCAAAGCAATACCAGACCACCCTACTTCGATGGAAAGGATTACAACATCCGGAAGAACAAGATGAAAGCTTTCCTACGGTCAAAGGATCCCTCGGAATGGGACGTTGTGGAAAGAGGGATCACTCCTACCGTTGTATCGCATTCGAAAGAGGGAAAGAAACTGTTGAGACCAGCGGAATGTCTCAAGAAGAGATAAACAAGAGACAAGCACTCGATGCAAAAGCAATTTATTCTTTATATTGTGCTTTGTCACCAACTGAATATAACATAATATCTTCTTGTGTTACAGCAAAAGAAGTCTGGGATAGATTACATATCACCTATGAAGGGACAAACCGAGTGAAGGAGACCAGAATTAATATTCTCCTTGGTCAATACGAAGCCTTCAAAATGAAACCAGGAGAATCTATAACTAACATGTTTAGCCGTTTTACAGATATTGTTAATGGTCTTGAGAATCAAGGACAGAAAATTACTGATCCTATGAAGGTGAACAAGTTGCTGCGTGGACTCTCCAAGGATTGGAATCATATAAAGACTTCAATACGAGAGACGCAAAGAATTATGCCATTATCTGTAGATGAGCTGATTGGAACTCTTCAGTCTTACGAAGTGGAGCGAATTAATGAAGACGAAGATCCAAGAGGTAAGAAATCCATTGCATTAAAATCTAATAATGATTCTGATGATATAGATTCTGAAGAAGATCTGGATGATGAGGAGCTTGCTCTTATGATAAGAAGATTCAGAAAGCTGAATAGAAAAGGAAGAAGGTTCAACTCAAGAAAACAAAGTTTTCAGAAACAGCAAACCAAGTTTGTTGATGAGGAACCAAATAAAGATGTAGTCTGCTTCGAGTGTAAGAAAAAGGGACACATTAGACCCAACTGTCCTCTTCTGAAAAAGAAGAGAGGAAAAACCGAAAAGTCTCGAAAAGCTCTCAAAGCCGAAACCTGGAGCGATACAGAGTGTGAAGAAAGTGATGAGGAATATGCCAATCTGTGTCTAATGGCACAATCAGACTCAGACTCTGGATCAGATTCAGACAGTGAATTTGAGGTAAGTGATTTTAAAATTCCTGTCAAAGTCTCTAAATATATTGATGAATTATGTTTTAGTCTTAAGACTTCTCTCAAAAAGATTTCCGAACTGAAAAAGGAAAACTCAGCTCTAAAACAAAAGGAAAATATTTTAGAAGAAAGAGTGAAAAGTCTAGACTTGAATGTTTCTACTCTTAAAAAGAATGAAGATAAACTTTCAAAAGAAAATGCTTTCTTAAAAACTGACTTATCAAATATTTCAAAGAAATTTTCAATATGGTCTGAAAAACTTGAGAAAGTTCTTTCAGTTCAAAGACCTTACTTCAATAAGTCTGGTTTAGGTATGATAGCAGAAATAATCCCTTTGATTGATTTTCCGAAAGTAAAAGAAAGAATTAAGAAAATACCGTTGAGAGAGGCTTACAAAAATCATTTCAAGAAAGTTTTTGTAAAGTCTTTAGGTCGAAATGCCCTAAGGTGTTCAAAGTGTAACAGTCAAGATCACTTTGAAAAAGAGTGTCCTATGGTTTGGAAGCCTGTTAAAAAGGTATGGCCTAATAATAATTATCCTACTAACACCAAAGGACCCAAGAAAATTTGGGTACCAAAGAAAGCTTGAGACTCTCCTTTGAATACAGGTCTCTGTCAAAAAGAAGGTAAAGTGGTATCTTGACAGTGGATGCTCAAGACACATGACGGGAGACTCAAATTGCTTTATAAAGTTTGTTCAAGTAAATTGTGGAAAAGTTTCATTTGGTGGAAACAGCAAAGGAAGCATTGTGGGATTTAGAACTGTGAAAATTGGAAATCTCACAATAAGCAATGTTTCTCTAGTGGAAGGACTCAACTATAATCTTCCCAGCATTAGCCAACTGTGTGATACTGGGTTCAAGATCTCTTTTCAAGAAGGCATATGTTCTGGAATAAGTAAAGACTCAACTCAGTCTTTCATGGGATGAAGGCATGGAAATATCTACCTCCTTGATGTAAGACCAAATGAAACACAATGTCTAATCTCAATTCAAGATGAAGCGGTCTTATGGCATAGAAAGCTTGGCCATGTCAACATGAAGCAATTAGCCAAAATCTCAACAAAGAAGCTTGTTCAAGGTCTACCAAAATTGCCATATCAAAAGTCTGACTCATGCACACCATGCATTCTGAGAAAACAGGTAAGAAATTCATTTAAGCCTATAAATCATGTCTCTACTAATCATGTACGACAATTGCTGCATATGGATCTCTTCGGACCAACAAGAACCCAGAGCATTGGAGGTAAGAAATATTGTCTAGTAATTGTGGACGATTACTCTCGTTTTACCTGGGTATATTTTCTTGCAAGTAAGTCAGAAACCTTTTCGTACTTTGAAAAGTTTGCTAAAAAGATTCAAAATGAAAAAGGATGTGCTATTTCAAGTATAAGAACAGATCATGGAAGTGAATTTGAAAATCAAGACTTTACAAAGTTTTGTGATAAATCTGGTTTTAATCATGTGTTTTCCTCTCCATATACTTAACAAAATGGAGTTGTGGAAAGAAAGAATAGATCTCTTCAAGAAATGGCTAGAACACTTTTAATTGAAAGTAAAATTTCTTCTCGATTTTGGGCTGAAGCCGTTTCAACAGCATGTTACATCATCAATAGAGTCTTTCTAAGACCCATTTTAGAGAAAACCCCCTATGAATTGTTCAAAGGTAAGAAGCCTATTGTTTCATACTTTCATGTGTTCGGTTGCAAATACTTTATTTTGAAAAATGCAAATGATCGAGTTGGTAAGTTTGAAGAAAGATCAGATGAATGCATATTCCTTGGATATTCTACTACAAGCAAGGCCTACAGAGTCTATAACAAGAAAAGCCAATCGGTGGAGGAATCAATGAATGTCAAATTCCAAGACTCAACGCAAGTTGAATTCAGTCAGACTCAATATGAAGAGTCTGAACCTACTCCAAACCTTTCAAGGCTTACAACTCAAGAAGCATCTCAGTCTCTGGAAGTCCAACATCAAGATGCTCATGAAGATTCAAATAAAGAAAGAGATCATCAACCAGGAAAATCAACTAGTAACTGGAAGCACAAATCCAGTCATCCCAAAGATCTCATTATCGGCGAAATCAATGAAGGAATCCGCACCAGATCAAAAAGACGTGAAGAATCTAGTGCTTTGTGGCTCTAATCTCGAAATTGAACCAAAAAGCATAGAAGAAGCTTTATCGATGAAAGCTGGATTGAAGCTATGCAAGAAGAACTCGCATAGTTCAACATCAATGATGTCCGGGAATTGACATCTAAACCAAAAGGTAAAAGCGTTATTGGAGCTAAATGGGTATTCGGGAACAAGATGAACGAGGATGGAAAAGTCGTACGGAACAAAGCAAGACTCGTGGCCAAATGATATACGCAAGAGGAAGGAATAGACTATGACAAGACTTACGCACCAATAGCAAGGTTAGAAGCTATTCGTCTATTACTTGCGTTTGCTTGCTATAAAAATTTTAGGCTATTCCAAATGGACGTCAAAAGTGCGTTCCTAAATGGATTCATCCATGAGGAAGTTTATGTGGAACAACCACCTGGATTTGAAGACCCAAAGAAGCCAGATTCAGTCTTTAGACTGAAAAATGCCTTGTATGGTTTAAAGCAAGCACCTCGAGCTTGGTATGATAGACTAAGTAAGTTCCTAATGCAGAATGGTTTTGTCAAAGGTAAAGTAGATACTACTTTATTTATCAAAAAGGAAAACAAAAAGCTTTTTACTTGTTTAAATATATGTAGACGATATTATATTTGGATCCCCTAATGAAAGTCTATGCAAGAAATTTTCTAAGTCTATGCAGGATGAGTTTGAAATGAGTATGATGGGAGAATTAACATTCTTTCTTGGACTCCAAGTGAAGCAAATGAAGGAAGGAACTTTTATTCATCAAGAAAAGTATGCAAATGATCTTGTCAAAAGATTTGGATTGGAAAAGTGCAAAAAGACCGACATACCAATGTCATGTTCTCAGAAGATAGACAAGGATGAAGAAGGGAAGAAAGTAGATCAAAAGCTATACAGGAGCATGATTGGTTCACTTCTTTATCTTACTGCTTCTAGACCTGATATTTTGTTGAGTGTTTGTGTCTGTGCTAGGTTTCAATCAGATCCTAAAGAATCACATCTCAGTGCCGTGAAACGTATTATCAAATACATTGCCTCATCTTCAAGCATCGGTCTTTGGTATCCAAAGAAGGGAGACTTTAATCTTCTAGGATACTCCGATGCAGATCTGGCCGGTTGCAGAGTCGATAGAAAGAGCACTTCTGGAACTTGTCAGTTGCTTGGAAATAGAACAGTATCTTAGTTTTCAAGGAAACAAAGTACCGTGGCTCTCTCAACGACAGAAGTAGAGTATGTAGCTCTTGGAAGCTGCTGTTCGCAAATTCTATGGATCAAACAACAGCTACAAGACTTTGGCATTGAAGACTCATGCACAGAAATCAGATGTGACAACACCAGCGCGATTAATCTCACCAAAAATCCAATTCTTCATTCAAGAGCAAAGCATATTGAGATTCGACACCACTTCATTAGAGATCATATTCAAAACGGAGAAATCTCGATTCAATTTGTTGATTCAAAGAGTCAACTAGCGGATATTTTCACAAAACCTTTGGAGAAAAATCAATTCGACGCTATCCGTTCAAGACTCAACATTTTGAAGCTTGATGAAGTTAAAGTCTAAAGACTCACCAATCCTTAGACTCTAATCTCTCAGTCTCTAGATCTTCAGACTCAGACGTTCATGGCTATAGACTGTAAGTAACTATTTTATCTGGACTCAAAAAGGTATGATTTCTCGTTCAGTTATAATCTGTGTGAAAATTGAAAACATGTCTTTTCAAAAAGATTAATTTTGGCAGTTATTGATTTTGAAAAATAGTGCTCGTACTCTTTCCTTGTGCCGATTGAACTTCCCTTTTCAAAACTAAGTTATATATATATATATATATATATATATATATATATATACAGTTTTTTTTTCCAATCGTCAAAACCCTAAAAAGCACTCTCCTCCTGATCCTGTTTCAATTTCTTGTTCATCGTCGAGAAAGTGGTCATTTTTCCTTGGGAAAGCAAGCGAAGGAATCTCTCAATCGACAAGAAGAATGTCTTCTTCGAGGAAATCATCAAGAATAGCAAGCAGGGGACCACAAAGAATGGAGAAGGGACCGATTCACTTCGATCTTACTGAGGAGGAAGACTTATCAAGTCAGCGACAAAGTCCGATTCGCTCTCATCCACGTCATTCAACGCCTCCTACCCCACATGGTGAAAGTCAACATCTTGAAGAAGAGATAGTCGAGGATGCCGACCCAGTAAGAGTCCAAAAACCCTCATTTATCTATAAGCTTTATCTTGCGTTGAAAAGCACCGGTACACCAATGAAATACATAGATGATTTCCTTAAGGAGAAGAACTATGGGAATGAATATCTTTTTCTGCGGAGAATGGAGGAGTTAGGAATTGCTCCGAAAGGAAAAGCAGAGGATGCACTTGCGAATATTCCAAGTGATCCTCGTGTACCTGGACAAAATTTGATTGAAGGGAATGATGATGACAGAATGTTCCTTGAATTTCAACCGATAATGGGAGTGGCAGCGAAAATGAAAGGAAATCAGATGGATTTGTTCAAATCCAAGGAGCAGGAGAATGTGTATGTCAAACTGTTGAAAAGAGGGGTGATAAACCCTAGAAGTGTCGATTTTGACTTCCTAGACGCCATCAACATGAACTTGAGAGAGAAGTTGAACTTGCTTCAACTTGAGAAATTTTGCTCTGACACTACGGACAGGTACGCACATTTAACCGCTTATTTCTATTCAAATCTCAGCTTTTTGGATGTGAATAGAATTTCATTCAGTGTACGAGACAAAGTCTACATGGTAGATGTGAATATGTTGGCGGACATTGTTGGAGTTGAACGAGGGCGTCATCTACCAATCAAAGTCTCACCCGCTCGTACTACTCCGGATCTTGTCAAGGATAGGGACACAGAGAAGAGAGTTACCTATTCCAGGATGAATGCCATCAACATTGTGCTTCATAAGATTGTAATCAACTGTCTTAGACCGAAGTCTACGTCAAAGACTTCCGTGTCTTATTCTGAAGCAAAGTTGATGTACGCAATCAACTCAGGACGGAAGTTCTCTCTCCCACACACGATTCTTTTCCATATGTACAGAGCAATGTCAAAAGACAAGAGACAATTGCCTTATCCTGGTCTGGTGACCAAGATCTTTAGACACATGAATATTGAACCGCCTCATACACTTTGTGTTTGACCATGCGATAAAATGGTGGTAGGTTTGAAGATGTTAACGAAGATGTGTCTACAAGAACTTTCTAAGGCAATGGAGAAATTCAGAGTGAAGTCTCCAGTTCCGTCTGCTTCAAAGAGAAAAGGAAAAGAGGGCATTGGAGCCCCATCGAAAAAGAAGAAAAGGACTCTCATCTTAGAGGATGAAGATGAAGAGGATGAAGATCCCTTTATCATTGCTTTAACAAGAACAAGACGTTCTGTGCCTCAACCAACAGAACTTCAGAAGAAACAGAGAGAAGAAGAGGAGCAAGCCAAGATCAGAGAAGAGGAACAGCAGAGAGATAAGGAGAAAGAAGGTGAAAAGGAAAGAGAAGGAGAGGAAGATAAGTCTGAATCTGGAGAAAAGGGAGATCAAGAGCATGATCATCACTCTTCCCCTTGTGATGTCCTAGAGACAGGGGGAGTTGGCGACCAAGAAAGGTCTTCACCACATGCTGCCAATAGTGAAGGTCCAAGAAAATCTCCAGCAGACCCAGAAGAAGTTCAGGTTTCTCAATTGCCTGAAGAAGGACACGATACGTCGACTCCAAATCTGCAAGATTATACAGAAGCTCCAACGTCTGCATTCACTCCATCTGAAAAAGCTCATGCAAGTACACAGACGGATAACTCAGCAGATTTTCGTCGTATTGTTGATATCCTTATGGAAATGCGGGGACAGATATATGCTCTAGACTGTGAGATTCAAACCATCAAGAATGCTGGCCAAGCGTCTTCGGTTACCCTGGAGGACAAAATGAAAGACCTCGCTCTACAACTTCAAGCCAATGCAAAAGGAGAGGAGGTAGCTCAACTAAGGGAAGACTTGAAGAGGCTAGAAGGCTTAGTCCAGAGTATGGGAGATTTCCAAATCGTTCGCATTCCCAAGCAGACCTGATCCCTTTCTCACCTTTTTCATGATGACAAAAAGGGGGAGAACCAATTTGAACCATCAACATCAACTTTCAACATCTTTTAAACTTTGAATTTGTGGTTATAATTTGTGGTTATGTTTTTTTGTGTGTTTTTGAGATTGACTTGAGTGAACTTGGATGTGGATTTAAATGCTTGACTGGTTGCATTCATATCAAGTGTTGTTTTATGGTATTACTCATGAAAGACTAATCAATTTGTGTGGATGCGAATCGGTTGTTTTATTAATCTTTATGAGTTAGCCATATTGCTTGAGAAATGTTTTTGCAGGTCAAAGTTGTTCAAATCTACAAGGAAGTTTTGTCACCATCAAAAAGGGGGAGATTGTTGGAGAAATCTTTCCAGAGTATTTTGAAGCTGACAAAACGTTTTCTATCAGTCTAAGTCTGGATATTCGGAGACCGAAGATTAAAGTCTGAAGACTTTATGATCTCAAGACTCAAGACTCAAGACTCAAGACTCAAGACTATTCTCACTGACAGTCTTTCTATTCCAGTGGTGAAGGAAATCCAGAGCTGAAGTATATGGTTGAGGATTCGATCCTATCCTCTGGAAAAGATCTCTTGTTGGATTGGATAAACATCTCGGATTCTTTGTTTGTTCTTATCTAGATCGATTGAAGATCCGATGGTCGACGAAGTATTCTTGGAATGTTCTATTCTTGGAAACCAAGATCCTGATTGTATAGGCGAACATGATTGATGGGCTATCGCCAGGTTCCTTAATTAGCTCGAATGATCTTCGTGATTGATTCCGTCCAACGGGTAGATTGGAGGAATTCCTTTGGTAAGTGCCAACAGCTATGATGGCATAAAGGAATATAAAAGGAAGACGTTCAAGTTGTTTTAGAGAGCGTGATCGATAGAGAAATTCCAGTCGAAGACCCTTGATTATTAGTCGATCTTTGTTTGAGTGAAATTGTATACACGAGAGAGTGTTCGTTCTTAGTGATACCTTGAGAGAGTGTGGTAGATCATCTACACCGAGAAGTCAAGGAAGATCATCACTGTAACATCTCTTTGTTCATAGTGGAATCCAGCCAATAGGCTGTCAGTGCAGAAGAGTGGACGTAGGCTTAAATCAAGCCGAACCACTATAAACCGCGTGTCCAATTCTCTCTTTCCTTACTCAGTCTTACGGTTTTTTTTTATTGCTGCAAATCGTTCATCTATTTAAGTAGTGTGTAATTATCAAGAAAAATCTTTTATACCTATTCACCCCTCTCTAGGTAATCGTACTAGCTATATTAGGGGCCACAGTGAGGACATTGTGCTCCTAAGGGGTGGAGAGCTTGACAGCCCAAGCTACAATGCACAGGGAGGGGGGATGGCGTTGCGTTCACGCCTCAGTCCCTAGACGTGCGAAGGGAAGGGGTCCCTCTCTTGTCCCACATTGATGTGCGGGGAGGAGAGATGGCATTGTGTTCATGCCTCGATCCCCAGATGTGCATAGGGAATGGGTCCCTCTCTTGTCCCACATAGCTTAGGGGAGAGTCTTGGGCTAGTTTATAAGACTAAAGCCATGAGGACTCAGTGTCCAAAGCAGACAAGATTACACAGTGGGGCCAGGGTCCTTACAAATGTGTGACAGCCCAAGCAGTGGTGCGCAGAGAGGAGGGATGGCGTTGCATCTGCACCTTAGTCCCCGGATGTGCGCAGAGAAGGGGTCCCTTTAATCTGTATAACTAGTTTTAAAGTCATGAGGACTTAGTGTTCAAAGCGGACAATATGTGTACAGTGGGGCTCGGGTCCTTACAAATGTGTGACAGCCCAAGAGAAAGTGCGCGGGGGAGGAGGGATGGCGTTGCGTCCGCACCTCGGTCCCCGGACGTGCGCAGGGAAGGGGTCCATTTAATCTGTGTAACGCATTTTAAAGTCGTAAGGACTCCGTGTTCAAAGCGGACAATATGTGTACAGTGGGGCTTGGGTCCTTACAAATGATGCATTTGCGCCTCGGTCCCCAGATGTGCGCAGGGAAGTGGTCCCCTCTCTTGTCCCACATCGCTCAGGGGGGAGTTTTGGGCTAGTTTATAAGGCTTGGGTCCCTCTAATTTGTATAACGCGTTTTAAAGCCATGAGGACTCAGTGTCTAAAGCAGACAATATTACATAATGGGGCCCGGGTCCTTACAAATGTGTGACAGCCCAAGCGGCGGTGCGTGGGGAGGAGGGATGACGTTGCATTTGCGCCTTGGTCCCCAGACATGCGCAAGAAAGGGGTCCCTCTCTTGTCTCACATCACTTAGAGGGGGAGTCCTGGGTTAGTTTATAAGGCTTGAGTCCCTCTAATCCGTGTAACACGTTTTAAAGCTGTGAGGACTTAGTGTACAAAGTGGATAATATTATACAGTGGGGCCCGGGTCCTTACAGTTTGGGACCATAATACATTGCAAACCTAATTAGGATCAATGCTTAAATGATATGGAGTTGATTATAGTTAGATTTTGAGGTTCCGTGATTTTCGAATTTGGATTAGCATATTTTTGTTAGACCTGTTTTGAGCTCTTAAATGTCATCATCTTGCGAAGTGATGAACCAAAAGTTTGATGTACACATCTTAAGCTTTGATTGATAGGTTGCACGGCCCGAACGGTCAACATTTGACCCCAAAAAACATGTTATAATATGTTCGATTTCTACAAATTTTTGGTGCTCTTTAGGTTTTATTAATAGTCCATCTTAGCATTTTTCTCTTTTTGTCCTGGCTTCTGTTATGGTTTTTAGACAATTGTCTTCATGAAACTTGTTCTCATTGTCTTGAGAATGTTTTGCTATTTTTTCAGATTTTTTGGACATGTTTTAGTAGGTCAAAACCTCTTAGATCCGAATGTGTCTGTTTGCCCTGACACTGATCCCAGGTAAACTTAGGCAAATTTAAGCATACAATTGAGTTTGTTTGACCTTAGAACCTTCATGAAGAATGAAACACATGTCATAAGCTTTCTTTTGATGTAATATTTGCATGATTTTGATATCATTCGATCCATCAATTGCATATCTAAATGTGCATGGGTGCTGCCGCAATTAGGAAAGTTAAGAACGCACATCTGTTTTGCCATTTTCGTCATCGTTAGTATGATCATAATTAGGTTTTCAGTTCTTAACAAAAAATGTCCATCATCCTTCATTCTATATGGCATATTAGTTGTTGGATTTATGTATATTCTTAAGTGATCAAAATCAGTCATGCTCTCAACTCTCGTTATAGGGTTGAAACCTTATCATGTGCATAGCTTTGCACGTTTATTTGGGTCTCGTAGAGACCAAATTTCACATTAGTACCTTCTTGACATTTGAACTGCACATAGCAAACTTTGTGTGCATGTTCACCATAATTGAATGCCATTTCCTATGTGAAATTCATGTCACAATAGTGCTTGTTACACTTAGGAACTTGCAAGCATGTCATTATAAATTTTAAATCATCTTGTATTGGCATTGAATCATATGACATTTTCGTATGCCGACTTAGGGTTAGATGATTACCTAAATTGCTTGTCACATCCAATTCTAGGTCATACATGATTTTTCATGCCATTTGTACATTCCGTGAATAATTTTGAGGTTTAATGATGCATGTCTATGTTCTAGTTTTTTAATGGTTGATATGCACGCTTTTAGAGACCTCGGTCTTGGAGCACCAAGTTGACCTTATTTGGACCCGGGCCCTTCTAGAAAATTATAAAGCACACCTAGAGCTTTCAAATGCCATTGATTTCATGCAAATTGCTCGTCGTTAATTCAATTTTTTATTTTTTCTTAACTAGACTAGAATTTAGGCTTAGGGTCAAATTTGGACCCATGTTTTTACCCTTGTTTAGATAGATTTTTACAATTTTTGTACCAATTGTTTGGTAGGGATTCTCGAGTTGGTCCTTTAATGAAGTTTGTTTGTTACCTTGTTGGCTATATTGTGACAAAATTTTGTGATTTTTAGACCTCATTTAGTAGGTTAAATCTCGTTAGTAGTGACTTGGTGTCCTGCTGTTTTGACAATTTCCTGATGTGTTGTTGCTTGTTGTTTGATTTTTATAAAATCATGCTTAAATTTTTTAGGAAAACTTTCTTCATGGAAATTGTTCCATATTATGTTGTGCATATTCAGTAATTTTTTTCATAATTAGATCATCAATGGGTATCACTCGATTTTGCTGATATATTGTGCTTGGTCTGAAAATTCCTATTATAAGCTTTTGTTTGTGGTTGCTTAGATAGTCTTGTTAGGCTAGTTTGTGTGTGATATTAAGACATATCATCTTCATGATATTGTTTCAAATTCTCCGATTTTCATTGTCAAATGATTTTCAATGAAAATATTTTCCAAATTACATCTCGAAACCGCTTTGGTACATGTGATGGTTTCGAAAGCAAGTCTTTTAAACATTGAGAATTGATTTGACTTAGGAAAATCACGGTTTGGACCGTATTTAAAATGCCCGCGGTAACTGTTAGTGCATTTAGGCGAGCCCTAGGCTAGCTTTGGCAATTAAATGCGTTCCATAACTTAGATTTTCCTTAGTATAAAATGTCTTCATATTCTTTTCAATACTAGATTTGACATTTTAAAAGTCACTGTTTGGACCGTATTCAAAATGTCTATGACGCCTGTGAGTGCATTTATGCGAGCCCTAGGCTAGCTTTAGCAATTGAATGGGGAAACGTGTTAAAAAAAGTCCTAAACCTTTTGTATCTGTGCCAATTTAGTCCTAAATCTTTTTTTTTTTTTTGGTGCTAAGTTAGTCTTAAACATTTCACTTAGTGCCGATTCAGTCTTTTTCGGCCAATTTTGGCCGAATTTTGTTGACTGGACGCCGGCCGGCTAATGTGGACAACTTTTAATAATATTTTAATATTTTTGAATTTTTTTTCTTTGCCTTTTTTCTTTTTTCCTTCCCCTTCTCCAGCCGGTCGCCGGACCTCGGCATCAACCAAAGGCAACGGTTGGCGAGGTCAACCTTGCAAAACCTCGCCAGCCACCTTGCTAGTGGCCGCGAGCGCGACCTCGCGCTAGGCGGCGAGGCTCGCTCTCGCCGGCCACCTCGTTAATGGCCGCAAGGGCGGCCTCATGCTAGGCAGCGAGGCTCACCCTTGCCAGATCTGGCGAGGGTCGAGCCTCGCCCATGGCCGGCGAGACTCGACCTCGCTAGATTCGACAAGGGTGAGCCTCGCCAGTGCCACCGAGGCCACGAGGGTGACCTAGCGCCGGGTTGGCAAGGCTCGCCCTCACTGAATTGCGGCCTGGCGGCGCCGGCCAGCCTCGCCTTCATTGGACTCGCCAAAACCGACGAGGGCGAGCCTTGCCGCCTAGTGCGAGGCCACCCTCGCAGCCACTAGCGAGGTGGTCGGTGAGGTTGACCTCGTCGACCATCACCTCTGGTCGATTGCCAAGGTTTGGCGATCGGCTGGAGGAGGGGAAGGAAAAAATAAAAATAAAAAGTTCAAAAATATTCAAAAATATTCAAAAATATTATTAAAAGTTATTCACGCGCATCGATCAGGCCACATCAGCCGACTGACATCTAGTTAGTAAAATCCAGCTAAATTTGGTCGGAAAGGACTGAATCGGCACTAAGTAAAAAGGTTTAGGACTAAATTGGCACCAAAAAATGGCTTAAGACTAAATTGGCACAAATACAAAAGGTTTAGGACTTTTTCAACACTTTTCCCCAATTGAATGCGTTCCATAATCGAGACATCACCTTGTCTCAAAAACCTTTTTGCTAATTTTATAAATTCATTTTTGAAACATCACATGTACCTCTCATGCATAATCACGTCATTCATTAGAAATGTTTGTGCTCGTGATTGGCGCGTGCCTTGATAATAACTGACCCTCTGATGGTTCACTCATCTTGGTTGATTGATTGAGAAATAAGGCTTAAAAGGTCTATATGGATGTTTAATTCCCCCAATGCATGTGAATTTTAAATGTATGTTGGGAGTGATACATGATACTGAAGGGAAATCTTGGGGATCACATAGAATGCCATGTTAAGGACTAACGAGTATTATTGGCCGTGTAAGAACACAAACAATCAATAATGTCTATAAATCACGAAAAATAAATTGGGTAGGCATCTAAAGAGACCCGCGCATGAAATGCAAAGGTCAACCCCGAGGCCCAAATTTGATTGATTTTTAAGTTCTTTTCACTTGGTTGTTTGATATTGCTTTTGTGTCATGTTTTTGATTACTTTGACTTGCATGGTTGTTTCTTTTTATTGTATATACCTAGCTATAGTTCTTAGACTAGGTTTAAATTAGGATCTCGAAAAGAGAGAGGACACGAAGACGGCGGAAGGTTGACGTCCATTCCGACCATGATTTTTGTACCATTTTATCCCCGACATATGTCTCGGGTTCTCCTTATTTATATAAACACCTGACAAGTTATGGGTTTTTCTTTTCCACTTACCTTTTTGAATTTTCATATTTCTTAGGACTTGCATGATAGATTTACCGTTTTCTTTGGTTGTTTATTTACCATTTCGCACTTTCAATTCAATTAATTGCTTTCTTCAATCTTTCTTAGAAATGGAATGGCATGAAAATGAGTACCACGCATGATTGCATAGTTTAGGATAATTGATCCCGAAAAGGTAAAAGGAGATGCATGGACACCTTAGGTAACACGACACCGTTAGGTATTGAAAGGGCGCTAATAAAAATATTAGCGTAACCCAAATCTCTGAACCTAAATATTTGGCTGCGTAGGAATTGAGGGACTACTCCTGACCCTCGATTGGGTTTTCTAGCCAACCTTAAAAAATGAAGCTAGTAGCGACTCTCATTTTATTTTGATGGTGTCTTAAACAATTAGACCGTATAAAATGAACCTATTGTGAGGGGTATAGACCTTTAGAAAAGGTTCACGGTTATGATTTAGTATACTCAAGTTAGAGAAGTCGATAAAGATAAAGTGATGTCATATTCGGTGAGGTACAACCTTGAGAGGGTTCTCATGATCGTAAAAATACCCTTAAACTCACCTTTACGTGCAGTTTTCTTTCAACTTGAAAACCATTGATCAAGACATGCCGCGATGTTAGGGTTGGGTCACAACACCTTTTGCTATCGCACAGGGTACCAGCTTAGGAAAGATCACGACTATGACAAGTAAACTCACAAGAGGTTTGCCCAGAAGGCGAGGTGATAATGTCTTTCGTGGATAACAAGTGAACACATGCTTTACCTGACTATTTTGTTATGAGACATGAAAGTTTTACTCTCTTTTCTAATGACAGTGCTTGCAATACACGCAATGCAAAGCATTTCTTTTATTTTTGACGAATGGACTTTTGCATGACCATTGATCTTACTTTTGAAAAAAAATTATGGGCATTGGCATTGCTTTTATCAGACACACTACTTTGTCATGCCCAATAATTTTACCCCCTTTTGAGTATTTAGGACTCTCAAGCAGTTTCACTAATATCACTAACATTCTCACTCTTTATTGGTGAATTACATGCTTTGCCCCTGTGTTGGGAGATAATCACCACTTGAGGTTTTGAATATAATTGCATAAGGCTCAAATTGATTAAGCAATGGTTAGTCGTATATAAAAATGTTCAATATTTTCCTTGAACTTGAATTAATGAAAGGAACATTGGCCAATTGCTTGTAAAAACAAAAGCAAGAAAATAAAAAAGTCAACTTAAATTTATGGGAAATAACTTCTTTCTACTATTCGAAATGTTGAAATATAATATTTATGTTGAATTCGCACAAATTTAATTTTCTGATATATTAATTAAGGAGGGTAAAACTACATTAAACATGTCATGAGACCAATATTAAATGATTTCTCATTCGGTAGTATATGTCACTTAAGGTATTAATGATTCTAACTGAAGATGATAACCGGTGCTGGTGGATTGTTTTTCTTTTTTTCTTGGAAATTAGGGTGCGCGTATGGAAACACTTCGCTTTTTGTTAACGTAAAAAAAAAAGTGTTTCGTTCAAGGGAACAATTTTTGAACAAAAGAATGCGTTTGGTAAGTGTAAAAAAAAACTGTTCTTGGAATAAAAAAGAACAGAAATATGTTTGGTAATCGCATCAATTTCTGTTCCTAGAATAAAAAAGAAGTAAACACATGTTTGGTAAACGCAAAAAAAAAATTCTTTTTTTTTTAAAAACATTTTTTTTAATAAAGTTTAAAATTGATATTGAATTCTCATTCTTATGAAATGCTCATTAATTTTATTTTGTTCATGGTTAGTGAAGACAAACATTTTTAGCATAATCATATGGCATATTTCGTAGGAAATTTTGTAATTAAAGTTTGTATCAAATTTTTTCAAGATTTTCCTACTCTGATAGGCTCGTTATTCCAAGTGCCTCGGATGTGATCATTGCGGAATATTTTTTTCTTACATGATCAGAGACTTTGCACGAAAACACATACGCGTGATCATCATTAGGATGACCTGCGATCGTCACTTCCAAAGAAACCAATGTCTAAGTAATCATCCGTCCATAGTGATCGCTTATTTAGTATTCTTTTTAAAAGAGTCGCTTCATCAAAATATATATTATCACAAGTTATGACTAGTGAAATTCGACATTGAACCACATTAGAAGAAGTTTGCTGCTCTGAATTTTTTTAATTGTCGACTTCGTCCTCCTCCAAACTATCGCAAAAACCCCACGTGTCATCATTTTCACATCTTTATTTCAGCAAGATTACATATCATCTCTGAGAACACGAGCTTTCCAATGAGAGAACTCAAAATGGCCAAAATTAATTAAAGCGCCTTTTGAACAGAAAGACCACTAGTGACATTTTTTGCAATAAATACGATCCATCATTTTCTTTTTGTTGCTCGAATGTTTTCTTTTTAATGTTTCATTTGGTAAATCAGAACGTAGATTAACAAAAGTATAACTTTGAAAATCAGAACCGCTGACGAGTAACTTTTGCAACGAAATATTACATTTTCATTCCGTCCGATAATTGCATTTACTAGCATCCATTGGCAAATACCCCGTACCTTAGTAAATTCTCAGAATTATTACAAAGCATAGAGCTGCAAAGGTAGATGCTGAGACATGACAAGTTAGGTAAATACTTAGATATATTAATAACCTTCTTCGCTTCACACCATTAATTAATAAATTTCACAATGACTTCCCTTTTTTTTATGAAAGAACCAAAACGAAATTAATCATCAAAATCCGAGGACCCAATTTGTGAAAAAAATAAATAAATAAATTCAAAGACGATATCGCACAAATGGAAGAAGTTAAAGATTTCTCATGCTACTATTCCCAGCATTTTGATATATTAGTAACCATTAGGTTAGATGAACGGGGGAATCCCGTGAAAATTTGTCACAAGAGCGTTGGAGGATGATGATGCTATGCTAAAAACAACATCAAGGCAAACATGTACAAGAGGCTATTGACCTAGGAACTACAAAGTACTCGAACTGGAATGCAGTTAGTCCTCGCACTTACTTTTTCGCCTTCGACTTTTTATGCTTTATTCCCTTTGTTTTCCGGTTTTTCTCCGTCTTTTTCTCAGATGCCATCTTGGCATACACCGTTTGGGATTCTTGGATGATGAGGCGCACGTGGGGATCGTCCTTGGGCATTTTGCTCAGCACAATCCTTGCAGACTTGAGGTCTCCTGAAGCCAGAAGGGCTTGATACATCCTACCAATGTTCATAAAGTAGAGACCCACGAGAATGTACTCTTTACACAGGAATTTTGATCGTTGGATCCTCAGACAATACAACCATTTGCTCTTGGATTCCTTGTAAGATTTCAGCAGCTTCACAGTCCATCAGACATTTGGCATGTTTTGGGAGTTCTATAAATTCAATAAATTGACAAGATCAGGGAGCATACCCAACACAGTAACTAGTCTAAACCAAACCTTTAAATTGACGAAAAGGTAAAGTATTATTCACACGTAGCATCATCACCAATATGCCCAATAAATTGAAAAATTCAATACAACTCTGCTCTTTGGCCAGAAGAGGAAAAACAACGACTCCACAGTCCAAAATGAACCTGCTGAAGTCCAATCTGTATGACTCTAGTAAGTCAGAAACGAAACAATCATAGAGGTTGCCAACATGCAGACCTATGCTTACAAGCATGAGTCAATGATTGGGTAAGTTTATTAACTGCTAAAGGTAGACGTAATTTGTAAGGCATCTGTCTCTCCATTCGTATTAAATGCCTTCTTGCCACCTTCTTGCCAAGCCCATCTCGCTTGAACCCAAATTTTTCAAATAAAAAAATTTAGGCCAATTACTGATCTCATTTGGATTTTCATACCTAAGACAAACCAATTCAAGCGAAGCTCCACACGTGTAGTTATACCCGACAGTCAGCAGTTGAAGCAACCCATAAGTAAGATATTCAATCTGCGCCGCTAAAAAAAAGGAGCACTATAGCTAAACACCTACCCTGCTCAACTCTGAGCTCCAGAGGAGGCTGTTCTTTGGGAGCGGAACTTTTGGCAGCCCTGCCAGTCTTATCTCCTTTCCCTCCTTTGCCCAAATTCACTAAGGAAAATACACAGATTGCCAGGACAAAATAATCAGCACGCAGTAAGTAGCAAATAACACATCGCAAGCAACTGAAGCCACATGGAACTGCCAAGCAATAAATCCACAGAAACAGCCCGAAAATGATGAATTCGGAGACGGACATTTATTCAACAAGCTGTCTGCTTTGCTGCCAGATGAAAACCCGAAAATTCCATCCCCGAGACCTGTGCAAATAGCCGCCCACAACAAAGAAACATCACCACAAGGAAACGGAGCGAAACCCGGATAGTCACAGAACCCACATCTCTAAACCACTTATAATCAACAACCACGAAAAAGAATCAAACAACCCAAACGCTATGCAAACCTTCGGAATCAAACTGAACCTTCCTCCCCTTCTTGGGTTTCCCAGAACCATCGTCCTTGGCCTTCGCGGACGCTACACGTCAACACACACACAACCATGAAAAATTCTCTCAGCATAAACCCAAGAACAGCAAGAGAAGCCGATTGCCACAAAAACAAGAATGCAATCGAAAAACGAAGCAACGACGCGAGAATCGGAAGAAAGCGAAAATGGGTCGTGCTAACTTTTACCTCCGTTGGGAGTGGTGGACTTGAGCGAGGACTTGGCCGCTTTGCCGGGCAGCGAATGCCCCTTCCCTCCCTTCTCCGCCATGACTAGCCTCTGCAACACCCCAACCCAAGAAATCAATGCAAATTATAGCACGATCACGTCGAATCATGAAATGGGTGAAACCGGAACTAGCAGGCCGGAGGAGGCGAAGGGGGGCGGTGCACGAGGCGGACGTACCTGAGGGGGGGAAGTAGAACCGGAGCTCGAGTTCGTCTCCTTGCTCTACCGCAGATCTGGGCGAGCAACGCTCGCTCGAGGCTCGAGCGAGCCATCCCAGATCTGTCACGCCGAAGGGGGAGCAACGCTGACCGGAGAAGGAGGAGCACCAGAAACGTACCTGGAGTCGCCGGAGTGAGGAGTCGCCGGAGAGTCAGCCGAGTGGAAGCCGCCGGAGAGATGGGAGAGACGCCGGAAAAGGAAGAACGAAGCTTCAGCCGACGAGAGGAGCGACGAGCACGCACGAAGGAGAAGAGTTCGCCTTTGATCCGATTTTGTTCTTTTGTTTCTTTGGTTTTTGTTCTTTTGTTCCGTCGAAGAAGTGTTTCTTTTCAAAAGAAACAACTTTTTTTTGTTTCTTTTTTCTGTTCCTATTTCGTTCCAGAAACAAAAAAACAAAAAAGGAACAGAAACGCAACCAAACGCGTTTCTGTTCCTTTTTTGTTCCCGGGCACACTTTCCGTACAGAAGTGTGCCGGAAACGTTTCTTAGAAACGTTTCCATGCACGCCCTAAATTTCCAGCACACACAAAAGAAAAAAAATCACACATGGTCGATTATTCGATTTATCTCTGAAATTAAAATAGGACCAACCGTCAATATAGCGTGTAATTATTGAAGTGACAAATCAAAGAATAATGAATCAGCACAATTATAACATATTATCTTCTCCAAATCATCAACTCGGGGACGATATCCCCATTTATCTTTAGGAACATGCATCGCGCCATGGTAGATGATATGATGCCACAAAGATTCTGGAACTTTACATAATATCTACCATATTTCTTGGCAGCTAAGCTACCCATGGTTTATTATTATAATAATAATTTAAAGTAACAAGATTCGTGATTGAATTATCCATTGTTTTTTGGGTGGTTGATTGAGAATCACATCAGATCATTATTTTCTTGCAACAAACACTTCATTTCAATCCCACCAATTTAAAAATAATAATTATAATAAATGCGACAGATTTAGGGGCCCAAAAAATTTCATTTCACAAAAATTATTTATTACACTTTTACACCGATATTTTTTAGATTAATAATTCAAAAAAAAAATTCCTAAAAATGACCATTTGTATCGTTTGAAAAATTAGCTAATGATTTTCTTTTTCATTATCGAGAACATTATATGCCTAAGCAATTTCATGGATGATAAAAATAATTTTGTTCATTCATTTTTTGTAAAAAATATAAATGATTATTTAAAACAAATATTTTTAAAGTCATTCATTTTTTATGAAATAATCGAGGCTTTGATTCAATAATGTTCCTTGTACTTTGCAATTTCGCAATGTCAACTCTCATAATTACTTGTTCCCTTTACTAACCTCACCGAGCTGCTCAAGATTCACCTATCGAAGGTTAGTGAAATATTAGATCGTGGGTCGGAGACATATCTTTGTAGGATGAGCTTCCAAATCAGAGGGTTCAGTTGCTGCCAAGTGGATAATGTTGCGTCCAAAGAGGCAAAAACGTCATCCCATGCCGCTTGGACATCGATAGTTCTTTTAAATGAGTAGGCCTTGTTTATTTTGTAAAAAATAAATAATTCAAAAATATTTTTCTGAAATTAATAGCTCGTACTGTTGGAAATAATGAATCAATTAAAAATGTTTTATCATCGACAGCACTTTATGTTTATTAATTTTCATGGACAATGAATTTTTTTTTTCCATTCACTCATTTTTATAAGCGATCATTTTTTAATTTGTTTAATCTTTAATTTTCGCAAAATAAACATATCCTTAACATGAAATAAGCCTTTTCCTTACAAGAAAATAATGTTTTTGGTAAATACTAAGCAGCACACGTAAATGATGATTGTATTTCACGCAAGCGTAATGGATCAACATGATCCGAAAAATTCAGCGCTTCACTTCAATCCACTCGAAAAAGTCGTGCATTAGGCATCCGTACACGTGTCCAACAGCTTGTCCACGTAAGCGGGTGGTCTGTCTAATTGATTGTCCGATTCATAAGCTAGAATGTCATTTTCATTAACAACAACACTATTATTGACTCAAAATGCATTGGTTTGTCTAGGGTGTAGGTATGACCGTGTCGGGACATAGAATAACTCCGACTCTACTTCCACAAGACATTTCCGAGGTGGTGCCACGCTAGGCATGAATTCTTTGCACCTTGTGCCTCATCCATAAATCGTGATTTAAACAAAATGTTCTACTCTATTGATAAATGATGGTCGCTCCTCACCTTTTTTATTGATAAAAAAATTGTTAGAATGAGTGCATAGTCCATTACCCTCGCCTCCCTTCCTCCTTGCCTTTGATTTTGTTTGATTGATTAGCCCTATCTTTTTCTATATATATATAATTTGGTCCCTAAATTTGCACTTTTTTCAAAGTGGCCCTCAAATTTATAATTCCTAACATCAAGTCCTTGAAATTCTAGAATTTTCCAGAAAGTCCTTCAGATTTACTGTTGTCCCGGTGTACATATACTCCTATGCAGTGCCCATGTCTAGCAAATGATTAGAAAGCTCTAAATCTCACAAGATCAAGCATTTCAAATCATCTCATTGGGATAAATTTTGAAAAGTGGTATTTATGCATTTTTTTTAATGGAATTTGGCCACGCGGTATAAATTTTTGTTCGACATCTCATTAACTTGATTTTTTATCTATAGTACATGTATGACCTAAGTGTTTCAAAATGCAGTTAGATTTTTATTTTATTTTTTAAAAAGCATTGGGATCGGAAATTTTTAAAAATGGATCGTTGACACCTAAATTTTGGCTATCCGGTAATTTATTTTTTGCATAGAAAATTATGAGTCAATTTTATCCCTGTAAAATATTAATTGCACTGGAGTCCCCTATCAAGCGCATGGAATGGATAATATTAAAAACGGGACCATGGCTCTGATACCATGAATGATCCAGAGATCCTCGAAGCACCAATTTCTCTTGCATCTTCTTCTTCTTCATCCTCAGCCCTCTCAGAATTTCGTGTTTCCAATGCCTCTAAGATAGATTATCTTTATGAGGTCTCTCTTAGCGATGAAACCAAGATCTCAGAAACTCAGCTTCCTCTTATGAACCCCTATTCAGCTTTTGCTAAACCCACCTCATCATTCTCACCTATCCGCTCCATTCGCCAACTTATTCACCAAACCCCAAAGCAAGTAAAGGAGTACGTTCAATCCTCCAAGTTCGACCAACATCCCATTCCTGCTACTGAAAAGGAGTATTTTATTACTCTTCAGATCCCTTCAGAATTTCCCAGACAATGGGTTCAACAAGGATATTCTCATGTCCATTATGGAGCTGTTCGTCTTGCTCTCACCTTCCATGGTCGTAAAGGTTTGCCAGTGGTGGCAAGAATCGCTTTGTTGGATACCAGGTTTTTACAATACCAGCATGCTTGCATTGGTACTGTTCAAACCACTCTGAATGCCGGAACAATCTTTGTGACTTTGTATCCAAACTTCAACATCGCTCTTTCAGACCCCCAACTTCTCTCTTTTCTGAAAGTTCAAGTCCAGCTTACTGGAGCCCCTCAAACTGCTGACTCTGTAGCTGCAACCCTACATTACCAGATGGTCTATCGAGTGCAAAACCATGCCCTCGACCTCAATTTCAACAATGGTAATGAAGATGCATTGTTCATCTCCATGCAGAATGACCAGGCGTCCTGCATCCATGTTCCCAGACAAATCCCAAAGGATACGTTGGCCAAGCTCCTTCCAGAGACTTGGATCACCAACTATGAAAAGCTACACCAGCATAACAAGCCTTTCAAGTCCACAGACTCAGAATTCGTAAGAAAAAAAGATGGAACTGTTTCCATCAAGTTTGGCAAGGAAAAGGAAGAAAGTCCCTCTATCTTCCAAACCATCCTCATGATCGAACCATGTATTCCTGAATCTATTTCCGAACCAGATCCAAAAAAGTATGTTCGACACTTCGACGGTGATGGACATCCTGTTCATTACTATAAAGACAAGTATGGTCATTGTTTTTGGGATCCTTTTTGCCAATGTTCCTACTGTACAAATTCTCCCAACGAGGTAGACCCCCTTGCAAGATCTCCTCCTCGACGGAAAAAGTCCAAGGATAAAATGTACCAAAGGTACTTAGACAGAGATACCTCCGTTGATACTCTTGGTGAGTGTGACAAATACCAGTTTATGGTTTCTTATGCACCACCTCCACCACCAGAGTCAAGTACTACATTCCGAACCTCACCAGATCCACCAAAATCACCCCCACCTTCTCCTCCCCAAAAAAGGCAAGCTCTCTCTCCGTTTTATAAGCCAATCCTCAAATGGGCTAAGAAACACTCCTACCCCCTTGAAGTCCCAACGGAAACACCATCCACTTCTTCTATTGCCATGTTCCAAGATACTGACTTTCCTCCTCTTGTCAAGGAAAGTTCTAAACTCTCGTTCCCTGCTACAGAAGAGTTTATTGATCCATACGGCAGGTACCGCCATGTTCCTAAAATACCTACCCCCACTGATGTGGATGAACATGGAAGACAAAAGAAAGCCCCTGCTGCTGAAGCCGTTCTAAACTGGCAATCAGAGACTCTGTTGGCACAAAACAATGCCTTCAAGGCTACTGATTCCAAGATTGGAAATGTGCAACAAGATCTCCGAAGACATGATGAGAGTACCAAGAAGATACTTTCTGAGTTCCAGAAAAGGCTTCATGCCTTGGAATCAGGACAACATCTTGGGTACCACTATCTTGAAAGTCCAAAGCCTGAAATAGACAAACTCAAGAAGCAAATTCAACTTCTTGAAGAAGGAAGGTTCAGACCTTTCGATCCATTGGCACCTCCTGTTCGAACTGGGTATGTATCCCCAGCACCACAAGTGTCTGTTTTTGCCAATATCCCAGAAGATTCCTCCAGAAGAGAACCAGATATGGTAGAAATACGAAACCGTCTCAAAGCCTTGAAGAAAGAAAAGGGGAAAGAGAAAACACCACCTACAGAATCAAGTTCAATTATTATAAGAGAAAGGCCAGACCAGATGATGTTGTCAAATCCATTAGAATCATTTCTAAAGGATTTGGGTACTCAGGAACCTGATCCTGTTATCCAACAGCCTGAACCTAAACCTGTTATCCCAGAAAAACAGATTCTGTTTGCGAAACAAACTTCCCCTACTACATTAGATTCATCATCTCTTACTTCCTCTTCATCCTTCTCAGATCCTATAGTTGATTCTCCCCCTATTGTTCCACCAACTTCACAAATATTCATGGCTGACTCTCCTCCAGACTACGAAATGGAATCAAACTATTCTGATCCAGAATTTGGACAGACAAGTAATCCCACTAGAAACAATTCTACTAGGCATGTATCCATGGCATCAAAACAATTCTTCTCCATTGACGATATTCCTTATCCAAAATGGCCAGAAAGACTTGAAGAATTTCATACTTGGTTGAGTACACAGTCCATTACCAACCATGATATGAATGATGTCCTCTACAACTTTGTTACAAGATTCACAGGGAGCCTTAAATTATGGTGGCAATCACTCACAGAACAGGACCAGCTTATGTTTCTGTTATCACCCAATTTCAGCCATGCCGTTACTTACTTATATCATGTTTTTGTGGGAACTCCCGGAGATCTCAAAGAGCTAAAAAGAAGAGAATTTTTCGAAAGAAGATGCTGCTCCCTTCAGAAAAAGCATCTTAATAAGCATTATAGACTAATGCTTCAGCTCTTTTACCAAATTGGTGCAGATCCAAATCTAAAGCATGTCTTCCTCACTTCTATCCCTAAAGAGCTAAACCAGATGGTTGAAAGATCTTTCTTTGGAAAGCAAAGAAGGATACAAGATGTTCCCTTGGGAGAAATTCAGCAAGAAATCCATCTATGCCTTGAAGAATTATGCTTAAAGCGCCGAATGGTCCGAACATACATCACAGATGACAAGCGTCTTGAATCAGCTTGTTCCCACTAGAAGTTAAAGATCAAATGCTCCAAACAAGGCTGTGATGGTACGTGTGGCCAGTACTCCAGGAAGAACAAGCACTACAAAAAGTACTCGATTAAGAAATCCAAACATGGCTCCAAGCATTTTCGGAAAAAGAAGAAATGGCGATACCTACGCAAAAGGAAGGATCGCACAGGCCATAAGAAATCAAGCCGTTGCTACATTTGCAACAAGAAAGGACATTTTGCCAAAAATTGTCCTCAGGCGAAAAAAGGTCAGAATCATCTGATTGAAAAAGAAACAGGTATTTCTCTTGAAAATGATGATATTGAGTCTTTATTTTCTGCTGATGAAGAACCAATAGAACAAACTCTTTGTGTTATTCCCTTTTATCAAACTTCCAGTGAAACTGAGTCTGATGAATCAGAATCTGAAGACATTTTTCACATATCCCCCACATCTTCAGAACCAAAACCTGACATATTTTCAAGTCAAACTCACTGTCCTCATTTCCCTGTAAAAATCTTCACATCCAAATTTGCCAAACCTATCAGTGTCATTACTCTCATTGATACCGGAGCAAGTTGCTCTATTCTAGACACTAAGGTTCTGCCTAAAGAATATTGGACTCCTCATATCCGATATTTCAACTCCGCCTCTGGAGATACTTTCTCCACAAATGTCAAAACCACTCCAGTTGCTGTTCAGTTCTTTCCCCAGTGTTCCATAAAGGCAAAAATCTTTAGATCAAACCTCCCCAATAAAGATTTGATAATTGGGTGGGACATCATGACTCAAATCTCTCAACTTCGTATCATTCCTGGAAAAGGTCTTAGATATAAAGATCATTTCTCTGAGTTCGTTAATATTCAGAGACTCTTTTCCATCCAAATGAGTTTGTTAGATCCAATCATGCAAAAGCTACTAGAATCTTGTTCGGAATCCCACTTAGAATTCGCTCAAAAATGTTCTCATCCTTTATGGGAAAATCCAGAATTCTTTGTTCGCCTCCCGTTCAAAAAAAATGAAGACATCAACCCAACAAAGGCGAGTCATGTGGGGATGAAGCTAGAACACTTGGCTTTAGCTCAAAGGGAATGCTCAGAATTATTGCAACAAGGCCTTATTGAAGTTTCTGATTCTCAATGGGCTTGTGAAGCCTTTTATGTCAATAAGCGCGCCGAGCAGACCAGAGGAAAAATGAGACTGGTAATTAACTACCAACCTCTCAATCTTTTTCTCCAAGATGATAAGTTCCCTTTACCATCCAAAGATTCTCTCTTTAGTGGTTTAACCAAAGCCCATATCTATTCCAAATTCGACCTCAAAGCCGGATTTTGGCAATTGGGCATCCATCCTGAAGACAGATCCAAAACAGGATTCTGTATCCCGAACCAGCATTTCCAGTGGAAGGTTCTTCCTTTTGGTTTAAAGGTAGCGCCATCCCTTTTCCAAAAGGCAATGTGTCGTATTTTCCAGCCAATCTTGGCAAGTGCAGCCATATACATTGACGACATCCTGCTCTACAGTCTTGATGAGCAATCACACTGTCAGCTCCTTGAGCAATTTGCAGAAATCGTGAAAAAGCATGGTATAATGCTTTCTCAGAGGAAAATGAATATTGCTCAAACAGAAATTGAATTCCTCGGTATGCACCTCAACAAGGGTACATACTATCCAGGGCCGCATATCGCTCAAGAACTACTGAAGTTTCCTGAAGAAAACTTCACAACAAAACAAGTTCAACAATTTCTTGGGATAATCAATTATATTAGGGTTTTTGTCCCAAACATTGCAAAGCTTTTGATTCCTTTGCAATCCATGCTGAAAAAGAATTCCCCGCCTTGGGGAAAAATCCAGACTAAAGCAGTTGCTGAGCTTAAGGAGATTATGCAGAATCTCCCACCATTACAAATACCATCAATAGGCAAAAGAATTCTTCAAACTGACGCCAGTGATGAATACTGGGCGCCGTCCTGTTCGAAGAAATTAATGGTAAGAAACACCTTTGTGCTCACAAAAGCGGAAAGTTTTCCCAGGCTGAAATGCATTACCATTCCACTTTTAAAGAAATCCTGGCAGTCAAAAATGGAATCAAAAAGTTTGAATTTCATCTCATTGGCCATCACTTTTTGGTAGAATTAGACATGGCATCTTTCCCTCAGATGACCAAGTTTAAACAAAAACAGATTCCAAACCCTCAACTGCTTCGATGGGCTGAATGGTTATCAAAATACTCTTTTGAAACCAAACATATTCCTGGGAAAAAGAATGTGCTAGCTGACTTTTTGTCAAGACCCAAAGCACCAGCAGAAATCAATATGTACATCAAGAGACTTGCTTTCCATATGCTCAATCATGGCGTGAAATACAAGATTGAGAAGATCAAAGATTTGCCAAGCCAGAAATATCCCCAGGAGATTATTTAGCAAATCCAGAATGACACTCTTACAGAAAACATGGAGAACCTCATGTGGCAATGCCATACAGACCTTTTCAGATTCAATGGAGGTTCGATTCTTTATCCTTTCGGGTTAAATTTGAATTATCCTTTTATCTTTGTGAGATTTCAATTTAAAAACAAATATTACATTTGGAAAAGAAATCCTCGTGGATATCATTTTGAAAAATTTAAAAACCATAATTCGTGGCCTATAAATAGGTTAATTCACTAGGGTTTAAGGGGCCACATAATAAAAAATACATGACCAGTTAGTTTTCACGTCGGAGGGGCTTTCGTTTTCCTCTCGAGAAAAAGAAAGATCAACACAATAAAAAGGGGGAAAAAGCTCCTCCGGTCTTTTCTTCCTTCGAAGAGGAACAGAAGCAAAGGAAAAAGCAAAAAGGTAGCAGAAGAGCGAGACCGCAAAGAGAACAGAGACAGAGGGAGGAGACGTTTGACCAGCAGACGTGTGCGTAAGAAAAAGGGAAAAGAAAAGGAGAAATAGCCGTTCGTCTTCTTCCAAGAATTCTTTCGCCGGCGTCCCTTGCTACTCGATCCCTTCGCTGGCCACGTTTGTCACCGACGCTAGCAGACCGCCTTTGCAACGCCGCCACATCCCATGCACGTCCCCCCCGTTGCTCGTGTGGCCGGTCCCGCAGCAACTCGCCCTCTGCTAGTCATCGCTCCTGCGCTTGAGTGACCGCCGCAAGCCACTGCCGCTGCTGCCTGCTGCTCCGCTCAGCGCCCAACGCAGCCCTTGCCTTGGCCAAAGATCTGCTCTTGCTCAGTCCAGTGCCCAACATCGCTTGTTGCGTCACTGCCGCTTGACCTCCCTTGTTGCAGCGCCCTCTGCTGTCGACCTTGCAGAACCGAGCTTGAGCCGGTTGCCGCACCTCCGAAGCCCGCGATCTGCAGATCCCGAGTCGCCGATCGCCACTGCCTCGCATCGGTCACTGCACCCCTAGCCCTGTCACCAAGCCACCATTGCGCCCCCTGAAGCCTAGTAGCGACGCCCCTGCCTTCGGCCTCTGCTCGACCCGGTGCCAGATGTTGCCTACTGTGTCGCCGTCGCCCACCGCCTCTGCTCAAGTCAGTAGCCGAACCTGAGCCGAATCGCTGCCCCTTCCGACCCGATGCCCCTGCAGCGCCCCTATCCGCGAAGCCACCATTGATTCGTCTCCACCATCGCCCCTACACGCGCTCGAGCCCCCTTTCAACTTGGCAACCAAACGACGCCACAGGAGCTCACACCGCTACTCTGCCGCCACGCTGGCTACCACCCTTCGCCGAAGCTCCGACGACGCTGCTGTTGCCCCTGTCTTGTCTCTGCTTGCAGATCTCCGCCGGTGCTACTCCAGTGAGCGACCTGCCAACGATCTGACACCTCTGCCCGAGCCCGAGCCAAGCCGCTCTGCCCTCTGTCTGAGTCCGAGCGAGGCCGCCTACCGTTGCTCCTCGCAACGCCACCACTCGCCATTGATCCGTTTGCTGCTAGTCCTCCTCACCGAAGCTCCAACGACCGGTGACCAATGGTGAACCCCCCCACAAAGCTGCCTAACCGTAGGTGAAAAGAAAAAAAAAAGAAGAAGAAAAAGGCAAAATCAATTTAGGTAGCTTTTTCTTCCTTTTATTTATTTGCCTTATTTTATTCTTTATTTTATTTTATTTGTTATTTTTAGTAGAATTTAATGTATGATTGAGATTATGACATGAGATTGCCTCTGAAATTAGGGATTGACAGTCCGATTTTCGTGCTTAAAATCCGACTCGCAATCGCTTGCAAAATCGTCAATCCGATCTCACACCCGAGATTTGATTTGCGATTTATTTAAAAATTGGCCAACCCGATCTCATGTGCAAGATGTGGTTCGCCAATTTGTGGGATATCGATCTTATCTTATCTAATTTACCGTCATGTTGGTTGAACCAATTTTATTTTTGTAAAAGGAAAAATCCAAAAAAAAATATTTGAATTAGGATTAGGTTGGTTTTAGAATATTTTTTGTTATCTTGGATTTTAGAATAGGGATTGTATTTAAAATTTGTTAAAAAAAAAATATAAAAATGCATTCATTTAGGATGTTAGTTTTAAATTTGAATTGCACGTTTAATTATGTTGCAATTTTAATTTCGAATTTCATAAAAGAAAAAGAAAAAATTAGAATTAGAGCATTTTTGCACATCATTGCATATTAGGGTAGATTGTGCTTATTAAAAAAATAAAAATCATGTGCACGTCATATAAAATTAGGTTCATGAAATGCACATCATTTAGTGATTGTTGCTAGGTTCATTCAATTAAAAGTTGCCCATCATTAGGATTAGGTCATTTTGGTTAATTTAGATTGCATGTTTAATTATCACATGTTCATTAAGAAAACACAAAAAAATTATCTTATTCATTCATATAGTTTAGGCTATAGTGCCATGTCATATCATTTCATGTTAGATTAGTAGCATGCATTGCATAAAGCATGATTCTCATTAATTAAGTGAAAACAAAAAGAAATTGCGTGTTAATTAGAAATCATATCTAGGGTTGTTGATGTGAATTCTTATCTAACAACGCAAATACTTTCGTTGCTATAAGGTAAATCCCGTAATTTATTTATTGCTTTCTTTGATGTTAAATTGGTGGTTTGCGCACCCGTATGATCATCTCAAATGTTAGGGAAATAGATTTAAAATCAATTAAAGCTGCCTGCAAAAACATTTTTGAAAATAGAAAGAAATTGTATCGAAAGGACATTAGAAAAGTCTGGTGTAACCAAGTCTCCGTACCCTAAGTCTCTGGTTTGTATGAGTAAAATAATCCTCAAATTATTTTATTTAGGTGTCTAATTGACCTACCATAAACTGATTAGTGGCGATTTCTAGATAAAATCCATTTGCATGTTAAGAAATTTAAACTTAGGTTGCGAATTGGTATGGGCTTGGGAAAGCCTGAGTTGAGTTTAGGCTTAACAATCCATTAGCCAAACCCTATGTGGTTCACACCAGAAAATTTGGTCGTAACGTCGTGACTAAATTTTCGGGTGTGAACCACCTAGGGTTTGTCAACTTGGTGACTTCACTGGGGACTTAAGTTAAAACTCTTATTGGACCTAAACTAATTTTTCTTTTCTTTTGAAAAATGTTTTTGTTTGGCAGCGAGGATCCCAGGTATGTCCCTAACATTTAAGGTGTTAAATGTTTTAGCAGGATAAGAGGTATAAGGGGAAGTGTTTGCTAACATTTGTTTTGCAGAAAGATGTAGGAATATATGGTTTATTTTCATGAACGAAGTGTTGTTTGATATAAATTGTTGTGCATGCTTTGCATTTACACTACACTTTTGCACACACAACCTGCCACCGGACCTAGGCCGCATAGGATCATCTATGATGGTATTGAGATGAATGCCACTCCGACCACTTGCCGCAGAACGAGTTGCCCATCTTAATCTCGAAGTTTCTTTTTTGGTGTCAAGAGTACCCACCTCGGTTCGCATACCCGCAACCCAGGTCGGCTCTTTGACCAAGTCGGAGTCATGATGACCCAACATAGTCCACACGCTCATGCTAGTCTGATCATCCTTGTGGCTCCACTTTGATAAGCCTTAAAGATTAGAAATCGAGCCACTTACCATGCGTATGTTTATGTGATTGCCATTAATTTTCCTTGGTGAAGTAAATCTTCTATCCCTATACTATGCAATTTATTTACTTTGTCGTACTTTTGGTCCGTCCATGACAATCTAGGTTAGTCGTTTGATCTAATTCATTCGTCAATTAGGAATGAAATGAGGAAATTGCCATGCAATGAATCATTTGCAAAAAAAAAAAAAAAAACTTTGGAGAATTTGTTTTCAATTCATCTCTAAGAAATTTGATCTTGTTAGGGTTTCTATCTTTATTTTCCTAGTCCATTTTTAGGAAATGCCCTTCTTGTACGAACTTTTCATGAATAAATGAAAAAAAAAATGGAAAATCGATTAGATCATTGTCATGGATTGACTTTCTATTTACACCTCATGCTTACATGTTCCCATTCATTTGAATTAGGTGATTATGGAGTGATCCCGCTCACTCATCCGTTCATAATCGAGAGCTAAAATGATGGATCAAAAAGAGCTAATTTTGTCAAGAAAAAGTGATGCAATCTATCTTCGATGAGAAATTGCAACTCCAAAGAGAGAGCCAAGAAGACTTTTTGAATCGTCTCATTTTCCTAAGGTAGCCAAATTTGATGCCATCAGAAGAGACTAGTGACATATCTAGAGGGAAGAATAACTGACTTGAAAGGTTCGCATAACAAGATCAAAGAGGGTGAAGAATTCAAGTACACATGATTCATGGTCCTAAGTAGTTCGATTTCCTCATTTAATTAGGGGCATGCACCTTCCCCTGCGTGGGAATTCTTATCGATTTTTAAGGATTGATTTCAATTTATTCTGTGCTTGAACATCATATTCCAATAAATGTAATTTAATTGATGATAATCAATAAAATTACAAGTTTTGTTTTGAGGACATGATGGGGTACATCATATTCCGATGACGATATCCAACAATGAAACGAAATTATCATCAATGGAGAAATTCTGAGGATTAGGCTTCTTCATGCTTCCTCATCCAAAATATTCCTAAAAAAAAAAAATCACTTTTGAAGACATGCATTAGTTACCCTTGTTTAATTTTCTGACTCATTTACTTCATGTCTCAGAGCATAACAAAGAGGCGTTTGAAAATAACGCGTCGATTTTCAGTGATAATGGGCCCGTTGATTTGGGAACATACATTCGAAGGAAAAATAGACGTGGGGGCAAAGGATCATTTCCTAGCTGATCTTGATGACATCTCCCAAGAGTGAAGAAGACATTAAGCACTACTTATCCTCTTACTTGTCCCGAGCGATTTCCTTACACATCAATAAGAAACCAATGGCAAGTCAAAAGAAGATCATATAGATTCCAAAGTGTGATGTGTGACATATCTCATTACAATTTGTGTGAGATGTCAAATGAAGTTTCTTATTTCCGTGAGAAAATGATAGAACAAGTCAAAAGAGGATCATCCGTCTTGGTATAATGGATACATTGTGTTTATGAATATAATTAATTTTGGAATTGACACTTTGTTCTTTTTTGATAGGGGCAATCCAAGAATTAGGGCACTATAGATTCTAGTAGTGATATAATTCTTTGAAGACAAAATCGATCCGAGCCAAAATGGTTGAAATTTGAATTTTTGATATTGCATGTGTATCTTATAAATTGTTCTCTTGTGCAAGGGCAAAAGCGGATTTTCAAGGACAATCCAAGAGTTCTTATGACTTAAATGAACACTCAAAATCATTTTTTCACTTATGGAAGCATTTTTTGAGTGTAGTGATTTTGTTTTGAAGTTTGCAATTTTTCATGCTTAAAGCTACTAAGGATTTTGCATGATGATGGAGTTTAGTCCACCAATTTAAAGAACATCAAGATGGACTAATTTTAATGATGTGAAATGTTTAAGAATGCTGAATGAAATGTGTTAGGATGATGAAAGGCAAGCTTTATCCTATACATAATCCCCTACTTATACACTTGTAAGATGAATATAGGAAGTTCCATATCCACAAGGTAAAGATTTTATTCGCAAAAGGACGATGTGATCCATTGCTTAACCATTTTGAGCCTTATACACTTGTGGAGTTTTTTTCAAATTATCCCTATCAAGAATCACCACACATAGGGCAAATTGGAGGTAAAATAGCATCATGAGATAAGAAAAATGAAAAGAAATTTTTTTACTCTCACTTGCATTAATCTTCAAGTCGTGCTATTACATTGATTTCATATGATAATTTAAGTACCTTAGGTTGATGAAGAGCATTTCTTTCTCTATCCTACATACTTATATCATTTGCATAGCCCACTTGAGCCTGCAATTTCATTTCTTTAAACCCAGTTGGTGATCATCCCCCACACTAGGGCAAGGCAAAGAAAAAATTCGAGTGGCATGGTTTAGAATGATGAAAGATGGAGGCTATGTGAATCCAAAGAAAAAAAAATGGAGTATGAAAAAGTAGTGTGCTTGGTAAAAGCAAGGCCAATGCCCTTAAAAAAAAAAGTGAAGAAAAAATGAATAAGAACTAGGAGCATGAAAAAGCAGTGTGCCTGGCAAAAACAAGGCCGATGCCCATAGATGAGAAAGAGAGTCAAGATAGGTGACTATCAATTGCAAGAATTGAATTCCAATGAAACAATACTCAAAGAACTCAAATGCTAAGTTTTTATAATCAATGGGGCACTTCATGAAGACAATCCTCGATGATGAAAAAGAAAACTGGTGGCAATGCTAAGATGATCATCAGCTCTCACCCTTTACACATATTTTGAGCCTACTAACCCTTTCGTTTCTCAACCCAAGAGCCCAGCCTACGTTATATCCCTTACAAAGTCTCTTTTGATTAGGGCACTTGAATTAACGTAGGAGTTCATCTGTTTTTAAGCATCACTCGAAGAAATACAAGCAAGATTATTTCTTTCTCATTTTGCAGGATTCTTGACTTGTAAACCCGAAGATGATTGCGGAGTTGTTCTTTTAATAACCTTGACTCAAAGAGTCCATTTATTAAGCCATTGACCAAGCCCACATTACGGTCCATGTTAAAGACCTCTCAAATTGGTAAGGTCGTACTGCTTACAAGAATACTCAGATCCTTGTCGATATGATGATGGTGAAATTGAGTGATTCTCCTAAAATAAGCCTTCTGAATGAGAGTAAGTGAAAGTCCTTTCTAATTAAAAGTCTCTCATTTAGTATTCTTAGGAAATCCATGTCATTGTCTTGAACAACAATTCTCTCATGTGGAAATTTGGGTGATGCAAATATGGTAAAGTCATTATGCATAAACCTTGATTGAATTGATGAAATCCTCACTGAACTTTGAAATGTGCATTTTAAAGTAGCTCAAATTGTCTACCTCTTTGATGAATGCATATCATTTTTTGCTCTAATCATGTCTGATAGGTAATATTTCCTTGAAGACCGAGTAATACTTGACATTCAAGTTGCTCTTTGAAGCCTTGAGATTCGGCGTGCTTTCGTAGCCTAGAGTCCCTTTTATCGAACTGACATGCTTTTGTAACTCGGAGTTCCTGACTTGGCGTGCTTTTGTAGCCTAGAGTCCCTTTTATTGAACCGACGTGCTTTCGTAACCTGGATTTCTTTTATCGACTTGACATGCTTTCGTAGCCTAGAGTCCTTTTCATCGACATGGTGTGCTTTCGTAGTCCAAAGTTACCTCATTAATTTGGCTTTATAGGAGACCCCTTAGGAGCAGAGATGTTACCAAGTAAGTATATCTCTATCCATACCTTAAATACTTGTCATTGCACAGAATTCCGTGCAATTTTTGTCCCCCAAAGACTTTTCTTCGGATTTAGTCAAACCGAAGAAAGGCATGCGATCGATGATTCCATGCAAGCCGATCAAAGAAAGGTTCAAGTCCTTCAAAATCTTTTATTGACATAGAATGGCGTCCTGGAAAATCATTTTTTTTCGTTGAGGCGACCGTAGAATGATACGGGTCCTAGACAACATTCAGGCGACCATAGAATGGTATGGGTCATGGAAAATAATTTTTTTTCATCAAGGCGATCGTAGAATGGTACAAGTCCTGGAAAATCATTTTTTTTTTGTCCCCGTAGAAGATTTTTCTCCAAATTCAATCTAACGGGTTGGAAAATCAGGTTGAGGCAACCATAGAATGATACTGGTCCTAGACAAAAGGTTCGTAGAATTTTAAAATAATTTTTTTTGTCGAGGCGATCGTAAAATGGTACGGGTCCTAGAAAATTATTTTTTTTCGTCAAGGTGATCGTAAAATGGTACGGGTCCTAAACAACATTCAGGCGACCGTAGAATGGTACAAGTTCTAAAAAATCATTTTTTTTCGTCGAAACGATAGTAGAATGGTACGGGTTCAAGACAACATTCAAGCGACTGTAGAATGATATGGGTCATGGAAAATCTTTTTTTTTTCTTCGAGGTGACCATAGAATGGTACGGGTCCTGGAAAATTATTTTTTTTTGTCAAGGCAACCGTAAATGGTATAGTCTTAGACAACATTTATTTCTCTATTTAGGTGACCGTAGAATGGTACGAGTCCTGGAAAGTGAATCCTCGTTTAGGCGACTATAGAATGGTACGGGTCCTAGACAATATATGTTTCCCATTCAGGCGACCGTAGAATAGTATGGGTCTTGGATAGGTAACACCAACTATCTTGAATCACTCTACCCTCCTTAAAGGTAAGATATTTTAGGTAGGTTCCTTTGACATCTTTGGAGCCATGTTACTATTTTGGGCAATTGTTGAACATTTCACTTTGGATGTGAATGTTTTTTGAACTTTCTTGTTATACCTCATTGAAGATAAGGTATTTCCAAGTTCAAGGTTTTTGACATCTCAATCTGGATCTAGATGTCTCAATTATTTTTGTCTAAACATTTCACTTTGGATGTGAATGTTTTTTCGACATTTTTCTTGTTATACCTTAGTTTGAATCTAGGTATTTCAAGCACAAAATCTTGACATCTCAGTCTGGATTTGGATGTCTTAATTCTTTCCATTAAACATTTTACTTTGGATGTGAATGTTTTTTAAACTTTCTCGTTATACCTAAGTTAGGATCTAGGTATTTTGAGTTTAAAAAGTCTTGACATCTCAATCTGGATCTAGATGTCTCAATTCTTTTTGTTGAACATTTCACTTTGGATGTGAATGTTCTTCTTAGTCTTTGATGTCTCAACTTATTACCTGTTAGACTCTTTAAAGAACCTGAGTAAAAACTGGGTACTTGTGGAGTAAATGGGGATTTATCATGTACCTCAAGATGCTCTACCACACTGACCGATAAGTAATTATAGGTACGTTTTTTCCTTTCACATCATGCATTTGCATTAGCATTTCCATGCATCATATGAACTGCATTTTAAAAAATGGGATTCATTTCCTGACAAAAAAAAAAACAACAAAAAAACAAAAAGACAAAAAAAAAATCAAATCATTCAGTGCATGTGCATGGTCAAAATTTTAGGTTTCAATTTGTCTTTGAAGGCAATCTCTACAAGCTCACCTTCAAATAATGGCAGCTGTTGACATCTAAATTTTGGCTATTCAGTAATTTATTAATTGCATAGAAAATTAGGGGTCAATTTTATCCCTGAAAAAATATTAATTGCATATAGATTTATGTGCATTTATTTTTAATTTGCATTTTTTGCATTTTATTGGACCGGTGGTGGATAGTTTCGAATTAGTGGTTCTAAACTTTAAATTGATAAGTCGGGCTAAGCCCATGAAAAGAGCAAATCGGCCCAAGCCCGTATCCTCGGGGAGATTTTACAAATTTATCTTTGTGAGATTTCAATTCAAAAGCAAATATTGCATTTGGAAAATAAATCTTCGTGGATATGATTTTGAAAAATTAAAAAACCATAATTCATGGGCTATAAATAGGTTAATTCGCTAGGGTTTAAGGGGGCCACATAATAAAAAATATTGATACTTAGTTTTCACATCGAAGGGGCTTTCATTTTCCTCTTGATCAACACAATAAAAAGGGGGGCTCCTCCGCTCTTTACTTCCTTTGAAGAGGAACAAAAGCAAAGGAAAAAAGTCAAAAAGGAAAAAGGAAACAAAGAAAAGGGAGAGAGGGGGCATGACGTTTGACCAGCAAACGTGCGAGAAGAAAAGGAAAAGAAAAGGAGAAATAGCCGTTCGTCTTCTTCCAAGAATTCTTTCGGGGCGTCCCTTCGATTGCGCTACTCGACCCTTCGAGCCCACGTCCGTCAACCGACGCTCCGCCGCCTTCGCAACGCCGACCACATTGCCACGTCCCCCGAGACTCATGTGGCTAGTCCCGCAGCATCGCAAATCCCTGGTTGTCGCTTTCCCGCGCGACACCATCGCCTCGCTCGCTCGCTGCCTACTACTTCGCTCAACGCCCAACGCAACCCTTGCCTTCGCCGAAGATCTGTTCCTCCTCAGTCCGGATGCCGAGCATTACCAGCGTCATCGCCGCTCGCCCCTTCTCCCCCCCAACTCACGCCCTTGCGACCCACTAGCCCATGAGCCACCCTAATTCATCTCCGCCATCGCTCCCACACGCGCTCGAGCACCCTTTCAACTCAGCAACCAAACGACACCATAAGAGCTCGCACCGCTGCTCTGCCGCCCTTCGCCGAAGCTCCAACGACGCTACTGTTGTCCCTGTCTTGTCTCTACTTGCAGATCTTCGCCGGTGCTACTCCGACCAACGACCTGCTGACGATCTAACACCTCTGCCCGAGCCCGAGCCCGAGCCAAGCTGCTCCGCCCTCTGCTTAAGTCCAAGCGAGGTTGCCTACCATTGTTCCTCGCGACGCCACCGCTTGTCGCCGATCCGCTTGCTATTGGTCCTCCTCGCCGGAGCTCCGACGACCGGTGACCGACGATGAACCCCCCACAAAGCTGCCAAGCCGTGGGTGAAAAGAAAAAAAAGAATAAAAAGGCCAAATCAATTTAGGTAGCTTTTTCTTCCTTTTATTTATTTGCCTTATTTTTATTCTTTATTTTATTTTACTTGTTCTTTTAGTATAATTATTCCTTAGTGTAAGGGTGAGATTTTCGACATGAAATAGCCTCTGAAATTTGTGATTGATAGTCCGATTTTCGCGCCCGAAATTTTACTTGTAATCGCTTGCAAAATCATCAATCCGATCTCACGCTCGAGATTTGATTCGCGATTTATTTGAAAATTGGCCAACCCGATCTCATGCAGGAGATATGGTTTGCCAATTTATGGATATCAATCCTATCTTATTTGATTTGCTCTCATGTTGGTTGAATCAATTTTATTTTTTAAAAAAAAAATCAAAGAAATATTTGATTTAGGATTAGGTTGGTTTTAGAATATTTCTTGTTATCTTGGATTTTAGAATATGGGATTTTATTTCGAATTTGTTAAAAAAAAAAAAATAAAAAAAATGCATTCATTTATGGTGTTAGTTTTAAATTTGAATTGCACTTTTTAATTATGTTGCAATTTTAGTTTAAAATTTCATAAAAGAAAAAGAAAATTTTAGATTTAGAGCATTTTTTTAGATAGATTGCATATTAGGTTAGATTGCACTTATTAAAAAATAAAAATCATTACGTCATATAAAATTAGGTTCATAAAATGCTTACATCATTTAGTGATTATTGCTAGGTTCATTCAATTAGAAGTTGGTAATTAGGATTAGGTCATTTTTTAATGTAGATTGCATGTTTAATTACGCAAATGTTCATTAAGAAAACACAAAAAAATTATCTTATTCATTCATATAGTTTAGGTTATAGTGCCATGTCATATCATTTCATGTTAGATTAGTAGCATGCATCGCATAAAGCATGATTCTCATTAATTAGGTGAAAACAAAAAGAAATTGCGTGTTAATTAGAAATCATATTTAAGGTTGTTGATTTGAATTCTGATCTAACAACGCAGATGCTTTCGTTGCTATAAGGTAAGTCCCGTAATTTATTCATTGCTTTCTTGGATGTTAAATTGGTTGTTTGCGCACCCATATGATCACCTCACATGTTAGAGAAATAGATTTAAAATCAATCAAAGCTGCTTGCAAAAACATTTTTGAAAATAGAAAGAAATGGTATCTAAAGGACACTAGAAAAGTCTGGTGTAATCAAGTCTCTGTGCCCTAAGTCTCTAGTTCGTAGGAATAAAATAATCCTCCCATTATTTTACTTAGGCATCTAATTGACCTACCATAAACTGATTAGTGGCGACTCCAAGATAAAATCCATTTGCATGTTAAGAAATTTGAACTTAAGTCACGAAATGGTATGGGTTTGGGAGAGTCCGAGTTAAGTTTAGGCTTAACAATCCATTAGCCAAACCCTAGGTGGTTCACACCCGAAAATTTAGTTGCGACATGGACCAAGCACACGTGCAATATACGTGGAATACATGTACAATCTTGAAAGATATGGATAATTATTACTTTTGCACATATTTTGCATGTATATTGCAAGTGTATTTCATAAACCTAATCTATTATGCATGAAAGAAATTTATATAGATGAAGATGAGCTAACGGCACCGTTATTTGCCCAACGATGACGAAAGTGTCTCGGCCACACATGTTTACCTGCTTAATCGGAAACTTAAATAATTAGTTTGTCCAAAGACATCCGATAATATTCCGGGTTAAGGTCCATACGGGCTATTTGGCTGAAATAGCCCTCACTCTTTCCACACAAAAATCATATTTGGGAATGGAGTTCGGGGGATTTATAGCCTCTTCGTGGGAGCTCTAAATCTTATAAGGTCAATAATTTCAAATAATCTAATTTAATTTAATTCTGAAAAGTGATTTTTACGTCATTTTTACCAAACTTGGCATATTTTTCCGTTTAATGTCCCATTGAGTCTTGATGATTAGAAAGCTCTAAATCTCACGAGGTCAAGCATTTTAAATCCTCTAATTGAAATTAATTTTTAAAAGTGGTATTTATGTTCTTTTTACTGAATTTGGCCACATGGTATAACTTTTCCATTCAATGTCCATGGTAATCATATAACCTAATTGTTTCAAAATGCAGTTCAATTTTTTTTTTTTAAAAGCAAGGGGATCATGATTTTATAAAAATCAGATCAAACACGTGCAATATACGTGCAATCTTGAGAGAAAATAGCCCTCGCTCTTTCCATCTCCACTATAACATAATGATATTTTCACTGTATCAGTATTCAATGATACTTGCTTTATAAGAAATAAAGACCGAGGATGTCAAAACAAACTTGTGATGATCATCATCGATCTCATCAAGATTCCACTGTCGCGATTGGGAAGGGTTGATGCCATCGGCCCTAAATGTGTGCTTCACTATTCCCTCGCCGTGGCTATGTCGGTTGTTTGTGGTTCCAACTCTCTCGCTGCAGTGAATGTACCGAACAATTGTTCAATCTCTTCTGATGTTCGCCCATTAGTCTCAAGGATCAAGCAATAAAGTACCAACTACCCGACGAATGCGATCCCCGAAAACATCAAAGCAGCCCTATCGAGAGTGATTGGCTTGTACAATGATACGTACATCAACAATAACCCTATACTCATTGTTTGCTTCATGCTAACATCAATTGTGATGTAGCTAGTATAAGCACCTAGAGGGGGGTGAATAGGTGTAAAAACAATTTATCGAGATACCACAGCAATACTAAGCAGACAATAGAAGGGGAGTACTCTTTTATTTAACCAAAATGAATTACGATCAAAGTAAAGTAAAGAGTAGGGAAGAGAAGATTAAACACAAGGTTTATAGTGGTTCGGCTTATTCCAAGCCTACGTCCACTCTTCTGCACTGACAGCCTATCGGCTGGATTCCACTATGAACAAAAGAGATGTTATAGCACAGTTCTTCCTTGATTCCACAGTGTGGATATACCATCACACTTCCTCAAGGTTTCTCACAAATATAAACTCTCTTTTGCGTCCAAGTTTTCGCTCAAGTGAATTGACTAAACAACAAGAAGCTTCAGACTTTTAGAATTTTTCTATCGCGCACACCACGAACAGCTTAGAACGTCTTCCTTATATACTCCTTTATGCCATCATACCCGTTGGCACTTACCCAAGGAGTTCCTCCAATCTACCCGTTGGACGGAATCAAATAGGAAGATCATTCGAGCTATTAAAGGAACATGTCGATAGCCTATCAATCCTGTTTGCACATACAATCAGGATCTCGGTTTCCATAAGTAGAACCTTCCACGAATATTTCGCCAATCAACGGATCTTTAATCTTCGAATCAATCTCGATCAATTAAAGAGGATTCCGTTATGTCATATCTAGCCAAGAGATCTTCTTCAGTCGATAAGGTCATATCCTTAATAAATCATCCAGATCTGGATAGCCTTTCTTCAACGAATTAGAATGAGGATAGACTTTGAATCTTGGTCTGGCTGTCTAGAGGTCTTCAGACTTTAAACAGTAGAATCTTCAAGCCTTCAAATTAGACTGATGGAAAAGTTTTGTCAGCTTCAAAACATTTCAAGAGGATTTCTCTAACAATCTCCCCATTTTTTATGGTAACAAAACTTTCCTGCAGATTTGGAAAACTTTGACCTGTAAAGCATTTCTAAAACAAGTATACATATCTTATAAAGATAAATGGCTAAATGAATAACACTAGAATCTGCAACCACAGAAAATAGGTTAGTGTTGAATATAATAAAGCCATCCATAAGATATCAATAGCAGTCAATAGCAGTCAAATCCAAATTCGAATCCAGACACAAAATTAAAGTCAAACATCAATCCAAATCAAACAATCCAAATGATTAAAAATTCAAAGTTTGATTTAAATCTTGCACTTCTACCCCTTTTTTTCAGCACTAAAAAGGTTGAGATAAAGATGGAATAGAGTCAAGATTGCTTGGGAACGCGGACAAGCTAGAAATCTCCCATGGACTAAACGATCCCTTCCAGCCTTTTCAAGTCTTCCTTCAGTTGTGCAATCTCCTCACCCTCAGCATTAACCTGAATCTGAACAGAGAGGGCTTGGATCTAATCTTTCAAGGAAACTGAAGAAGCTTGACCTGCATTCTGCAAGCTTTGAACCTCGCATCCCAAAGCATAGATTTGACCGCGCATCTCCAAGAGAATATCCATAATTCTGCGAAAATCTACTGAGCTGTCTGTCCGCGTACTGGCTTCAGCACGCTCTGCAGATGATGGCATATCAGAATAATCACGCAGATTTGGCGATGAAGCATCATGATCTTCTTTAGGGAAATGAGAGGCATGAATGTCTTCTGGGTCGGCTGGAGATCAGCTGACTCCCTCACTGGTAGCAGCTGATATTCCTCTTTTCTCATTATCTCCCCCCGTTTCTATGCCTTCAGGTGGAGAAGAGTGTTTTTCAGGCTCTCCTTCCTCTTGATTCATTCTCTCTTCTTCTTTTCCAAGACTTTCCTTCTCTGCTTCTTTTTCGCCAACTGTTCTTTCTTCTTCTTCTTTCTCTTGTCCTTCTCTTTCCTCTCCTTCTGTCTCATGATGTTCCATCGACTCTGGAATAGTACGACTTAGCTTCTTCAAAGCTATGGCCGAAATGGTAAGGTCGTCATCCTCTTCATCTTCCACGATAAGAGCTCTTATTTTCTTGAGTAGAGTAATTATGGGCTCCTTCCCTTTCCTTTTTGATGCAGAAGAGATTTGATGAGACTTTACAGGAGTCTTCTCCTTAAATTTCTCCAACGCCTTGCTTAGCTCCTTCAGACGCATCTTGGTTACCATTTTTAGCCCTACCACCATATGATCACATGATCGAGCACAAAGAATTTGTGGAGATTGAATATTCAGATGTCTGAATAACTTCGTGACAAGACTTGGATAAGGGAGTTGACCTCTGTCCTTCACTACTGCTCTATACATGTGGAACATTACAGTGTGAGGAAGAGAAAACTTTTTCCCAATGAGAATGGCATATATCAGCTTTGCCTCTGAACTTGAAACATCAGTCTTGGAAGTTGATTTCGGTCTTAGGCAATTGATCACAATCTTGTGAAGCAAAATGTTGAATGCATTCATCCTTAGGTAGGAAATCTTTTCCTCTGTTCTCCTATCCTTAACAAGTTCCAATGTAGCACGAGCAATGGAAACTTTGATCGGTTGATATCTTCCTCTCTCAACCCCTAACACATCTGCCAGCATATCCATATTCACAACAAAATCTTGATCCTTGACACTGAAAGAGAATCTATTCGCATCCAGGAAACTAAGATTCGAATAGAAATAGGCAATTAATTCAGCGTAACCTTCTGTGGCGTCAGAACAAAATTGCTCAAGTTGAAGAAAACTAAACTTTTCCCTCAAGTTCACATTCACAGCATCCAGAAAATCAAAATCCACACTCCTAAGGTTTATCACCCCACACTTCAGCAATTTTGAGTATAAATCCATCTGTTCTTTCGATCTAAACATCTCTTCCCTTTTTCCTCGATTTTCAGCCGCAATACCCATCTTCGGTTGAAATTGGCTGTACAACTTGTCGTCATCATTCCCATCTTTCGGATTAAATCCCCAATTACGAGGATCACTTCGGATATTTGCAAGGGATTCTTCTGCCACCCCTTTACGAGCAATTCTCAAACTTTTCATTTTCCGCAAAAAGATATATTCATTCCCATATCTTTTGTCCTTAAGAAAATCATCGACGTAGTTCAATAGAGTACCAGTCCCTTTTAAAGCACGATAAAGCTTATAAATAAAAGAGGGTCTTTGAACTCTTACAGGATCTGCCTCTTCAACAATTTCTTCTTCTTGTTGATGACCAACATTTTGAGGACTAGACAGTGGAGAATGGCATTGCTGAGAATGTTGTGGGCTCTGTTGCTGATTTGGAGACACTTTTTCCTCGGTGAGATCGAAGTGAGTAGGCCCCTCACTCATTCGCCGTGGTCCCCTGCTTGCGATCCTCGAAGACTTTCTTGAAGATGACATCTTTCTCACTCTTTGAAAGATTCCTTGCTTGACTTTCCCAAGAAAGATGACAACTTTTTCGAAGATTAGGCAAGAGAAGAAAACAAAAATGGAGGATCAGTGCTTTTTAGGGTTTTGGAGAGTAAAGTGAAGAAGAAGCAACAGTGCATAATCGGTTAAAAAGGAGGCATACGGAATGTCATAAAAGTAAATAAAAAGATGCCTTTTCAAAAATAACTGCCTTTTTTTTTCGGAGAGAATAATTATTTCAAAAATAACTTCTTTTTCAAAAGGAAACGTTGCAATAATCACGTTAATTAAAAATAGCAATAATAAGACACGGTTGATGATCGTACCTTTTCCAGATGAGATTCGAGAGAGAAAATAACTTACAGTCAAGATCTTGTTTTGCTTGAGTCTGAGAGTCTCTAGACTTTAACTTCTTTAAACCTCAAAATGTTGAGTCTGGAGCGAATAATCTCAAATTGATTTTTCTCCAAAGGCTTTGTGAATATATCCGCCAGTTGGTTCTTTGAATCAACAAACTGAATCAAAACTTCTCTATTTTGAACATGATCTCTAATGAAGTGATGTCGAATCTCTATATGCTTTGCTCTTGAGTGAAGAATTGGATTTTTGGTAAGATTGATTGCGCTGGTGTTGTCGCAGTTAATCTCCGTGCATGAATTTTCAATTCTAAAGTCTCTTAGCTGTTGTTTTATCCATAGAATTTGTTAACAGCAACTTCCAGGAGCTACATACTCTGCTTCTGCTGTAGAGAGAGCTACTGTACTTTGCTTTCTTGAAAACCAAGATACTGTCATGCCTCAAAGTAGTTGACAGGTACCAGAAGTGCTCTTTCTATTAACTCTGCAACCGGCTAAATCTACGTCTAAGTATCCAAGAAGAGTAAAGTCTCCTCTTTTAGGATACCATAGGCTGATACTTGAAGTTGAAGCAATGTATTTGATAATACGCTTTGCAGCACTTAAATGAGATTCTTTAGGGTCTGCTTGAAATCTGGCACAAATGCAAACACTAAACAAAATGTCAGGTTTAGAAGCAGTAAGATAAAGAAGTGAGCCAATGATACTCCTGTATGGCTTCTGGTCGACTTTCTTTCCTCCTTTATCTTTGTCTATCTTCAAGGCACTTGACATTGGAATGTTAGTCTTTTTGCAATTTTCCAGTCCAAACTTTTTGACAAGATCATTAGCATATTTTTCTTGACGAATAAAGGTTCCTTCCTTTAGTTGTTTCACTTGAAGCCCGAGAAAGAAGGTTAATTCACCCATCATGCTCATTTCAAATTCATCCTGCATAGTCTTAGAGAATTTCTTGCACAGACTTTCATTAGGAGATCCGAATATAATATCATTGACATATATTTGAACTAGTACAAAACTTTTGCTTTCTCTTTTGATAAACAGAGTAGTGTCTACTTTACCTTTCACAAAACCGTTTTGAATTAAAAACTTACTCAGCCTGTCATACCAAGCTCGAGGTGCTTATTTTAAGCCATATAAGGCATTTTTGAGTCTGAATATTGAGTCTGGTTTCCTTGGGTCTTCGAACCCAGGTGGTTGTTCTACATAGACTTCCTCATGGATGAATCCATTTAGGAAAGTACTTTTGATGTCCATTTGGAATAACCTGAAATTTTTATGACAAGCAAATGCAAGTAGTAAACGAATTGCTTCTAACCTTGCTACTGGTGCGTAAGTCTCGTCATAGTCTATCCCTTCTTCTTGAGTGTATCCCTTGGCCACAAGTCTTGCTTTGTTTCTTACGACCTTGCCCTTTTCGTCCATCTTGTTTCTGAAAACCCATTTAGCTTCAATAACAGATTTACCTTTTGGTTTTGGAGTCAATTCCCAGACATCATTGATACTAAATTGTCTAAGCTCTCCTTGCATGGCTTCAATCCAGCTTTCATCAGATAAAGCTTCATTTATGCTTTTAGGTTATATTTCAAAAATAAGAGCCACAGCACTAGACTCTTCGCGCCTTTTGGATCTTGTGCGAATTCCTTCATTAATGTCGCCAATGATAAGATCCTTGGGATGACTGGACTTATGCTTCCGGTTGCTGGTTAATTTGTCAGATTGATGGTCACTTCCTTCATTTGAATCTTCAACAATCACTTGTTGCTGGTCTTTCAAAGTCTGAGCTGCTTCTTGGGATTTAGACTCTGTAGAGTCTGAAGCAGGTTCAGGTTCTTCAAGATGAGTCTGAATAGATTCATTTTGTATAGAACCTGGAATTTGACATTCATTAATTCTTCCATAGTTTGAGTCTTCTTGTTGTAGACTCTGTACGCTTTGCTTGTGGTTGAATATCCAAGGAAGATGCCTTCATCTGACTTTTCTTCAAACTTACCAACTCGATCATTTGCATTTTTCAATATAAAACATTTTGCATCCAAACACATGAAAATATGAAACAATATGCTTCTTTTCTTTGAATAATTCATAGGGGGTTTTTTCTAGAATATGCCTTAGAAAAACTCTATTAATAATGTAACATACTGTAAAAACTGCTTCAGCCAAAAAATGTGAGGAGATGTTACTTTCAATTAGAAGAGTTCTAGCCATTTCTTGAAGCGATCTATTCTTTCTTTCCCCAACTCCATTTTGTTCTGGAGTATATGGAGAGGAGAACAAATGCTGAAAACCAGATTCATCACAAAATTTTGTAAAATCTTGATTTTCAAATTCGCTTCCATGATCTGTTCTTATACTTGAAATAACATATCCTTTTTCGTTTTGAACCTTTTTAGCAAATTTTTCAAAGTAAGAGAAATTTTCAGACTTACTTACCAAGAAATACACCCAAGTAAATCGTGAGTAATCATCCACGATTACTAGGCAATATTTCTTACCTCCAATGCTCTGTGTTCTGGTTGGTCCAAAGAGATCCATATGCAGAAGCTGCAGTACACGGTTAGTAGAAACTTGATTTATTGGTTTAAAGGAATTTCTTACCTGTTTTCCCAATATGCATGGTGTACATAGATTAGGCGTTTGGTATGATAAATTTGGTAGACCACGAACAAGCTTCTTTGTTGAAATCTTGGCTATCTGCTTCATATTGATGTGTCCAAGCTTTCTGTGCCATAAACTTGCTTCATCTTGTATTGAGATTAAACATTGCGATTCATCTGGTTTCACATCCAAGAGGTAGATATTTCCATGTCTTCGACCCATAAATGATTGAGTAGAGTCTTTACTGGTTCCTGAACATATTCCCTCTTGAAAGTAGATTTTGAAACCGGTATCACATAGCTGACTGACACTGAGCAGATTGTAGTTGAGTCCTTCAACTAAGGAAACATTGCTTATTGAGAGGTTTCCAATCTTCACAGTTCCAAATCCAACAATTTTTCCTTTGCTATTTCCTCCAAATGAGACTTTTCCACCATTTACTTGAACAAGCTTTATGAAGCAATTTGAATCTCCTATCATATGTCTTGAGCATCCACTATCCAGATACCATTTTACCTTTTTCTTGATAGTGACCTGCATTTAAAAAAGAAACTCAAACTTTCTTTGGTGCCCATCTTTTCTTGGGTCCATTCGTGTTAGTATGATATGTTGTTTTTGCCCATACTTTATTGACAGGTTTTCAAACCATAGGACATTCTTTTTCAAAATGATCTGCACTATTGCACTTTGAACATCTGAGAGCATTACGACCTATTGGTTTTACAGAAGTCCTTTTAAAATGATTTTTGTAAGCATCTCTTGTAGGTCTTTGTTTGATTCTTTCCTTCACTTTAGGAAAATCAATTAAAGAAATGGTTTCAAAGTCATTCCCAAACCAGATTTGTTGAAATAAGGTCTTTGAACGTAAAGTATTTTTTCTAGTTTCTCAAATCCTATAGAAAATCTTTTGGAAATATTTGAAATATCATTTTTCAAGAATGCATTTTCTTTTGAAAGATTATCTTCACTTTCTCTAAGAGAAGAAACCTTCATATCTAAACATTTCACATTTTCTTTCAAAGCATTTTCTTGTTGTTTTAAGGCAGTATTTTCCTTTTTGAGTTCGGAAATCTTTTTAAGAGAAGTCTTAAGACTAAAACACAACTCATCAATGTATTTAGAAACTTTAATAGGGATTTTGAAGTTACTCACCTCAAATTCACTGTTTGAGTCTGTGTCTGTTTCGGAGTTTGAATCTGAATCCGATTGTGCCATCAGACATGTGTTGGCATAATCATCATCACTTTCTTTACATTCTGTATCACTCCAGGTTTCCGCTTTAAGAGACTTTTGATACTTTTCAGCTTTTCCTTTCTTCTTCCTCAGAAGAGGACAGTTGGGTCTGATGTGTCCCTTTTTCTTACATTCAAAGTAGACTACATCTTTGTTTGATTCATCATCTTCAACAGACTTAGTCTGTTGCTTTTGAAAACTTTGTTTCCTTGAATTGAATCTTCTTCATTTTTCTGTTCAGCTTTCTGAATCTTCTTATCATGAGAGCAAGCTCCTCATCGTCCATATCGTCTTCAGAATCTGCAACATCAGAATCATCATTGGATTTTAATGCAATGGATTTCTTACCTTTAGGGTCTTCATCTTCATTGATTCGTTCCACTTCATAAGACTGAAGAGTTCTAATCAACTCATCAACAGATAGTGGCATGATTCTTTGGGTCTCTCTGATTGAGGTCTTTATGTGATTCCAATCCTTGGAGAGTCCACGCAGCAGCTTGTTTACCTTCATGGGATCAGAAATTGGTTGACTTTGATTTTCAAGACCATTCACAATATTTGTAAAACGACCAAACATGTCAGTTATGGATTCTCCCGATTTCATTCTGAAGGCTTCGTATTGACCGAGGAGAATGTTGATTCCGGTCTCCTTCACTCAATCAGTTCCTTCATAAGTAATATGTAATTTATCCCAGACTTCTTTAGCTGTAACGCAAGAAGATATTATGTTATATTCAGTAGGAGATAAAGCACAATATAAAGAATAAATTGCTTTTACATCAAGAGCTTGTCTCTTGATTATCTATTCCTGAGTCATTTGACTAGACTCCACAGTATCTTTTCCTATTTCTGAGATAGGTGTAGCTTTGGGAGTGATTCATTTTTCTACAACATCCCATTCCAGAGGATCCTTTGATCTTAGAAACGCCTTCATTTTGTTTTTCCATATGTTGTAATCCTTTCCATCAAAGTAAGGTGGTCTGGTATTGCTTTGTCCTTCTACCAGCCTTGGAGCCAACATACTAGCCATGGATCTTTAACTCTGAAGCAAAACATTTCAAACAAGGTGAGTACACAAGCTCTGATACCAATTGATGTAGCTAGTATAAGCACCTAGAAGGGAGTGAATAGGTGTAAAAACAATTTCTTGAGATACCACAGCAATACTAAGCAGACGATAGAAGGGGAGTACTCTTTTGTTTGACCAAAATGAATTACGATCAAAGTAAAGTAAAGAGTAGGGAAGAAAAGATTAAACACAAAGTTTATAGTGGTTCGACTTATTACAAGCCTACGTCCACTCTTCTGCACTAACAGCCTATCGGCTGGATTCCACTATGAACAAAAGAGATATTATAGCACAGTTCTTCCTTGATTCCATAGTGTGGATGTACTATCATACTTCTTCAAGGTTTCTCACAAATATAAACTCTCTTTTGCGTCCAAGTTTTCGCTCAAGTGAATTGACTAAACAACAAAAAGCTTCGGACTTTTAGAATTTTTCTATCGCACACACCACGAACAGCTTAAAACGTCTTCCTTATATACTCCTTTATGCCATCATACCCGTTGGCACTTACCCAAGGAGTTCCTCCAATCTACCCGTTGGACGGAATCAAATAGGAAGATCATTCGAGCTATTAAAGGAACATGTCGATAGCCCATCAATCATGTTCGCCCATACAATCAGGATCTCGGTTTCCATAAGTAGAACCTTCCACGAATATTTCGCCAATCAACGGATCTTTAATCTTCGAATCAATCTCGATCAATTAAAGAGGATTCCGTTATGTCATCTCCAGCCAAGAGATCTTCTCCAGTCGATAAGGTCATATCCTTAATAAATCATCCAGATCTGGATAGCCTTTCTTCAAGGAATTAGAAACTGTCAATGATGATAGACTTTGAATCTTGAGTCTGGCTGTCCGGAGGTCTTCAGACTTTAAACAACAGAGTCTTCAAGCCTTTAGACTAGACTGATGGAAATGTTTTGTCAACTTCAAAACATTTCAAGAGGATTTCTCCAATAAATTGTATAGCCCTACACAAGCGACCTTGTTGGGAAGATCTCTAAGCAGTACAACGCCACGATTGGTCCCGGCCCGATAGAGAAGAAGATCACATAGCAAATCCCCCAGGTGAAGCACATGACTGCCACCCACATGATGCCTTGCTTAAGCTTGGTCAATGCATTTTAGCTTCTTTAACTTTCCCTCATTTTTATTTGTAGCTTTAATTATTAGGTATTTATCTTTATTGCTTGAGCACCATGCATGATCACTTTTATACATTAGTGGTTTCGATTTTCAAAAGAAGTGTTGGGATAGCAAATCTTTAAAAATCAAACCGAATAAACATGCAATGTACATGTGATACACGTGCAACAATGTGTGACATACTTCCTTGAAGACAATGATAAGGAAGATGTTTTGGGAGCAACAAAATAGAGGAATAAGAAGATGGGGAAGATGTGTTGGGAGAATCAACAAAATAGAAGAAGAATCGAGTGATGAAGAGGCGGGTATATATGTTGATTATCCAAATCTCTCGAAATCGCATGTATATTGCACGTGTATTGCATGTGTATTTGGTCCAATTTTTGAAAATTTGCAATCCAAACGCTTTTTTGAAAATTGAAACCACTAACATAAATTATACTGATAAAGGGTGGCCAAATTCCGTTAAAAAAAAAAAACATAAATCCCACTTTTCAAAATTTATCCCAATTAGATGATTTGAAATGCTTGATGACATTTAGTGGTTTCTGATCATCTGGAGTGGGATGTCAATTAGAAAAAATATGCTGATTAAAGTTATGCCAAATTTCGTAAAAAATGCCTAAAAATCACTTTCTAAAATTAATCTCAATTAGATTATTCAAGATACCTGACCTAATAAGGTTTAGAGCTCCCCTTTCTGTCTTTTCTCAAACTGAGTTGACTCTCGTATTTATTTATTAATTATTAGGTATTTATCTTTTTCGAAATACAAGTGCAATATACATGTAATTACTTTTCTCTTCTTCTTTTTCCCCTTTTTCATTTAATACATTAAAAAATGACCTATGGCTATAGATCTATCATTTTTGTCAATAATAAAGCTAGACAAAAAGAGTGCAATTACAAGGATATAACCCAATTATCAAATAGCTTAGTCATATCCATATGGCATTCTAAGAAAAATGTAGTACTATGCTAAAGCAACTCCTTGATATCAGTGGGGACACCCAAAACATTTACATATTTCAAGGGTCTGTTCCAACGTTCTAACTCAAATTCAAGATCTTCTAAGAGACCAATCGTGATGCTTCATTGTCATTGCCAACAATGAATTTGAAATGTGACAACAATCTAGGTGCCTTTGATGCTTCATTGTCATTTCCTTAGAAGTTCTGTTGGAGAAATCTTCTTGAAGTGTTTTGAAGCTGACAAAACGTTTCCATCAGTCTAGTCTGAAGGTTTGCAGACTCTGCTATTTAAAGTCTGAAGACCTCCGGACAGTTAGACTCAAGACTCAAAGTTTATCCTCATTGACAGTCTCTAATCCGTTGAAGAAAGGTTATCCAGAATTGGATGTTTCATTAAGGATATGACCATATCGACTAGAGAAGATCTCTTGGCTGGAAAAGACATAACGGAATCCCTTTGATTGATCGAAATTGATTGGATGATTAAAGATCCGTTGATTGGCGAAATATTCGTGGAAGGTTCTACTTATGGAAATCGAGATCCTGATTGTATGGGCGAACATGATTGATGGGCTATCGACACGTTCCTTTAATAACTCAAATAATCTTCTTAATTGATTCCGTCCAACGGGTAGATTGGAGGAATTCCTTTGGTAAGTGCCAACGGGTATGATGGCATGAAGGATTATATAAGGAAGACGTTCTAAGCTATTCGTAGAGTGCACGATAGAAGAATTCCAAAGTCTGAAACTTCTTGTTGTTTAGTCAATTCATTTGAGCGAAAAACTTGTACGCAAAAGAGAGTTTATATTTGTGAAAAACCTTGAGGAAGTGTGATAGTACATCCACACTGTGGAATCAAGAAAGAACTGTGCTGTAACATCTCTTTTGTTTATGGTGGAATCCAGCCGATAGACTGTCAGTGCGGAAGAGTGGACGTAGGCTTAGGATAAACCGAACCACTATAAACCTTGTGTTTAATCTTCTCTTCCCTACTATTTACTTTACTTTGATCGTAATTCATTTTGGTTAAGCAAAAGAGTATTTCCTTTCTATCATCTGCTTAATATTACTATGGTATCTCGAGAAATTGTTTTTACACCTATTCACCTCCATCTAGGTGCTAATATTAGCTACATCAATTGGTATTAGAGCCTATGTACTCACCTTGTTTGAAGTGTTTTACTTCAGAGTTAAAGATACATGGCTAGTATGTTGGCTCCAAGGCTGGTAGAAGGGCAAAGCAATACCAGACCACCTTACTTTGATGGAAAGGATTACAACATATGGAAAAACAAAATGAAGGCGTTTCTAAGATCAAAGGATCCTCTGAAATGGGATGTTGTAGAAAAATGAATCACTCCTAAAGCTGCACCTATCTCAGAAAGAGGAAAAGATACTGTGGAGTCTAGCCAAATGACTCAAGAAGAGATAATCAAGAGACAAGCTCTTGATGCAAAAGCAATTTATTATTTATATTGTGCTTTATAACCTACTGAATATAACAGAATATCTTCTTGTGTTACAGCTAAAGAAGTCTGGGATAAATTACATATTACCTATGAAGGAACCGATCGAGTGAAGGAGACCAGAATCAATATTCTCCTTGGTCAATACGAAGCCTTCAGAATGAAATCGGGAGAATCTATAACTGACATGCTTAGTCATTTTACAGATATCGTGAATGGTCTTCAAAATCAAGGTCAACCAATTTCTGATCCCATGAAGGTAAATAAGCTACTGCGAGGACTCTCCAAGGATTGGAATCACATAAAGACCTCAATCAGAGAGACCCAAAGAATCATGCCACTATCTGTTGATGAGTTGGTTGGAACTCTTCAGTCTTATGAAGTGGAACGAATCAATAAAGACGAAGACCCTAAAGGTAAGAAATCCATTGCATTAAAATCCAATGATGATTCTGATGTTGCAGATTTTGAAGACGATATAGATGATGAGGAGCTTGCTATCATTATAAGAAGATTCAGAAAGCTGAACAGAAAAGGAAGAATATTCAATCCAAGGAAACAAAGTTTTCAAAAGCAATAGACTAAGTCTGTTGAGGATGATGAATCAAACAAAGATGTAGTCTGCTTTGAATGTAAGAAAAAGGGACACATTAGACCCAACTGTCCTTTTCTGAGGAAGAAGAAAGGAAAAGCTGAAAAGTATCGAAAGGCTCTTAAAGCAGAAACCCGGAGTGATACAGAATGTGAAGAAAGTGATGATGATTATGCCAACATACGTCTGATGGCACAATCGGATTCGATTCAAACTCCGAAATGACATACGTACTCGCATGCTGAATTTGAGGTGAGTAACTTCAAAATCCCTATTAAAGTTTTTAAATACATTGATGAGTTGTGTTTTAGTCTTAAGACTTCTCTTAAAAATATTTCCGAACTCAAAAAGGAAAATACTGCCTTAAAACAACAAGAAAATGTTTTGAAAGAAAAGGTAAAATGTTTAGATATGAATGTTTCTTCTCTTAGAGAAAGTGAAGATAATCTTTCAAAAGAAAATGCATTCTTGAAAATGATATCTCAAAGATTTTCAAAAGATTTTCTATAGGATCTAAGAAACTAGAAAAAATACTTTCTGTTCAAAGACCTTATTTCAATAAATTTGGTTTGGGAATGATTGCTAAAACCATTCCTTTAATCAATTTTCCTAAAGTGAAAGAAAGAATCAAACAAAGACCCTCAAGAAATGCTTATAAAAATCATTTTGAAATGACCTTTGTAAAACCAAAGAGGTCGTAATGCTCTCGATGTTCAAAATGCAATAGTGCAGATCATTTTGAAAAAGAATGTCCTATCGTTTGGAAACCTGTTAAGAAAGTGTTGGAGAAATCTTTCCAGAATATTTTGAAGCTGACAAAACGTTTCTATCAATCTAGTCTGGATATTTGCAGACCGACAGTTTAAAGTCTGAAGACTTTATGATCATCAGACTCAAGACTCAAGACTATTCTCACTGACAGTCTTTCTAATCCAGTGACGAAGGAAATCCAGAGCCGAAGTATATGGTTGAGGATTCGATCTTATCCTATGGAGAAGATTCCTTGGTTGGATAAAAATAACGGATTCTTTTATTCGTATCTAGATCGATTGAAGATCCGATGGTCGACGAAATATTCTTGGAATGTTCTATTCTTGGAAACCAAGATCCTGATTGTATGTGCGAACAGGATTGATGAGCTATCATCAGGTTCCTTTAATAGCTCGAATGATCTTCTTGATTGATTCCGTCCAACGGGTAGATTGGAGGAATTCCTTTGGTAAGTGCCAACGGCTATGATGCATAAAGGAGTATAAAAGGAAGACGTTCTAGTTGTTTTTAGTAACGTGATCGATAGAAAAATTCCAGAATCTGAAACACCTTGATTATTAGTCAATACGTTTTGAGCGAAATTGTATACACAGAGAGTGTTTATACTTGGTGATACCTTGAGCGAGTGTGGTAGATCATCTACACCTAGAAATCAAGGAAGATCAACACTGTAACATCTCTTTGTTCATAGTGGAATCCAGCCAATAGGCTGTCAGTGCAGAAGAGTGGACGTAGGCTTGAATCAAGCCGAACCACTATAAACCGCGTGTTCAATTCTCTCTTTTCTTTACTCAGTCTTATGATTGATTATTAATTGTTGCAAATCCTTTAACTGTCTAAGTATTGTGCAATCATCAAGAAAAATCTTTTATATACCTATTCACCCCCCTCTAGGTACTCGTACTAGCAATATCAATTGGTATCAGAGCTCGTGTTCTTACTTTATTTGAAGTGTTTTACTTCAGAGTAAAAGATCCATGGCTAGTATGCTAGCACCAGGGCTGGTGGAAGGGCAAAGCAATACCAGACCACCCTATTTTGATGGAAAGGATTACAACATCTGGAAGAACAAGATGAAAGCTTTCCTACGGTCAAAGGATCCTCTGGAATGGGACGTTGTGGAAAGAGGAATCACTCCTACCGCCGCATCGCATATCGAAAGAGGGAAAGAAACCGTTGAGACCAGCGAAATGTCTCAAGAAGAGATAAACAAGAGACAAGCACTCGATGCAAAAGCAATTTACTCTTTATATTGTGCTTTGTCACCAACTGAATATAACATAATATCTTCTTGTGTTACAGCAAAAGAAGTCTGGGATAGATTACACATCACCTATGAAGGGACAGATCGAGTGAAGGAGACCAGAATTAACATTCTCCTTGGTCAATATGAAGCCTTCAAAATGAAACTAGGAGAATCTATAACTTACATGTTTAGCTGTTTTATAGATATTGTCAATGGTCTTGAGAATCAAGGATAGAAAATTTCTGATCCCATGAAGGTGAACAAGCTACTGCGTGGACTCTCCAAGGATTGGAATCATATAAAGACTTCAATAAGAGAGACGCAAAAAAATTCTGCCATTATCTGTAGACGAGCTGATTGGAACTCTTCAGTCTTACGAAGTGGAACGAATTAATGAAGACGAAGATCCAAGAGGTAAGAAATCCATTGCATTAAAATCTAATGATGATTCTGATGATACAGATTCTGAAGAAGATCTGGACGATGAGGAGCTTGCTCTTATGATAAGAAGATTCAGAAAGCTGAATAGAAAAGGAAGAAGGTTCAACTCAAAGAAACAAAGTTTTCAGAAACAGCAAACCAAGTTTGTTGATAATGAGGAACCAAGCAAAGATGTAGTCTGCTTCGAATGTAAGAAAAAGGGACACATCAGACCCAACCGTCCTCTTCTGAAGAAGAACAGAAGAAAAGCTAAAAAGTCTCGAAAAGCTCTCAAAGCCGAAACCCGGAGCGATACAGAGTATGAAGAAAGTGATGAGAAATATGCCAACCTATGTCTGATGGCACAATCAGACTCAGACTTTGGATCAGACTCAGACAGTGAATTTGAGGTAAGTGATTTTAAAATCCCTGTCAAAGTCTCTAAATACATTGATGAACTGTGTTTTAGTCTTAAGACTTCTCTCAAAAAAATTTCCGAACTTAAAAAGAAAAACTCAGCTCTAAAACAAAAGGAAAACATTTTAGAAAAAAGAGTGAAAAGTTTAGACTTGAATGTTTCTACTCTTAAAGAGAATGAAGATAATCTTTCGAAAGAAAATGCTCTCTTAAAAACTAACTTATCAAATATTTCAAAGAAATTTTCAATAGGGTCTGAAAAACTTGAAAAAGTTCTTTCAGTTCAAAGACCTTACTTCAATAAGTCTGGTCTAGGTATGATAGCAGAAACAATTCCCTTGATTGATTTTCCGAAAGTAAAAGAAAGAATTAAGAAAAGACCGTCGAGAGAAGCTTACAAAAATCATTTCAAGAAAGTTTTTGTAAAGTCTGTAGGTCGAAATGCTCTAAGGTGTTCAAAGTGTAACAGTCAGGATCACTTTGAAAAAGAGTGTCCTATGGTTTGGAAGCTTGTTAAGAAAGTATGGCCTAATAATGCTTATCCTACTAACGCCAAAGGACCCAAGAAAATTTGGGTACCAAAGAAAGCTTGAGACTCTCTTTTGAATGCAGGTCTCTGTCAAAAAGAAGGTAACGTGGTATCTTGACAGCGGATGTTCAAGACACATGACAGGAGACTCAAATTGCTTCATAAAGCTTATTCAAGTAAATGGTGGAAAAGTTTCATTTGGAGGAAACAGCAAAGGAAGCATTGTGGGATTTGGAACTGTGAAAATTGGAAATCTGACAATAAGCAATATCTCTCTAGTGGAAGGACTCAACTACAATCTTCTCAGCATTAGCCAATTGTGTGATACTGATTTCAAGATCTCCTTTCAAGAAGGCATATGTTCTGGAATTAGTAAAGACTTGACTTAGTCTTTCATGGGTCGAAGGCATGGAAATATCTATCTCCTTGATGTAAAACCAAATGAAACACAATGCCTAATCTCAATTCAAGATGAAGCGGTCTTATGGCACAGAAAGCTTGGCCATGTCAACATGAAGCAATTAGCCAAAATCTCATCAAAGAAGCTTGTTCGAGGTCTACCTAAATTGCCATACCAAAAGTCTGATTCATGCACACCATGTATTCTGGGAAAGTAGGTAAGAAATTCATTTAAGCCAATAAATCATGTTTCTACTAATCATGTACTACAGTTGCTGCATATGGATCTCTTCGGACCAACTAGAACCCAGAGCATTGGAGGTAAGAAATATTGTCTAGTAATTGTGGACGATTACTCTCGCTTTACCTGGGTATATTTTCTTGCAAGTAAGTCAAAAACCTTTTCGTATTTTGAAAAATTTGCTAAAAAGGTTCAAAATGAAAAAGGATGTGCTATTTCAAATATAAGAACAGATCATGGAAGTGAATTTGAAAATCAAGATTTTACAAAATTTTGTGATAAATCTGGTTTTAATCATGAGTTTTCCTCTCCATACACTCCAGAACAAAATGGAGTTGTGGAAAGAAAGAATAGATCTCTTCAAGAAATGGCTAGAACTCTTTTAATTGAAAGTAAAATTTCTTCACGATTTTGGGCTGAAGCTGTTTCAATAGCATACTATATCATCAATAGAGTCTTCCTAAGACCTATTCTAGAGAAAACTCCCTATGAATTGTTCAAAGGTAAGAAGCCTATTGTTTCATACTTTCATGTGTTCGGTTGCAAATGCTTTATTTTGAAAAATGCAAATGATCGAGTTGGTAAGTTTGAAGAAAGATCAGATGAAGGCATCTTCCTTGGATATTCTACATCAAGCAAGGCCTACAGAGTCTATAACAAGAAAAGCCAATCGGTAGAGGAATCAATGAATGTCAAATTCCAAGACTTAACGCAAGATGAATCCAGTCAAACTCAGTATGAAGAGTCTAAACCTGCTCCAGACCTTCTAAGACTTACAACTCAAGAAGCATCTCAGACTCTGAAAGTCCAGCATCAAGATGTTCATGAAGATTCAAATAAAGAAAGAGATCATCAACCAAGCAAATCAACCAGTAACTGGAAGCATAAGTCCGGTCATCCTAAAGATCTCATTATCGGCGAAATCAATGAAGGAATCCACACCAGATCAAAAAGGCGTGAAGAATCTAGTGCTGTGGCTCTCATTTCCAAAATTGAACCAAAAAGCATAGAAGAAGCTTTATCTGATGAAAGCTGGATCGAAGCTATGCAAGAAGAACTCAGACAGTTCAACATCAATGATGTCTGGGAATTGACATCTAAACCAAAAGGTAAAACTGTTATTGGAGCCAAATGGGTATTCAGGAACAAGATGAATGAGGAAGGAAAAGTCGTACGAAACAAAGCAAGACTCGTGGCCAAAGGATATACGCAAGAAGAAGGAATAGACTATGACGAGACTTACGCACCAGTAGCAAAATTAGAAGCTATTCGACTATTACTTGCGTTTGCTTGTTATAAAAATTTCAGGTTATTCCAAATTGACGTCAAAAGTGCATTCCTAAATGGATTTATCCATGAGGAAATTTATGTGGAACAACCACCTGGGTTTGAAGACCCAAAGAAGCCAGACTCAGTCTTCAGACTGAAAAAGGCTTTGTATGGTTTAAAGCAAGCACCTCGAGCTCGGTACGACAGACTAAGTAAATTCCTAATACATAATGGTTTGTCAAAGGTAAAGTAGATACTACTTTATTTATCAAAAAGGAAAACAAAAGCTTTTTGCTTGTTCAAATATATGTGGATGATATTATTTTTGGATCTCCTAATGAAAGTCTATGCAAGAAATTTTCTAAGTCTATGCAGGATGAGTTTGAAATGAGTATGATGGGAGAGTTAACATTCTTTCTTGGACTCCAAGTAAAACAAATGAAAGAAGGAACTTTCATTCATCAAGAAAAGTATGCAAATGATCTTGTCAAAAGGTTTGGAAGGGAAAAGTGCAAAAAGACCGACATACCAATGTCATGTTCTCTGAAGATAGACAAGGATGAAGAAGGGAAGAAAGTAGATCAAAAGCTGTACAGGAGCATGATCGGTTCACTTCTTTATCTTACCGCTTCTAGACCTGATATTTTGTTGAGTGTTTACATATGTGCTAGGTTTCAATCAGATCCTAGAGAATCCCATCTCAGTGCTGCGAAACGTATTATCAAATACGTTGCATCATCTTCAAGCATCAGTCTTTGGTATCCTAAGAAGGGAGACTTTAATCTTCTAGGATACTCAGACGTAGATCTGGCCGGTTGCAGAGTCGATAGAAAGAGCACTTCTGGAACTTGTCAACTACTTGGAAATAGGATAGTGTCTTGGTTTTCAAGGAAGCAAAGCACTGTGGCTCTCTCAACGACCGAAGCAGAGTATGTAGCTCTTGGAAGCTGCTGTTCGCAAATTCTATGGATAAAACAACAGCTACAAGACTTTGGGATTAAAGACTCATGCACAGAAATCAGATGTGAAAACACCAGCGCGATCAATCTCACCAAAAATCCAATCCTTCATTCAAGAGCAAAGCATATTGAGATTTGACATCACTTCATTAGAGATCATATTCAAAATGGAGAAATCTCGATTCAATTTGTTGATTCAAAGAGTCAACTAGCGGATATATTCACAAAGCCTTTGGAGAAAAATCAATTCGACTTTATCCGCTCCAGACTCAACATTTTGAAGCTTGAATAAGTTAAAGTCTAGAGACTCACCAACCCTTAGACTCTAATCTCTCGGACTCTAAATCCTTAGACTCAAGCATTCATGGCTATAGACTGTAAGTTGTTATTTTATCTAAACTCGAAAAGGTACGATCTATCGTTCAGCTATTTTATAATCTGTGTGAAAATTGAAAACTTGTCTTTTTAAAAGGATTAATTTTGGCAGTTATTGATTTTAAAAAGAAGTGTTCGTACACTTTCCTTGTGCCGATTGAACTTCCCTTTTCAAAACTGAGTTATATATATACAGTTTTTTTTTTCCAATCTTCAAAACCCTAAAAGGCTCTCTCCTCCCGATCCTGTTTCTACTTCTTGTTCATCTTCGAGAAAGTTGTCATCTTCTCTTGGGAAAGCAAGTGAAGGAATCTTTTAAACGACAAAGAATGATGTCTTCTTCGAGAAAATCATCAAGAATCGTGAACATGGGACCACAGAGAATGGAGAAGGGGCCTACCCATTTCGATCTCACCGAGGAGGAAGACTTATCAAGTCAGCGACAGAGCCCGATTCACTCTCATCCACGTCATTCAACGCCTTCTACCCCACAAGGTGCAAGTCAACATCTGGAGGAAGAGATAATCGAGGATGCCGACCCTGTAAGAGTCCAAAAACCCTCCTTTATCTATAAGCTTTATCATGCGTTGAAAAGCACCGGTACTCCATTGAACTATATAGATGAATTCCTTAAGGACAAGAATTATGGGAATGAGTATCTTTTTCTGCGAAAAATGGAGGAATTGGGAGTTGCTCCGAAAGGAAAGGCAGAGGACGCACTTGCGAACATTCCAAGTGATCCTCGTATGCTAGAACAAAATCTGACTGAAGGGAACGATGATGACAGAATGTTCCTTGAATTCCAACCTAGAATGGGTGTGGCAGCAAAGGTGAAAGGAAATCGGATGGATTTGTTCAAATCAAAGGATCAGAAGAATGTGTATTTCAGACTGTTGAAAAGAGGGGTGATAAACCCTAGAAGTGTCGATTTCGACTTCTTGGATGCCATCAACGTGAACTTAAGAGAAAAGTTCAATTTGCTTCAACTTGAGAAATTTTGCTCCGACACCACAGACGGTTATGCACAACTGACAGCATATTTCTATTCGAATCTCAGCTTTTTAGATGCGAATAGAATTTCATTCAGTGTACGAGACCAAGTCTACGTGGTAGATGTGGACATGCTGGCGGACATAGTTGGAGTTGAACGAGGACGTTATCAACCAATCAAAGTCTCAGCTGCTCGTACTACCCTGGAGCTTGTCAAAGATAGGGATACAGAGAAGAGAATTACCTACTCAAGGATGAATGCCATCAACATCGTGCTTCATAAAATTGTGATCAACTGTCTCAGACCGAAGTCTACATCAAAGACTAACGTGTCTAATTCTGAAGTAAAATTGATGTACGCGATCAACTCAGGACGGAAGTTCTCTCTCTCTCACACCATTCTCTTTCACGTGTACAGAGCAATGTCGAAAGACAATGGACAATTGCCTTATCCAGGTCTGGTGACCAAGATCTTCAGACACATGAATATTGAACCGCCACATACACTTCGTGTTCAACCGTGCGATAAGATGGTGGTAGGTTTGAAGATGTTAACGAAGATGCGTCTGCAAGAACTTTCCAAGGCAATAGAGAAATTCAGAGTGAAGTCTCCAGTTCCGTCTGCTTCAAAGAGAAAAGGAAAGGAGGCCATTAGAGCCCCATCGAAAAAGAAGAAAAGAACTCTCATCTTGGAGGATGAAGATGAAGAGGATGAAGATCCCACTATACGTGCATTAACAAGAACCAGACATTCTGTGCCTCAACCGACAGAACTTCAGAAGAAACAGAGAGAAGAAGAGGAGCAAGCCAAGAATAGAGAAGAAGAAGAGCAGAGAGAGAAGGAGAAAGAAGCTGAAAGAAAAAAGAGAAGGAGAGAAAGAAAAGTCTGCAGCTGAATTTGGAGAAAAGGGAAATCAAGATACAGAAGAGCATGATCATCACTCTTCCCCTTTTGATGTCCTAGAGACAGGGGGAGTTGGCGAGCAAGAAAGGTCTACACCACATGTTGCCGATAGTGAAGGTCTAAGACAATCTCCAGCAGACCCAGAAGAGGTTCGGGTTTCTCAATTGCCTGAAGAAGGACACGATACGTCGACTCCAAATCTGCAAGATTATACAGAAGCTCCATCGTCTGCATTCACTCCATCTAAGAAAGCACATGCAAGTACACAGACGAACAACTCAGCAGATTTTCATCGTATTCTTGATATCCTTCTGGAAATGCAAGGACAAATATATGCTCTAGACTGTGAGATTCAAACCATAAAGAATGCTGGACAAGCATCTTCGGTTACCCTGGATGACAAAATGAAAGACCTCGCTCTACAACTTCAAGCAAATGCCAAAGGAGAGGAGGTAGCTCAACTAAGGTAAGACTTGAAGAGGCTAGAAGGCATAGTCTAGTCTATGGGAGATTTCCAGATCGTACGCATTCCCAAGCAGACCTGATTCCTTTCTCACCTTTTTAATGATGACAAAAAGGGGGAGAACCAATTTGAACCAACAACTTTTAAACTTTGACTTTAAATTTGTTTTTGTGGTTATGTTTGTTTTTGAGCTTGACTTGAGTGAACTTGGGTGTGAATTTGAATTTGATTGAATTGGCTGTGGATTTTGATGCTTGACTAGTTGCATTTATATCAAGTGTTGTTATATGGTATTACTCATGAAAGACTAACCAATTTTCTGTGGATGCAGAGTCTGGTTGTTTTATTAATCTTTATGAGTTAGCCATATTGCTTGAGAAATGTTTTTGCAAGTCAAAGTTGTTCAAATCTACAAGAAAGTTTTGTCACCATCAAAAAGGGGGAGATTGTTGGAGAAATCTTTCCATAATATTTTGAAGCTGACAAAACGTTTCTATCAGTCTAGTCTAGATATTTGTAGACCGACAGTTTAAAGTCTGAAGACTTTATGATCATCAGACTCAAGACTCAAGACTCAAGACTATTCTCACTGACAGTCTTTCTAATCCAGTGACGAAGGAAATCCAAAGCCGAAGTATATGGTTGAGGATTCGATCCTATCCTCTGGAGAAGATTCCTTGGTTGGATAAAAATAACTGATTATTTTATTCGTATCTAGATCGATTGAAGATCCGATGGTCGACGAAATATTCTTGGAATGTTCTATTCTTGGAAACCAAGATCCTGATTGTATGGGCAAACATGATTGATGGGCTATCATCAGGTTCCTTTAATAGCTCGAATGATCTTCTTGATTGATTCCGTCCAACGGGTAGATTGGAGGAATTCCTTTGGTAAGTGCCAACGGCTATGATGGCATAAAGGAGTATAAAAGGAAGACGTTCTAGTTGTTTTTAGTAATGTGATCGATAGAAAAATTCCAGAATCTGAAACACCTTGATTATTATTTTTTTTTTTTTGGTAACCCAGGGAACCTCCGGTCGCCGCTTCGCGGCGGAAGTAAACCCTGGGGTGGGTAGGCCTCCCACCGCTAGTCCATCCACTGTAAGTTTCGAACTCTTCCCCTCTTGCGAAAAGGGTACCAAGCTCTTAACCAGCAGGGCCACCGCGGGCGGTGGTAACACCTTGATTATTAGTCGATACATTTTGAGCGAAATTGTATACATAGAGAGTGTTTATACTTGGTGATACCTTGAGCGAGTGTGGTAGATCATCTATACCTAGAAATCAAGGAAGATCAACACTGTAACATCTTTTTGTTCATAGTGGAATCTAGCCAATAGGCTGTCAGTGCAGAAGAGTGGACGTAGGCTTGAATCAAGCCGAACCACTATAAACCGCGTGTTCAATTCTCTCTTTCCTTTACTCAGTCTTACGATTGATTATTAATTGTTGCAAATCCTTTAACTATCTAAGTATTGTGCAATCATCAAGAAAAATCTTTTATATACCTATTCACCCCCCTCTAGGTACTCGTACTAGCAATATCAGAAAGTATGGGCAAATACAGCATATTAGACTAACTCAAAAGGACCCAAGAAAATATGGGTACCAAAGAAAGCTTGAGTCTCTTTTTAAATGCAGGTCACTATCAAGAAAAAGGTGAAATGGTACCTGGATAGTGGATGCACGAGACACATGACAGAAGATTCAAATTGCTTCATAAAGCTTGTTCAAGTGAATGGTGGAAAAGTCTCATTTGGAGGAAATAACAAAGGAAAAATAGTGGGATTTGGAATTGTAAAGATTGGGAACCTCACAATAAGCAATGTTTCTTTAGTTGAAGGGCTCAACTACAATCTGCTCAGTGTCAGCCAGCTATGCGATACCGGTTTCAAAATCTACTTTCAAGAGGAAATATGTTCAGGAACCAGTAAAGACTCTACTCAGTCATTCATGGGTCGAAGACATGGAAATATCTACCTCTTGGACGTGAAACCAGATGAATCGCAATGTCTAATTTCAATCCAAGACGAAGCGAGCTTATGGCACAAAAAGCTTGGGCATATTAACATAAAGCAGATAGCCAAAATCTCAGCAAAGAAGCTTGTTCGTGGTCTACCCAATTTATCATACCAAAAGTCCGACCTATGTACACCATGTATATTGGGAAAACATGTAAGAAATTCCTTTAAACCAATAAATCAAGTTTCCACTAACCGTGTACTGCAGCTTTTGCATATGGATCTCTTTGGATCAACAAGAACGCAGAGCATTGGAGGTAAGAAATATTGCCTAGTAATCGTGGATGATTACTCACGATTTATTTGGGTATATTTCTTGGCAAGTAAGTCTGAAACTTTTTCTTACTTTGAAAATTTTACTAAAAAGATTCAAAACGAAAAAGGATATGTTATTTCAAGTATAAGAACAGATCATGGAGGCGAATTTGAAAATCAAGATTTTACAAAATTTTGTGATGAATCTGGTTTTCAACATTTGTTCTCCTCTCCATATACTCCAGAACAAAATGGAGTTGTGGAAAGAAAGAATAGATCACTTCAAGAAATGGTAAGAACTCTTCTAATTGAAAGTAACATCTCCTCATGTTTTTGGGCTGAAGCAGTTTTTACAGCATGTTACATTATTAATAGAGTTTTTCTAAGGCCTATTCTAGAAAAAACCCTATGAATTATTCAAAGAAAAGAAACCTATTGTTTCATATTTTCATGTGTTTGGATACAAATGTTTTATATTGAAAAATGCAAATGATCGAGTTGGTAAGTTTGAAGAAAAGTCAGATGAAGGCATCTTCCTTAGATATTCAACCACAAGCAAAGCGTATAGAGTCTACAACAAGAAGACTCAAACAGTGGAAGAATCAATGAATGTCAAATTCTAGGATTCTATACAAAATAAATCTATTCAGACTCATCTTGAAGAACCTGAACTTGCTTTAGACTCTATAAAGTCTAAATCCCAAGAAGCAGCTCAGACTTTGAAGGACTAGCAGCAAGTGACTGTCGAGGATTCAAGTGAAGGAAGTGATCATCAACCTGATAAATTAACCAGCAACTGGAAGCATAAGTCCAGTCATCCCAAAGATCTTATCATTGGCGACATCAATGAAGGAATTCGCACAAGATCCAAAAGGCGTGAAGAGTCTAGTGCTGTGGCTCTTATTTCTGAAATAGAACCCAAAAGCATAGATGAAGCTTTATTTGATGAAAGCTGGATTGAAGCTATGCAAGAAGAACTCAGACAATTCAGAATTAATGATGTCTGGGAATTGACTCATAAACCAAAAGGTAAATCTGTTATTGGAGCTAAAAGGGTTTTCAGAAACAAGATGGACGAGAAAGGCAAGGTCATAAGAAACAAAGCAAGACTCGTGGCCAAGGGATAGATGCAAGAAGAAGGGATAGACTATGATGAGACTTACGCACTAGTAGCAAGGTTAGAAGCAATTCGTTTATTACTTGCATTTGCTTGTCATAAAAATTTCAGGTTATTTCAAATGGACGTCAAAAGCGCTTTTCCTAAACGGATTCATCCATGAGAAAGTCTATGTGGAACAACCACCTGGGTTTGAAGACCCAAGGAAACCAGACTCAGTATTCATACTCAAAAATGCCTTATATGGCTTAAAGCAAGCACCTCGAGCTTGGTATGACAGGCTGAGTAAGTTTTTGATTCAAAACGGTTTTGTGAAAGGTAAAGTAGACACTACTCTGTTTATCAAAAGATAAAGCAAAAGTTTGTGCTAGTTCAAATATATGTCGATGATATTATATTCGGATCTCCTAATGAAAGTCTGTGCAAGAAATTCTCTAAGACTATGCAGGATGAATTTGAAATGAGTATGATGGGTGAGTTAACCTTCTTTCTCGGGCTTCAAGTGAAACAACTAAAGGAAGGAACATTTATTCGTCAAGAAAAATATGCTAATGATCTTGTTAAAAAGTTTGGATTGGAAAATTGCAAAAAGACTGACATTCCAATGTCAAGTGCCTTGAAGATAGACAAAGATGAAAGAGGAAAGAAAGTCGACCAGAAGTTATACAGGAGTATCATTGGCTCACTTCTTTATCTTACTGCTTCTAGACCTGACATTTTGTTTTAGTGTTTGTATTTGTGCCAGATTTCAAGCAGACCCTAAAGAATCTCATTTAAGTACTGCAAAGCGTATTATCAAATACATTGCTTCAACTTCAAGCATCGACCTATGGTATCCTAAAAGAGGAGACTTTATTCTTCTTGGATATTCAGACGCAGATCTAGCTGGTTGCAAAGTTGATAGAAAGAGCACCTCTAGTACCTGTCAACTACTTGGAGGCAGGACAGTGTCTTGGTTTTCAAGAAAGTAGAGTATAATAGCTCTCTCTACAGCAGAAGCAAAGTATGTAGCTCTTGGAAGTTGCTGTTCACAAATTCTGTGGATAAAACAACAGTTAAGAGACTTTGGAATTGAAGATTCATGTACGAAGATTAACTGCGATAACACCAGCACAATCAATCTTACCAAAAATCCAATTCTTCACTCAAGAGCAAAGCATATAGAGATTCGACATCACTTCATTAAAGATCATGTTCAAAATGGAGAAGTTTCGATTCAGTATGTTGATTCAAAGAACCAACTGGCGGATATATTCACAAAGCCTTTGGAGAAAAATCAATTTGAAATTATTCGCTCCAAACTCAACATTTTAAGGTATGAGCAAATCAAAGTCTAAAGACTCTCAGACTCAGACATACAAGACATTGACTGTAAGTTAGTTTCTCTCTCAAATCTTATCTTGAAAAGGTATGATTATCAACCGTGTTTTATTGCTATTTTTAATCGGCGTAATTATTGCATCGTTTCCTTTTCGAAAAATAAGTTTTTTTTTTTAAATAACTATTTTCGCAGAAAAAGGACAGTTATTTTGAAAATGCATCTTTTTATTTTTCTTTGTGACGATTCGTATACCTCTCTTTTTATACGATCGTGCACTGTTGATTCCTCTTCACTTTATTCTCAAAAACCCTACAAAGCATCGATCCTCCATTCTTGTTTTCTTCTTTTGCCTAATCTTCGAAAAAGTTGTCATCTTTCTTGGGAAAGTCAAGCAAAGAATCTTCCAAAAACTGAGAAAGATGTTGTCTTCAAGAAAGTCTTCGAGAATTGCAAGCAGGGGACCACAGCGAATAAGTGAGGGGCCTACACACTTCGATCTCGCCGAAGAAGAAGTGTCTCCAGATCAGCAGTAGAGCCCACAACATTCTCAGCAGCGTCATTCTCCACCGTCTAGTCCTCAAAATGTTGGTCATCAACAAGAGGAAGAAATCGTTGAAGAGGCAGATCTTGTAAGAGTTCAAAGACCCGCTTTTATTTATAAGCTGTATCGTGCTTTAAAAGGAACTCGTACTCCTTTGAACTATGTCGATGATTTTCTTAAAAATAAAGGATATGGGAACGAATATATCTTTTTGCGGAAAATAGAAAGTTTAGGAATTGCTCGTAAAGGGGTGGTAGAAGAAACCCTTGCGAATATCCCAAGTGATCCTCGTGATTGGGGAGTTAATCCTGTAGTTGGAAATGATGATGACAAAATGTATAGTCAATTTCAACCGAGAATGGGTGTTGCGGTTGAAAATCGAGGAAAAATGGGAGACTTGTTCAGATCGAAAGAACAAAATGATCTGTACTCAAAATTGCTGAAGCGTGGGGTGATAAACCCTAGGAGTGTGGATTTTGATTTTCTGGATGCCGTGAATGTGAACTTGAGGGAAAAGTTTGGTTATCTTCAACTTGAAAAGTTCTGCTCCGACACTACAGAGACCTATGCTGAACTAACCGTATATTTCTATTCAAATCTTAGCTTCTTGGATGTGAATAGATTCTCTTTCAGTGTCAAAGATCAAGATTTTGTTGTGGATATGAATATGCTGGCAGATGTGTTAGGAGTTGAGAGAGGAAGATATCAACCGATCAAAGTTTCTATTGCTCAAGCTACACTGAAACTTGTGAAAGACAGGAGAACAGAGGAAAAGATCACCTACTTAAGGATGAATGCATTCAACATCTTGCTTCACAAGATTGTGATCAATTGCCTCCGATCGAAATCAACTTCCAAGACTGATGTTTCAAGTTCAGAGGCAAAGCTGATGTATGCCATCCTCACTGTGAAAATGTTTTCTCTTCCTCACACTGTTATGTTCCACATGTATAGAGCCATGATGAAGGACAGAGGTCAACTTCCTTACCCAAGCCTTGTGACGAAGTTATTCAGACATTTGAATATTCAGCCTTCGCAAATTTTTTGTGTTCGATTGTGCGATCATATGATGGTAAAACTAAAAATGGTGACCAAAATGCGTCTGAAGGAACTGAACAAAGAGTTGGAGAAATTCAAGGAGAAGACTCCAGTCAAAGCTCATCAAACCTCTTCTTTAAAAAGGAAAGGAAAGGAGCCCTTGGTTGCTCCACCTAAGAAAAGAAGAGCTCTCATTATGGAAGATGAAAAGGATGATGACCTTACCATTTCGGCAATAGCTTTGAAGAAGCTAAGTCGTACTGTTCCAAAGTCAATGGAACATCATGAGATGGAAGGAGAGGAAAGAGAAGGCCAAGAGGAAAGAGAAGGTCAAGAAGAAAGAGAAGAAGAAGAAAGAGCAGTTGGC